>JANZXR010000172.1:41116933-41129633 GCA_027575705.1 Erythroxylum echinodendron | reverse complement strand
CTTTCATCAAAATCAATAAAAGGAGTGAAGTCTCTTTGACTTAACAATCTCCCTCTTTTTGATGATAACAAATAATCATAATATTAGAAGATAAACGAGATGATATTCAGACGAATAATTTTCAGACAGAATTTATTTATTTAGACGAATAATGCAAGATATACAATGCATAAAAAATAAGCCAAAATAAAATCTCCAAAATAAAATCTCCTCCTTTTCCTTTACTTTCTACTATTCTCCCCTTATTTATTATTAATCAAAAAGAATCATTTCAGATGCTTCAATATTTCAGAGAACGTATGTTTGATATCAGTGCGGATCGCCTTGAGGTCTTCTTTTATAGTCACACGTAGAAGTGCTACTTCCTCATGAAGATCACCCACTGAGTCATTTAGTTCATCAACCTTAGTATCAATTTCTTAAATATGTTTAGCTAAGGCTTTACGTTCTTCCTTCTTCTTTTGACTAGCTTCAGTCCATATGATGAAATTCTTCAGGCAATCTGAATTATCGATAAAGTCTTGTAGCTTTTCACTTCGTGGATGAAGATACTCAGAGATAGAGATTTTTCTTATTAAATCGTCTAATTCGATAATTTCAATGGAGGGTAACGGAAAAAATTTTGTTTCTGGGGGAATGTCAAGATCATCAGGGTAAGGTAGTTTCAAAATAGGTTGTCCTAAAAGGTGTAGGTTATCTTTGACAGAATAAATGAAACCTGTGGGTTTAAAGTGAACAAGTAAATGCACAAAGGTTTCTAAATACAAATTGATACCTTCAATTATAATCTTTTTGTATCTTCCTTATGATATTTTCCCAACTACCTCAAAATTTTCATCTAAAGTTGATATGCCAAAGTTGCTTCCTAATGGTCTCAAAATGTGATGAGAAATATAGATGCCTACAGGTTGAGCTGTACAACATTCATCAGCTATATTCTTTCCTGCCACTCGAATTTCTTCTTCAGTGAGATCATCTCATTGCTTCTCAGGAAATTTCTTCTTCTTGCCTTTATCTTTGTTGTCTACCAGTGTTAGACGTCTAGGTTGTACATTCGGTATAATCTTTATCGTTGTTCTGCTTGTCACTGGATAGATTATGTAAGAATTTGTAGTCATCTTCAATGGATATGGTTTTGCCTTTTTATCTCACAGAATACCATACAATCTTCTATCTTTAGGGCTAAGAAGATGTATCATGTGATCATTTACAGTTACAGGTTCAACTTGAACGTTAACTTTCTTTTTAGGAGATTCTCTAATGATAATCAAACCTCTGTATCGATCAGGTATTGATTCTTCTATAATCTTCATCTTCAAATATTCTTTCTTTATTAGTTGAGGAAGATTGTAGATTGGTTACTGCTTTTCAACCATTCTTCTTTGAATCATCTTCATCTTCCTTTTTTCTTCTGCCAACTTGGAAGAGAGTTGTTGAGACTTCTTTTGCTAAAGTACTAACTTCCTTTTTATCTTTGTCTCTCCAGACGATTGTTCTGATTGAGTATGAGGGATACAGACAATTGCTTTACCAAGCTGCTGTTGTTGCTCTATTACACTTTCAGAAACTTGACCAAAAGTCAGATTTTTTTATTCTTTTGCAATCTTGATGACCTTCTAGATATATCAGGTCTTTCTGATTGACGTGTCTCAGCCTTCCTCTTTAAAGGCACTTTGTGAATTGATTTTTGAACCTTTACACTTTCCTTCTTTTTAGGAATCGTCTTAGCTTGAATTGACTTATAAGAAGATTGTTCAACTTTTGTCAGATCATTTGATATTCTTCCAGTTGATTGAGGTTTTGCTTGTTTACCAAAAGAAACGTCTTCTTTTTTGCTTCTTCTGATTGAAAGCTATCCCTTAGACTGTGCTTTTGATATGACATCTTCAGATGATACTCCTCCTGAGTCCTCATCATGCAAGTCAGAATTAAGAACGAAAGATTAATAGGTTTATATGTGAATAGATAAAATAGACATTGTTCATCACTCGTCGTCACAAAATCCTTCGATCCCATTCTTGGTAAAATACAGTGAAGAAGAATTGAATGAAGAACCCTAGCCTTCAAAATTAGGTTTGAAGACTTCTTAACTCCTAGATAACTCGATCCATATAGTTGTCGATTGATGTTATCTTCATTTAAATGACTTTGAGCAATCCATTTTGTATTGTTGAACAGATTTGCTCATTTATTTGGACATTCAGTAACCCTCACAACAGAATCTTGTGACACAATCACCGACAATCAACTCATTTATTTGGACATTCAGTAACCCTCATAACAGAATCTTGTGACACAATCACCGACAATCAATTTTGCCGATCCCAATTATTTTGCCCTACTAGTTGTCTCCAAAAATTACTTATCCTCCTTGCTTATGTTGGAGGTTTAGGAACATAGACCTTCTGTCCGTCATGTGTCGCGAGTAGCCACTGTCTAAGTACCAATAATGATGGTTGCTTCTTCCAAGTAGAGAAATCTGTAGTATATATTATATCCTTCTTAGGTACCCAAATTTTCTTTGGTCCATTGGGGTTAGTCTTATAATTGTTCTTAAAATAATAATAAGAATACTATTTCTTCTTCTTAGGAACAAAATTCCTATTACTAAAAACATTTCTATTATGAATTGAATTTCTACTAGAGAAGCCTAAGTCACTTTTATCATCTGGATGTCTATAACTTCCAATCATATTATTCATTCTTTTTGTACTCTCTGAAAATTTTGGTAAATCAACTGAAGGAATATTAATCCTTTGTTTTAACTGATTAACCTCCTCAAATCTATCTATAGTAACTTTTCTTTCATATCGTCTACTTGTTTCTTAAGGCAGACATTTTCTTCTTCTAAGATTTTTGTATTTTTAGAATTTTCAACAAATTTCTTTTCAACAATCCATATTGTTTTAGAACAGTATGTGAATCTTCTAACAATTCTAAATAAGCATGCTGAAGATCATTAAAATCGGAGATTACCTCATCATCTCTTTCACCTTTAGCTACTAAGCATAAATTTGCTTGTTCTAATAATTCTGAGTTAGATTCAGATTCAAACAAATCTAGATCTTCCTATGTTGCCATCATGCCTTTTTGTTTTCTTGATTCTTCTTTTGTTTTCTTTTGAGCAAGGGGCATTCAAACTTGTAATGTTTTAGTTTATTGCACTCATAGTAGACAATAGAGCCTTTCTCTTTCTTCAAATCGTCTTTGCTAATTCTTTTTAAAGAGGAATCTTTATTTCCTTTAGTTTTCTTTTTCCAAATCCTTCTAATCTTTCTTGAAATGAAAGATAGTTCGTCTTCATCTTCAGTTGAATCTTGATTAGATTCACTATCTTTTGATTCTTGATTTCTTCAATCTTTAATGCTTTTGAAGATGAGCTTCTATTTTTCTATATTTTATGATTCTTCTGACTAGCCTTCAATGCAATAGATTTGTCCCTTCTGTATTTATCTTCCACATCAAGCTCTACTTCATGGATTTTCAATGAACCAAGCAATTCATCTAGCTTAAGCTTGCTTAAATCCTTTGCCTCTTATACTGTTGTTACTTTGGGTTTCCATCTTTTTGGAAGACTTATGAGGATCTTTCTGACATAATCTTGAATATCGTAAATTTTGCCCAGAGATTTAAGTCCATTAATGATTGTTTGAAATTGCCCAAACATTTGATCAATAGACTCATCATCTTTCATCTTGAACAACTCATATTGATGAACAAGAATACCAATCTTGGATTCTGTCACCTGGTTTGTGCCTTCATATGAAATGGATAATGTGTCCCACATTTCCTTTGCAAATTTTCATCCATGAACCTTATCATATTCACTTCTGCTTAACACATAACTTAAAAAGAAAATGACCTTTGAATTTAATAGAACACGAGCTTTCTGATCAATTGACCATTCATCACGGGAAATGCTTTTCCCTTCGTAGTCTGTTGGAATATATAGACCACTTTCAATGATATCCTAAAGATCAATATGTGTAGATTCTATAAAGAGCTGCATTTTGCCCTTCTAATAATGATAATCTTCACCATTGAATATAGGAGGTCTTGTGACTAAGGCACCTTTAGCTATAAAAATATGTGATTCAGCCATGGATCTTTGTCCTCACTTTGTAACACTGTTTCTTGGAAGCTTCACTCTAATACCAACTGAAGTAAATCACTTGTTATTATAGAAATCACGTAATATGCAAGAATACACAGGAAGGGGGTTGAATTGTGATAAATCGTCAAAGATTGAAATCTTTATTAAAAAAATTTCTTAATTTTCTTGAAAGATTCAGACAATTTACAAAACAACGCACTTAATTCATTTGAGTAATGCAACAGTGGAAATAGTATCTATTCTTCTAACAACATGAAATTAAAGAGATAAAGGTTAGAGAATATGACACCGCGATTTATACTGGTTCGCCCTTAACTTTAGGGTTACGTCCAATCCTTAGATTATATATGAGATTTCACTATCTCTTTCAACTTTTACAAGTATTATTTCACATTTCCACAGCCTCTTCAGGTCTTTTTCACAAAGTATTCTTTATCTGCTATGTTAGCCTCTTTAGGCTGTTGTCTTCCCTTTCACTAAAAAGATTTTGAGTTTTCTAAACTCACTTTACAGGTCGACATGATCTCTCTTCTTTCTTCTTTTCACTCAAGCTATTTTTTGTAGTATCGTAAGTAAAGAATTGAGAGTTGAAGGTTCAGAGTTGTAAGATTGTGTCTTGTGCATATTGTATTCTCTTCTTTTTGTTTACGACTATAAGTGATATTTATAATCTAAATCTCCGACGGTCTTCTTGAAAACTGTTTGTAGAATCTTCAGAGATTAGTTGTTAGTTGAGTCCTATAACTAACTCCAACTAACAAACTAGCTGATGTTGTAAGTTGTTCTTCAATTATAACGTCTTGATTTGTTTTATATAATTCGTCTTATGTCTTTGCTTCATCTACTGAATTCGCTTCGTCTAATGACTTCATGATTTGTGCCTCTTACATTTATCTGCACACTTAACAAACTCATTAAAATAGTTCACACACTCTTCTATTATTATTATTATTTGACTTTCATCAAAATCAATAGAAGGAGTGAAGTCTTCTTGACTTAACAGCCATTATCTCCAAAATAGGTTGTCAAATAAGAGTCCAAAAATCAACAAACAACTACATCTTGTACTTGTCAAGATATGATGATTTGATTCCAATTAAATCCTTTCCTCATTAGGATTTTAATTTTCACATAAAAGTCCCACATAAGATAGATAACTTAGTATAGTAAAATTTCAAAGATGCAAAATTTTGTCCAAATACAAATAATGCCTAAAATTAATAAATAAGATAGCTTAGCATATATCTTAATAGTTTCCATGCATTTGGAAAGTTAAGTTCAAGAATGGCACCGATTATTACAGAAGAGTGAAGGGGACAAAGAAGTGATGAAGTGGTTTGAATTTGTAGCCTTAAACTATCAAAGGTTTGAAGAAAACGTGTTTGAAGATCTGGCAAGATACACGAAGGAGCTTAGACAAGTTGGAAGAGTTATACGCTATAAGAAAATAGCACAATCTGTGACATGAAAAACCCAAATTGGCTAGGAGTCAGGTTAGATGTCGGCTAAACTTCGGCTTCAAGGCCTTTGTCGTGATACGACATAAGATTGTGAGTTATTATCTTTTTAATTATATTTTACTTTGAGTGAAATTTTAACATTTATAATAAATATTACAAGTAATATATTTCTATACAACAGAGTGACAAAGATGGAGAAGAGAGTGACCAGATAAAGCTATGATATCATACTCATTATGATGAAAGTAAAGGTCAATAGACAACTACCAAATGTAGAGAAAAATGGATGAGTACAGAGTTCATTTACAAATATTTCTTAAATGAGACTGTGTATCCAATTAATTCTTAATTTTTCAGGAATTAATGTGTAAGGAATTGGCAGATTCAATAGAACAAGGTCATCCGATGACAGAGGATAAAGTTTGTGACAAAGTCTTGGTAACTAGATCAGATTACGTTGTTGGCATAGGAGTTAGGCCTTGACCATAAGGGAAGACATTGGTCAGAAAGAGACTTCGGGATGAACTAGAGGAGTCGAAGAAGGTTAATCAAGAGTTACAGTCTCAAATCGATGAATTGAACAAAAAAATTGAACGAATGTAGGATCGACTAACTACCGAAGTCGAACAATAAAGAATTGAATTTGAACAACAAAAAAAGCTCTGGAAACTTTTATGTTCTACATATAATATTCGTTTAGGTTAGATATTTGTACTCATATTGATATATTATATACTTATGACTATTTATTATACACTTATAACATTTTACTATTGAAATTAATTAATGTATTATGACATGTTTGTGAATTGCAATTACATAATACATTGTCTCTGGGTATAAAATTCTTGTGATACATCAATAATTATTAAAACTAATGATATACTAAAAATTGAAGAATTAAATAAATAAAATTCATAAATAATATTGAATAGTTATTAAACAAATCAGATTTAAAAATTTTGTATTTTTAAAAATAATTATTAAAATTAAGTATTATTAAATTAAAATGATTTTCGAAAAATGGAAAAAATAATAATTAAAAAAATACAACTATGTACGATGTTTTTGTATAAACGTCACAGAAAGCAACATTTTGCGACGTTCCAAAAATGTCGCAGAATGTGACTTTCCGTGACGTTTCCAAAAATGTCGTGGAATGTTGGTTTCTGTGGTGTTTCACAGAAACGAAATTCCACGATGTTTCCAAAAAACATCATAGAAAGGCCAATCTTTTAGTGATGTTTTCAAAAACATCAAGGAATGTCTGTGTTTTCTGTTACGTTTTATAGGAAACGTCGCAGAAACCTTTTACCTACATAACATTTGGCAACATTATTTGTGATGTTTTTTAAAATGTCGTAAATTGTATTCTGTGACTTTTTTTAGATTTGTGATATTTTCAAAACGTCGCAAATTCTTTTGTTTTCTTGCAATGATAGAATACTAGGCATTATTTGACAAATATTCCAATAAAATCTCAATGCCCAAAGACTATTTAGTGAGATTTTTCTTGACTAGAGCTACAACGGACTATGAAGATAGTAGATCCTTAGAACCTGCAACAAGCTTAGATGTTGGCCAGAAAATAGGAGGCAAAAAATAAGAGGCCATAATAACTATATGGGCATTGCCTCATCAAAATAAAGAAAGAATAAGAACATCAACAAAAGTACTGCAGATGGGGGGAGGAAACATGACGATAAATAGATCCTTAAATGCTACGCAAACACTATTCAAGATTCAAGCAGAAGTATGAATATTTCCAACTTTGAATGTTTTCAGGAATCCAATAGTTGGTGACCTTTAACAACATCTTTGGTAATTTTAGAACACGTACGATGAAATTTGAACAGGAAGGTGAGTTAATAACATTAATAGGGAAACCAGACAAGTATACTATAGGAACAAGGGTTTAAAAAATTGATTAATCACTCTGGAGAAGGATCTCTATATATGATGCATTTGTCTTATCCCATTGAATTGCAAATGCAATATTTAGGCTTACTGGAGGACCCTCCAACATTGAATGAAATGAATAGCTTACTGGCATAAAATAGTGAACTCTTCAGAGAACTGACACAACTTCCTCCCCAGAGAACACATGATTATGACATTCAATTACGAGATGGTATAGAAATTATAAATGTCAGACCTTATAAATACTCTAGAGAATAGAAAGATGTGATAAAAAATTCAGTTAAAGAGCTCCTAAAGTAAGGATTGATTCAGCATAGCTTGAGTCCATTTGCATCTCTTGTTGTGATCGTTAAAAAAACATAAAGAATGTGTGTTGATTACTATGAGTTAAACAAGTATACTATCAAGAGTAAATTCCTTTACCCTAATCGAGGAATTATTGAATGAACTCAAAGGGTCTAGCTGGTAGTCCAAGCTCGATTTGAGTTTGGCCATCAAATACGCATGACGGAGAGTGACATACCAAAGATAGTATTTAGAATGCACAAAGGGCACTACAAATTCTTAGTAACACCATTTAGATTCACCAATGCACCATTCACATTTTAGGGCCTCATGAACAAGATATTTAGACCATATTTGAGGAAAATTCTATAATTTTTCTATTTATGATACTTATATACAATGAGACTTTTAAGCAACATTTAACCTATTTTGAAAAATTTTTATAGGTACTCAGCATGAACCATATCTTTATCAAAGGGTCTAATTTTATGTTTGGAGCACGACAAATAAATTATCTAGGATTCTTTATTTTATCTTAAGGAGAATCGACTGATGAAGTGAAAACTAAAACTATTCAGTAATGGCACAAATCAAATTCATTGGAGGAACTATAAGGTTAACAATGTGTTATAGAAGCTTTATAAGGAATTATGATGACTGAATTGCTTAAATAAAAATTCAAGGGGAATTCAGGATTGGAGAGTGGAGCTGCAAGATGCATTTGATCAACTCAAGGTGGCACTTATATTGGCTCCAGTGTTGGCATTACACAAATTTTCATTACTTTTTATCATTGAAGTAGATGCATGTGAAAATGGCATTGGAGCATTATTGCGAACAACACCTGATTGCATTTTTAAGTAAAGCATTGGCTCCAAAACATATGGGATTATTAACATATAACAGAATTATTAAGCATGATTAAAACAATCAAAAATTGGCAACATTATCTCTGTCGACAGTCGTTCAAGGTTCAAATAGACTATAAGAGCCTTAAATACTTGTTAGAAAAAAGAATCGCAACCAACATTGGTTACCAAGATTAATGGTGTATGACTTTGAAATTATCTATAGAAGTGAAGAGGAGAACCAAGATGTAGTTGTCGTCTCATGTTTCTCAAGTATGGAGCTACTAACAATGACAGTTTCCCAAGTTCAAACACCCTTTTAGAAAAAAACGAACAAGGATGGAGGAGGGATAATATGGTATAAGATCTTATACGAAGGATTGAAGGCAATCAAGGAAATGTAGGGGCATATGAATGGAAGGAGGGAATACTATGCTTAAAAGGGCTATTGGATATTTTTGACTTTTCCTCATAAAGTTGGACAACATTTAATTGCATTTTCTGGTTTTTCAAATAACTTATCAGATATGTTACATAATTTGATCCAAATGAAGATAATAAAGTAGACAAATAAATTATCTAAATCAATGGGTCAAAGTTTTGTAAAAAATAGATCCCAATTAGTGTGGACCAGACCCATATCGATCTTATGATGTGGAAGCTCAATATGGATGTTATATATAAAGGCTAAGGTCTCCTGTAGTTACTGATACCGTTTGTAAACATAAGGATTCACTGACCCGTTAAGAGAGCTTATGTTTTGAGAAAACTGTAGAAAGACGTTGACTACATTTCGGTAAAGAGTTCTCGTGAAGACGACGGTGGATTCGTGCTCGTTTTGGGTTTAAAAAACTTGTTTGAAGTTATATAACCGAAGTTAGGTATTTTCCACATTTCTTCATTTATTGCCCTGTCACGTTCCATCCGGGATACGTAACTAAGGTATCGTTATGTTTTACACGTGGTATTATAGCGGTGACGTGATCAGGTGGTTAAAAATGAAGGTTTTTTGGTTTTTCTCTATAAGGTTTTTAGAGAGTTAACTTTTGTTTTCTCAGTTTTTTCTTGCTTTTTATTGTATGAAATTATTATAAATGTGTTTATCCTTGAGAAACAGGTTGAAAATGAGCCCGAGAGCATGAAATTCCAACCAGAAACTTGTCAAAATTTGCCATTTTCAGCAAGGTGCACCTCATCGCCAGGCCTATGTGGCACACAAGCTCAACTGGTGAATGATGGCACGAGTGGGCCAATGTGTCTGGCACGTGTGAATGTTCAATACATATGTGTCAGGCGAGTGCGTCACACACCCCAGTGTCAGTGGACGCGTCTGCGCATCGCTACGAGTGCGCAACACTCGTCAGATGCATCTCTAGAGCATCTACGCTGGCATGTGTCTAACACGCTCCTCTCGCATCGACATGTTGGCTGACGCGGTGGCTGACATCAATTGCTACAGTGTTATTTAAAAAAACACAAAAATTTTAGATTTCCTGTAAGGGTGTTCTGGGGTGCTTTGGGTCAGTTTCTAGGTTTGAGAATTTATAAAGTGAAAATTTCCATTTTTTGGATTTATTACATTAGTAATAAATTAAAATATAACCCCATAAAAAGGAATTAAAGCATTCTTAATTCGATTTTGAATAAATTTTCATGCTTTGGATATCATATGAAGGAGATACTTTAATTTTTTATGCCTGGGGTCTCACGTTTAGTGTTCGAGATCACATGATAGTTACTCAGAAAAGATTTTTAAGACATTCTGAAGCCATTTTTGAGTAATTTTTCGTGTAACAAACTTGCCATAAGGGAGATACATTAGGTTCTAGTGTTTTGTGTGGTCGGTTCAGTGTCCAGTGACATAAAATAATCACTATAATGAAAATTTTCCTTTATGAGAGTCTCAAATAAAGTTGTCAGAGAATGTCTTCAATATGAGTGTGTGACAATGAGACTGTGCATTCATGTTTTTGCATTTATTGATGTTACATTGTCATATACCATATCTCCATCAAGAATATGAGGATAATATAAAGATGTATCATTTGTGTTTATGGGCTTATTAAGTGTTAATGAGGATGTAGACACCACAATGGCCTTTTGAGTCAGTATTTTGAATTATTCTACTTATACATTAGGGGATGTCTCTGGTCTCATATTTGATTATTCTACCTATAGGTGTTGGACTTACATGAGATTTTGAGATGTTCATAAAGACAATGGATAGAGGAAAGTCATTGCTTGAATGATCTATTCACCCAAAGGTGGTAGTGTCATAAGATTGATGGTTTGTACTCTGATCACTTTTATGTAGAGGTCTAGTTGTATATATTATGTATTTAGCCAATAGGTGTTTCATAATATGTGTAACTAAATTTTCAGAAAAGATATTGTTTAATGGCTTTGAGTATAAATGTTGTCCTACATTTGTGCTGATTTAAACATTACATTTTACATTCACCTTTTCGGTCAATAAAATGAGTGTCACTATTAAAACCCTGACCGGTTTCAATTTAAAGAAGTGGAAAAAGGATCTATTGAATGTTATAGAGATAGCTGAGGTTGATATGACCATATGGAAAAATAGGCCATCTCCATCTATATTCATGAGCTTGAGAGCTTATAAAGCAGCCTATGAAGCCTGAGATTGGTCTAACAGATTAAGTCTTATGACCATTAAAAGATCCATTTCTGACCATCTGCTAAGTGGACTTCTGGACATAGACAAAACGAAGTAATTTCTTAGTAATGTCTACCAAAGGTACACAGTCTCACCTAATGTTGAGATAAGTTCCTTGATGAAAGAATTATTCTACATAAGCTATACAAGAGAAGTGGGAGTAAAGGAGTACATATCAAGAATGATCCATCTTCATAGTAGATTGAAGATGTTAAACATTCCTTTTCCTAATGTCTTTATATTTCACCATACTATGAATACACTCCTTTTAGAGTTTAGTAATATGGTGCAGACATATTATTCACAGGATAAGGAATGGGAATTCAATGCTTTGATTGCCCATTGCGTTGCTGAGGAGGAAAAACTAAAGCTTATTACTTTTACAACGTTCGAAGCAACTACAGGAAATGAAAAGATGAATCCTGCAAAAATCAAAGGTACAAAGGCTAAATCTTCTCCATATAATGATGTTGGTCAATCCAATGTTGGTAAAGGTCTGTATGATATAAAGAAGCCAGTAGTATAAGGCCTAAAAAGAAAGACTGTGACCATCAAATAACTCCTTAGCTTATCAATTTATGAATCTGATTTGCGATAGTCGCATTAAGTACTTGGTGGCTATATAATAGAGAATTTAATCAAGGTGCTTCCTAATGGTTGTGTAATTGCATGTGTTTTAGTGTTGAAATTGTTATTTATTTAGTGTGAATTTGAGTGGTGTGTGTGCATTTAGGGTGTAATTACGTTAGTTTATGGTTTTAGTGTTTTCATGGGTTAGATTAAGTCTTTGAGCTTAAATGTTATATTTTTTAGGTGTCATGATGCATTTGTTAGTGTTTCAAGGTAAACGGAGAAGAATGACGAAGATTCGAGGAGTTACAGGCTAAAGCCATAGGCCACGATTGTGCATGGCAGGCCACGATTGTGACAGAGAGTATCAAGTCAAGCCATGATCGTGCACATTGGGCCATGATCATGACAAAAAGGTTAAACAACAGGTCATGATCGTGGCAGGCAGGGCCACAACTGTGCCCTGTGTCAGGCTGACAGAAAAACTCAATTTTTTTGAGATTTTGTGGACTTTTTATACCCCAACTTTGACTTAGGGCTTCCACAGAATAAATAGAACATGATGTGATAGCCACCAGGAGTTTTTGGAGAGCTTAGGGAGTCATGGAAGAGAGCATCATTCTGTCAATTCTAAGAAAAACCTAGAGAGAGATCAAGAGTTAAGGAAGGAGACGAAGGAAGTGAGACACGGAGATGAGATAGACACGACGTACTTCCCGAAATAGGTGGTTTTCTCGTATTGTCATTGTCGGCCCCCTGAAAATTTTTCCATTTAACTTAAGCAAGATAGCTTATGAAATAGAAGCATGAGAAGAAATTGAGG
>JANZXR010000172.1:41078176-41088863 GCA_027575705.1 Erythroxylum echinodendron | reverse complement strand
TGTATATTTTCCTCTTTCATGTAGTACTTTTGTACTAGGTTTTGATGTAAGTGTTGAAAGATATAATGTAGACTTTCAGTTTTGTGAAATGAAATGAGGAAAATGTTGGTTTTAAAATAATATTGTGATTTTCTTGTGATGCTTTATAAGTGAGTAATGATATGATGCCTTGTAAAGTGAATATAGTGATCGAAAGTAGCTCACTCTTATCGTAGGATATATACCGGAATGACCTCCAGGCGTCTTGGTGTATACCCTGCGGTAAGGGGCGCTACATGGTTAGTGTTTTTTAATGGATCTAATGGATTTTCACTACATACCTGTTCTAATAATGTTTCAATTTCCTATTGGAAAGTAGTATTGTTAATTAAAAAAAAATTGAAGAGAATCTAATTTAGTTGTCAGAGTGTGTAATTTCTGTAGATAAGAGGTATGACAAATAGGAATCTTCAAAATAATATATTTCTGATTAATTGATTTTATGTGCGGAGATTTAAGAGTTATATAATGTAAATACTGACAAAATGGGTTACATAATTTTAGAAAATTATTTCCTATTATAAAAGGTAATCCTGATTCTTGTTAACAAATCAAAGGTACTGCAAATGTATATTTTTCTATAATGATGTTATTGTAATAACTTACATACCATATATATTTGAAACTTCCATCAGCAATTCTAATTTGTAGAGGTTTTTCTAATTTTTTCCATATATTTAATATATTCTTTAAAGCAATAAAAATTGTTGCTCTTGTGTCTATGTAGGCATTTACTAATTTATTCTGAATCGCTACTTGTATAAAGGTTGTATTGGGATTCAGTTGATGATTTTGATGATTGGCTTTGAGATTCATAATAATAAATTAAAGAAATTGTGGAGTTAGTATCATAATCTGATTCAATGGGTTCTAAGTAATGGTCTATAGCCGATTGTAAAATGTTAACTTTTGGTTGGTATTTTGATTTTTGTTTATTAAGACATTGATTGGCATAAGGACCTTCTTCCGTACAGATCCAACATTTACAATTTTTCTTTTTCTGTGGACAATCTTGTGCTTTAGGTTGAAACGATTTAGGGTTATATTGTCTATATCCTTGTTTAGCCAAAACTATCTAGAATATGGTAATGACTACCTGTCTTATTTGTAGACAACTATTAGAGCATATACAATATATAGAATAATTAAAAACTCAATATTATGAAAATCGATATATTAATCTAATTTTTGCCAATATTAATCCTAGAGGACATTTCCCTATCAAAGAAAGTTTAGATTTAGCTCAAAACTTATACCACTTTTATTCCACTGAATTAACCTCTTTAAAAAGAACATTAAATGATCATCAAATAACTACACGTTATCATGTCTAAATCTGAAGAAATAGATTCAACCGTTTTACAAGTTGACAATTTAGAATTAACTGAGTCTTTAGGAACTTTTCATATAAATACATTATTATCTAATGATAAACAAAAACAGATTGCTAAAGGAAAATTAAATTTAAAATCTGGTCAAGTTATTCAAGACTCTTTATTTCAGAATATAATCAATCGTAAAAATATTATTTATTTTGGTAAAATAGTACATGAAACCCCTATACGAATTGATCAATGCAATAGACATATAACAATTAACTTAATTGATCAAGAACAAATAAGTAGACAATTACACAAAAATCCCTCTAGAAAAACGTTTAAAACTTGGTTATATTCATCTTTCTACAATTCAAATTCAGTTAAAATCCACTTTTCAAGGAGGAATTGATTCTCCTATAAGAATGGCCATAATCGATAAAAGAATGACTAATTTAAATGATCAAATTATAGGTGTTATGAATGGCAATCTCATTTATGGAAAAATTAAATTTAATACTCAATTAAAACTAGGTATACCTTTAAAATCCCATATATTAGACAAACCTATCACTATCGCCTATAAATTCTACAAAGAAAATCTTATGACAACAGGACAATTTCCTTTTTCTATTACTTATCAAATTAATTATGCATTAACAAATTCTCATCATAGTATCGAATTTAAAAATGTAGATAAAATTTATAATGATCAATTATTTAATGAAGTTGCAAAAGTAGGAACAACTTTTAGAACAAAATTAAGAACATTACCTGCAATTCAATATCCCATTCAATTACATCCATCTATAACTCAAAGACATTCTTTTTCAGAACCATCATCTTCTTCATCTCTGCAATTAGTAAAATCACAATCTTTAAGATTATCTAAACCAGTTCGATTTATAGAACTTGAACAAAACATTGAATCAAATGTTAAAATTACTGATCCTATTGTTCCTAATCCTACAATAGAAAATTTAATAAAACTCGAAGCTATTAAAAATCAAATTAAATTAATGAATTAACTTCTTATCTCAAACACACATTATGAGTGTTACACAATATATAAAAGAATTGAAGGAATAACAACAAAATTTAGAAACCAAAATTACTGAACTAATACAAGTTCAAGCAACTACTATACAACTAATTCAACAGTTAATTCAGGAAAATCAACATCAAATACACGTTATAGAAAATGTAAAACAAAAAAATAGAGAAAGAATTAAAAGAATTCAAAATAATACCCCAGAAAGAATTAAAAGAATTCAAAAAGATACCCCAGAACACAGAAATGGTAAAAAAATGTTTTTCTAGAGGGATTTTAATAAAATATTGTGCACATATTTAGTAAAATATTTAATAAAATATTTAATAAAATGTTTAATAAAATATTGTGCAAACAATAATGAAATAAAAATAGAACACAAAATATATGCAAATAGACACAATGACTTCATGATGAGATTAATCTATTAGATAGTTTATTTCTTGGACAAATTCTTTTCCATTTCGTCTATTATTTATGAGGATATGTTTTGATAAATGAATTAATTGAGTAGCTTCAAGTGCTAATTGAAAATTATTATTTGCTTGAGCAATTGCAACATATTCTATATATCTATTAATTTCTTGCTTATGATTATCTTCTAATTTATCACAACTTCTGATTAAAAATTGCAATTAATAATTAATAATTACTACATAAAAAATATTTTATTGAATATAATTATTTTATAATTTATTTACTAATTAAATAGTGATTAATAAATTGATTACTTATTAGTGTCACTGTGAGAAAGATAATTTTTCATTTCTTAATTTAATACCTTTAAAGTATAGTTAATTAATTAATTTTCATATAATTCATAATAATTAGTATATAATAAATTAATTGATTTATTAAATGATACTTTGTTTACAAATGGAAATTTATGGTTGATTTAATTTTAAATTAACCTAAAATTGATAAAACAATCACAATTAATGATTAATAATTACTAGATAAATAAAAGTTATAAAACATAATTAAAAATTAATCATATATTATTGATTCATTGATTAAATTATAATCAATAGATTAATTAATTATTATTATTAAGTTAATCAGTTATAAATTCACAAGCGTGAATTAAATGTCACAGTGACAATTTTTTCATTTCTTAATTAAAAATATTTAAATTATAGTTCATTAATTAATTTTGAGATCATAAATAATAAGTAAAGTATAATAAATTCAATGATTTATTAAATTAAACTCCATTTATAAATTAATTATTGATCATTAGTTGTTAAGATTGTTAAATTGTAATTAATAATGATGAATACATTATTAATTAATTGATGAATTAAATTAATTAATAGATTAAATAGTTAATATTAATATTTAATATATAAGTTGGAATCATTCACAAAAGTTTTACCAACCGTGCTTATCAAAATAATGCATTAATCAATAAGGTTCTGAAGCATTCTACATTAATTCATTAACTTTTTGCCAGATCATTCGTTCATCTCATGATCGTGCTTATGCACCATCGCGGTTTTTCCAAAATTTCTTCAATCTTATGATCGTAGACAAATCCTTATATGGTCACTTTGTCAATACAAATTAAAATTCTATGATTGATTTAATATCAAATTAATCTAAATTTCATTTTAAAACTGCAATTAATAATTAATAATTACTAGATAAAAAAATAGTTGATTGATTATAATTTTTACTAATTAAATAGTAATTAATAGATTGATTACTTATTCGTGTCACTGTGACAAAGATAATTGTTTCATTTCTTAATTTAACACCTTTAAAGTATAGTTAATTAATTAATTTTCATATAATTCATAATAATTAGTACATAATAAATTAATTGATTTATTAAATGATACTTTGTTTACAAATGGAAATTTACGGCTGATTTAATTTTAAATTAATATAAAATTGATAAAACAATCAAAATTAATGACTGATAATTACTAGATAAATAAAAAATTATAAAAATAATGAAAAATTAATTATATATAATTGATTCACTTATTAAATTATAATCAATAGATTGATTAATTATTATTATTAAGTTAATCAATTATAAATTCACAGGCATGAATTAAATGTCACTTTGACAAAAAATTTTATTTCTTAATTAAAAATATTTAAAGAATAGTTAATTAATTACTTTTGAGATAATAAATAATAAGTAAAATATAATAAATTCAATGATGTATTAAACTAAGCTTCATTTATAAATTAATTATTTATCATTAGCTGTTAAGATTATTAAATTGTAATTAATAATGATTAATACATTATTAATTAATTGATGGATTAAATTTTAATTAATAGATTAAATAGTTAGTATTAATAATACTCTGGCTGTCACGATCATGCCTATACCCGAGCACGCAATTCTAGGTTATTCATAGATCTCATGATCGTGCTTCTCTTAAAATTTCCTAGATCTCACGATCGTGCTTGTGCACGATCATGCAAATCTTTAGACTGTTACTCTCTCACCATCGTGCACAAGCACGATTGCTCGTCTCTTGTCAAATTCCAGACTTTCAATTCTTCCCTTTTTTTTGCCTAATCTGTGATTTCGAACTTATTTCGTTATTATTTTCTCTTCATTTTTACTTTCATTTACACTTTAATTTATTTCAATACAAATTAAAATTCTATAACTTATTTAATATTAAATTAATTTAAATTTCATTTAAAAATTGCAGTTAATAATTAATAATTACTAGATAAAAATACTTTATAATTTATTTACTAATTAAATAGTAATTAATAAATTGATTACTTATTAGTGTCACTGTGACAAAGATAATTTTTCATTTCTTAATTTAACACCTTTAAAGTAACGTTAATTAATTAATTTTCATATAATTCATAATAATTAGTATATAATAAATAAATTGATTTATTAAATGATACTTTGTTTACAAATGGAAATTTATGGCTGATTTAATTTTAAATTAATCTAAAATTGATAAAACAATCACAATTAATGATTATTAATTACTAGATATAAAAAATTATAAAACATAATTAAAAATTAATTATATACTATTGATTCATTGTTTAAATTATAATCAATAGATTGATTAATTATTATTATTAAGTTAATCAGTTATAAATTTACAGGCGTGAATTAAATGTCACTGTGACAAAAAAAATTTCATTTCTTGATTAAAAATATTTAAAGTATAGTTCATTAATTAATTTTGAGATCATAAATAATAAGTAAGGTATAATAAATTCAATGATGTATTAAATTAAACTCCATTTATAAATTATTTATTTATCATTAGCTGTTAAGATTATTAAATTGTAATTAATAATGATGAATACGTTATTAATTAACTGATGGATTAAATTTTAATTAATAGATTAAATAGTTAGTATTAATATTTAATATACAGGTTTGTGATGACCCTATATTATTAAGCATTAATTTTTATTAACTATTATATACTAATATTCAATATATATGTGGCTTTTCAAATGTGAAGCAGTCACGCCTGTGACTTGATAGTTACATGGATAATTACAAAAATACTACAGCCACAATTATACTACTGCAAACATTCCACCCAAACTACATAAATCATCTAAACAAACGAGATCATTCTAAGTTCCTGTCTAATGATGTCCTGCTTCCCATTCACTATGATTAACTCTCTAATCAAGTTAACTATACTAGTAGCAAGCTCACACTTGTGTTGTTCCACTTCCTTAAATAAGCGTCTATTCTTCTTCCTCCATATGTGATATATCACCATCTGAAACAGGGTCCTGATGATGAGACCATCTCGCCTGTATAAAGGCCAACAATCTATATAGTGGATCTTGGCCGGCAGTGGGACATCGTCGTCTGTGGCGGTATTCACAACCATCTTCGTATTAAGACAAGCGGTAACATTGTATCTCAGTTACATACTTAGTGAGTAGGGAGAGAACCATAAGATATGGAAACATTGTCTCACGACCATATTTATTTATCTTCTAATTTGTCTGTTGTCTAATAAAATAGAAAACCTTGTAGAAATTACTCATATTCCTGTAGAAAATCTTGTTTATGAGTCTTCTTTACCTTTGTTGAGTCCGTATAGTATATATTCTTATGTTCATTCTTGGACTCACGTCCTAGAGTCAAGGAAATCATCTAAATTTCTAGATCGAAACAATGTGGTCTCAGATCTATAACAGTAGAACAATACGTGAAGCTTGAAATATCAGAGGAGCTTATCTCTCTTTGGATAGAGCATAACTATACAAATTTTCATGTAGGGTCTATACGCCTTATTCTAACACTTCATGGAGGAAAGTGAATACTTGCTAGAGCCAGGATATCTCTTCTAGATACTGCCTACACAACGTACCAAAATGTCTTGATGGGTACCTTGCTTACTACTCTCAACAATGGAAGTGTCATACTGACGATAGCACTCGATTTCAGCATCAGGTTGAATGATCTCACTTTGTCTAAATGACTGTAAGTTTAGATCTAGATTACTGGAGCAGATCAAGATTCTACAGCCATCATGACTACTTTACATCAATAATTGATATATCATCTGCAGAATCATGCTATAGACCTCAATTTTTCAAATTCTACTTCGGATGCTTTTTACATGGTTGCTGATCGTTTTAATGATCAGACTACTATCATCCAGATTTTGAAACAACTACCAACTGTAGAGTTTGAAAAGTTGAAGCCTACTGAATGGATCACCAATTACAAAAAGGTGTTCCATGCATCTCATCAGCACTCTTTTCATACAACGACTCCTCTGATTCTGAAGACATTAAAGGATGGAACTGTTAAGTCTATCTATGCAAAACCTAATGATGATCCAACTAGTCCATCTCCTTCTGGGGTTGTTCTTATGATCCAGCTCGTATTTTCGCATGAGGAAGGTAAATCTGGTCCTCCAATCCATTATTTCAAATCTAATTGAGATCCAGTTTATGTTAGCCATCGTCGTGGACATTTTGTATGGAATGTTGATCCATCTATGTGCGAACCTGATTGTGAAGTCTATCTCAACCCTGAGTTAGATAGTGACGATGACGATGACGATGATCCTAATCGAAGACAAAGGAGGAAGAAAAAGTTTAAACTTCGTTGTATTCCTTCGACACAATATCATCTATAGAAGGATGATTTTGATCCAGATTCTAGAATCCTCAAATCTCAAAAAGTCAGCAAATCTATTGATGAAGATCCAAATGCTAGAATCACCAGATCACAAGAATTCAACAAATCTATTGGTCTAACTAATGAAAGATCCAAACCAAGATCTCTACGATAGAGGCTAAAATCTTCTAGTTGTTACACAAAGCCAACAGTTCCTGTTATGACTCTTACTCCTATTCCATGCATGATGGCGTTACCTCCATATAAGGGAGACTTTCCTCCTTTATATAGGAGTACTGATGAATCAACGAGGGTTATCTTTAGCTCATACATCTGAGCATCCAGAATAACGTCACAAGTACAATTGTCTTAAATCCATAAGATAAAGTTCTGAACTGGCAGGCACAAAATGTAATAACATAGAATAGAGTTCTTAGAAGAATTGATTATAAGCTTGAGGGAACTAGTCAACAGACATATGATACTCATCAAAAAGTTGACGCAGTCTTTAAGCAGATCCAACAATTATATCAATCTTATAAAGCTCAGATCAAACAACTTGATGCTGAACTTTGGCACTATATTGACATACATTATATGGTCCTGACTTTGACAACAAGTGTAGAGAAATAGAGAAGATATAAGGAATTGTGCAATAAATGAAAGTTGATATGCTATCTGTATAGTCTAAAGTTGTATATGGATCGTCCTCTTCAGTATTTTCACATACCCAGTTAGTATATGCTTATCCTATTTATCAAAAGTATCCAGAGAAAACTGACTATTCAAAGGTATTCAAGTTCAACTATCCTTAAATTATAAAGTACATATATCCTTAGACAGCTTAAGCAAAACAGGCAGCTCAAGCAAAGCCAACAAGGTTGAAATCTAAGCCTAAGCCTGAAAATGTTCCTGGGCCATCACCTTCATACACAAAATCTGAACCAATTAACCAGCGTAGCAAACAGTTACAGATCCATACTCCTCCTACTTCTCCACCAAAGTCTCATCTTTCTACCTCTACTGAGAGGACAAAGCGCCCATGACAGAGTTCATCGCAACTCTTGATACTATAACTATATTGCAACAATCTTCTCAATCTGATTAATCAGACAAATTATCAGACGCTTACTCTTGAGCCTCTGAAACCTTTGAAGAAATTTCAACAATTTCTGAGTAATCATCTAAGCAAATTGCTAAAGAATTAGAAATTAGTTTAACCCAGCTAGCTAATCTATCAGACTTAGTGTCGGGACCCATTTTTGGTTCTCTGATACCACAAGATGTCGGACCCCGCTTCCGGAGCCCGACAATCGCATTCTGATAACACACATCCTTTAAGCTTACTTGCATTCAAAACTCCCCTTTCTAAGTTCAGCTCCCCTCTTCGAAGTCCATTTATCCATTTCAACTTGAATACCTCAAGTAACAGCATTGGTGAGTCCACACTTTATATATGTACATGCTTCGGGGCTATTGGCATAACTTTTTCTTTAGGCATCCAATTTAGGGTTTCTTTAGATAGTTTGATAGAGGACCTCAAGAGTTACAACTTTTATGAAGACCCCGAAGGCCAAATTTAACTTCTGGAGGGTCAAAAATAGGATAGAAGATAACTATGAACAGTAACCCAGACGATATCGTGAACAATAACACAGAGGAAGTCTGTGAACAGTAACACAGAGGAAGTCTGTGAATAGTAACACAGAGGATACTCGTGAACAGTAACACAGAGGAAGTCTGTGCAGTAACACAGAGGAAATCTGTGAACAGTAACACAGACAATACTCTTCAACTAATATCACTTCTTAACTCCATCTTAAAATCTTTCGCCTATGGTTTGTGTTTTATCCTCTGTGTTCTATCATTTGTAGTTGACTGTTATCTTCTGTGTTGACCATTTATCGTCTGTGGTCTATCCTTTGTGTTATATCCTCTGTAGTTGACTTTTATCTTCTGTGTTGACTACTTATTGTCTGTGGCCTATCCTCTGTATTCTGTCTTCTGTGTGATGACATGTCCTCTTTGTTCTACGTCATCACAGATGATACTTCTACTCTTGATTCATCCTTTCCTCTGTGTTCTAGCATCAGCACAAAGGATACTTCAACTCTTTATTCCTCCTTCTCTCTGTGTTCTGACGTCAGCACAGAGGATACTTCTACTCTTTATTCCTCCTTGCCTCTGTGTTCTGACGTCAGCACAGATGAAACTTCTCCTCTCTATTCCTCCTTGCCTCTGTGTTCTGACATCAGCACAGACGATACTTCTCCTTTATATTTTTCCTTGCCTCTGTATTGTGACTTCATCACAGATGATTCCTTTCGTCTGTGTTTTTCATATGCAATCTTTCCCACTCATACGTGTTATTCTAAGACTAATATCCATTGACAAATTCGTTAAGCAGAACATGCACATACACATTTCATTATCCAAATCCTTAAAATAACATAATCATATCAAGGAATTCAATTTCACTGTTTCCATTTTAAAAATACTGTCAGAGTTATTACAAATTACAAATCACATTACACATCAACTTAAACAAAAAAACAAAAGATGCTCCATGCTGATATGTCAAATGAGCTATTACAGGACTGACTTAGTCTAATTGTCTTTAACTAATTTGGAGTATTTGATGCCTTGCAGGGATCACTATCGTCTTGGTTTGCACTTGAGGAGGGAAGAAATGGGGGTTGAGCTACACAGCTCAGTGGCTAATATACTTATAGCTATCAGCAATTAGCACAAATTCGAGCATATATATATATGTGTGTGTGTGTGTGTGTGTGTGTGTGTGTGTGTGTGTGTGTGTGTGAAGATACTAAACAATTCAGTCATTTTTAAGTAAAGAGAATAATGCAGAACACATATCATCCAAATGCATCATTCTTGACCATTTACAGATGTAATGCACAGAAAAATGGCTCGAGGGTTCTATGGACAGAATGGAGAAACCGAAGTTTACCCCATGAACATAATGAGTCCTTTTTTCGGAGCTCATATGCCACAAGCGGGCAGTCAGGAGAAGGCTCTTGTCAACGTGTACGTGACAAACAGAATGGCTCCACTCTCGCCTAAACAAAGCACATATTCATTTAATCATATATTTGGATTTTTATGCTTGTTTGTCTTTTCATTCAAACAAAATGCCATGACATATTTCAATGGCATAACAGAATCAAA
>JANZXR010000172.1:41061044-41078076 GCA_027575705.1 Erythroxylum echinodendron | reverse complement strand
AATATATTATTAACAAGTCATAATGTTAATACATGAATCACAAATATCCATTGGCCTAGGGCACACTACTAACAACTCTCACTCTCGTGCACAAGCATGAGGGTGCGCGTCACCCTCATGCTTGTGCACGAGGGTGGCAAGCACCCTCATACCAAAGTGACATGTCACCTTCGTGCACAAACATGAGGGTGACGCGTGACCCTCATGCTTGTGTAAGAGGTTGACCGGTCAAACTGTGACCGTTGTGCGCAACAATGAGGGTTAATTTACTTATCATAATTATCATTTAATTTCTTATTAATTTTAAGAATAATAAATAAAAATTTGTTCAAATATGAATTTAGTTATTACTTTTAAAAAATAATAATTTATAATAATGAAATAAATTTAGATGTCATGCTGTGATTTTAATTTATTTATAATAAATAATATAATTATAATTTAATTTGTTATTATAAAAATTGCTCAGTGAATTTGCAGGTGTATTTAAGAATGTACGCGTATACATTTATAGGTTTAATAAATATTTGATTGATTTTAAATTTAGTTTCTACTTTAAAAAATAAATTAAATTATAATAATGGTATGATTAAATTCATAAAATGTAAAATTTAAAAAATGTAATAGTTTTAAAATTTAATATTTAAATATATTTTAAAGAATACACAACACAATCTAATTAAGTAATAAAATTATTACACATGCTTATTGGTATATTATCAATTAATTGATATATTAATATGAAAATTAAATGTCACCTTAGTTATGCACGAGGGTGACCGATACCAAACTCTCACTCTCGTGCACAAGCATGAGGGTGTGCATGAGGGTGCGTGCATGAGGGTGACAGGCACAAGGGTGACTGGATGACAATGCCATGAGATTTTACTTTAATTTATTTATGATAATAATTATTTAATTTTTATTAATTTTAAGAATAATAAATCAAAATTTGTTCAAATATTAGTTTAGTTAATACTTTTAAAAAATAATAATTTATAATAATGACATAAATTTAAATCTCGTGAATTTAATTTATTTATAATAAATAATATTATTACAATTGAATTTGTTATTATAAAAATTGCATTAGTGAATTCATAGTTGTGATTTAAGAATATACACGTATACAATTGTAGGTTTAATAAATATTTGATTGATTTTAAATTTAATGTCTACATAATAAAAAATAAATTAAATTATAATGATGGTATGATTAAATTCATAAAATTTAAAATTAAAAAGATGCAGTAGTTTTAAAATTTACTATTTTAAAGAATGCACAACTAATATAATTAATTGATCATATTACAAAAACTATTAATTATATCAAATTTATTATTTAAGTGTATTGAAATAGCATGAAAAATTTAAGTGTATTGAAACAAGATGAAAATTTTATCAATCATATAATAATTAAAGATAAATAAAATAAATTAATAAGATTTAGTAATTATATGAAAGTAATTACAATTAATTGTATTTAAATAATACATATTATTATTTATTGAATTTTACGAAATATGAAGGTTTCAAGGTGTGACTGTTGAGTCACACCCGTGACATCAAACTAAACTTACCGATATGGGTGTGACCGTAAATGTCACACCCATGACACTTAATCAGACTGTCATGGGTGTGACATT
Source organism: Erythroxylum echinodendron (assembly GCA_027575705.1). Taxonomy (NCBI): domain Eukaryota; kingdom Viridiplantae; phylum Streptophyta; class Magnoliopsida; order Malpighiales; family Erythroxylaceae; genus Erythroxylum; species Erythroxylum echinodendron. The sequence goes on along the minus strand of JANZXR010000172.1, from coordinate 41,076,430 downwards.
TAAGGTCATGCTCGTGACTACTTGTTAAACTGTCACGGACGTGACCTTGGATGTCACACCTGTGAGAGTCATTTCATGACCATAAGACTAAAAAAATAAATTAATTATAATGATGGTATTAATAGTTTCATAAAAATTTAAAATTAAAGAAATACAATAGTTTTAAATTTGTAGGTTGTTTTAGTAAAAATAAAGTCCATATTAAAATGGAAAAGAAATTTATTTTAATTTTCAACTGTTTTATTATTTTAATGGGATTCTTTAATGAACAAAATATAATTTCGTTTTAATCATATTTAAGGCGGAAGTAATCAACCCATATGATTTAAGTAATACAAGGTGGACGATTCTTATTTAACAACAAAAAAACCATCATGCGGATCATTCAACAAAAGCCATGGCTATGGAAAGTTTCCAAGTATAAAAGTATACAATTTACATGGTTATTTTACTGTAAGAAAGAGTCTGACAATTTAAGTTTTTTGTTACTGTTGTTAACATCTGCACTTGAGCTGGTTGTTGCACTTGAGCGGATTGTTGGTTCATCTTCTGAGAATCTTTTATGAATACATTGTCTAACTGTGGAAGAAGATTCGACAATATTTTTTGAAATTATAAAGAAAAAATTATGTTAGATAAAGAATATAGAGGAGTTTTTTATTAACAAAAATGGTAAATAGATAGACAAAAATGACAATATAATTAACGTTTTCAAAAAGTTTGTATATTTGTATAAACAAAAAATGAATAATTGAAGGAATAAATAAGGAAAAGTAGAAATTGAATAAATAAATAATGGCGAATATCTAAAATTGGGAAAGGTGTAATGTCGGTGGTGTTATTTTGATCGTCCACTAAAATTTGATCATCTTTTTCAACAGAAGTTAAAGCATTTTCTAATTCGTCAGTGTCGATTTCACAGTAATACATAACAGTAAAGCGTTCTCTTTCATCCCCCACGAAACGCATACAGGCTTAATGTGAAAAAGAAATGTCTTGTTTTTCAATTCAGCGTGCACTTTTTCCAGAGGAAGTTCCATACTCTTATCATGCAAAGGTAAAAATTTTAATTTTCAACTATAATATAATAAAGATATTTTTATCATCATTATATTAAATCACGTCTATAATAAATCAAACAAGTATAACCTCGTTGTAATATTCCATTGCTTGAATTGCAGTAAAGTTGAGAAGTTTTTTCAGCAAGTTCTCCAAAAATAGATGCTGTGATAGTACCCATTTCATCAGTCAAATCCATCTCATAGAGGCATCTATGCTCGCAATAAAAAGTTAATTAGAATATATATGTTAATCAGATATACAGGAAGGTTGTATAACAACAAGATCTAATTCGACAATGAAGAATTAATAATAGCGTGTGTTATAAGTTACAGTTGTGAAGAAAGTAGGTATGAGAGGTACGAGTTAGAAGCCACAAAGTGGCTTACAAGTGTGTTATAATCGTAACCTTCAAATACTAAACGCTAATAGTTTTGGAAATAAAAATATTGGAAATAAAAATCTCTGCGTATAAAGCGGAGAACAAGAATAAGCTAGCTAGTAAATTGAAAAGACCAAGGAAAAAAGGAGAACCTGGGTTCAGCAGGAAGTTTTTCTCAGCAAGAATTACAAATGAATGGAACTCCGTAAGTAGCAACTGTAGAACGAAAGCATTTCTTGCATGTCATATACCAGTACTTTTGTAAGATGTGTTGAAAGGAAATATTAGCTTTAATCCATGTTGCCTATAAATATATAATAAGATTTTCATTAAATAAGTGAATATCAAATAAGTAATGTTAGTGAGAATATAAAATGTATTTACCTTACTGGTAGAGTTCAAGAAGATGATTTTTGTTATTTTCTGATGTGATCCAAAAGATATATCAGGATTATATCTCAGATAAACTTGTTGATTAATAAGGGTTTTTAGTTCATTATTATTTCGTCGTGCCCTGAAACAGAAAAATTATAAATATATAAGCATGAAAATATCATAAAATTTGTGTAAATTTTGATTATTGGTTGAAGTTAAAATAATGAGGTACCAATTTTTAAGCTCTGCAACTTCTTCGATTCGTGGATCAAAAAGAATTGCTAAGTCAAACCAAGTACATAATGCCACACCTAAAATATTTCAATTGTAAGATAAAAAAATATTATGTAATAAAATGTAACAGTAAAATGCAGAAAAAATAACAATATCATTATAGAAGTTGATTTTCAGCCTGCGACACACAATTATCGGATAAGAATTTAAAGATTTTGCAATTTGCTATCCTTCGTTAGTAACGAAAGAATCCCACATTGAAAGTATAATTGTCTGTCGTCTAAAATAGAAAAATGTTAAAAAAACGAAGCAGAAATTATATTAGTTTTTTTGAGTATAATTGTTTTGTTGTCTAAAATAAAAGAATAAAGAAAAACAGAAAATGTATGTTACTGCTTGCTGGCAAGGACAAATTTTTGCATAGTTGAATGTTTGCCGTCTTTGTTGATTTCTTTCTGATCCAAGACTTCAAGAACAATAGCCAAAACATCTATCACATGTTAAATATAAATATGATTAAATATAACAGAAAGAAATAATTAAGATCGTATAAAGAAATAAAATCAGGTTCTAACCAACTGATTTTTCCTTCTGGTTTATGCAGTTGATAAGATCAGTTAAAGGTGTATAGTTAAATTTGGTGGGGATAATGACATCATCATTTGGTACCGGTTCAATCACAGTATGATTTGTAATTGTCCACTGTATTTGTAAGTCCTCAGTTTGATACTAAAGTGTGATCGCCTTCACAATGGCATTACAAATAATATTTTTTTATATGGCTGCAGGATATGGCTCATTTTTTGGATGTCATTGTTGAATATAATACCTTCAACTTGTGAGCCCTGTTAATAGTAAAGAAATTGTTAACTATTAAATTTAAATAAATGAACATTCAAAAAGAAGAAAGTGTAATCGTCATATCTCAGAATCAACAAAGATAAAATTTTGACTTTTTGACGGTGAGTTAGGTGATGTGATAATATGCTACTTTTCTTGCACAATAACTTCGCATGACCACCACTGAGCACCCGGTAAAATTTCCCTAATGAATGAACGTTTTTCCATCCTGAAAAATCTGTTTAATAAATTAATCAACAGAAAAGAACTTCTTTTATAAAAAATAAAATTATATTAACTTGAATAAACCAATTAATATACCTTCTGACAAGGTTGTTTTTTATAATTTGACTAATTGAAATATTTCATGGAATACAATATTTCTTGTCTTTTGATCAAACTTTGAAGAATCAAAAGATCTCGAAATAATTAGAACTTTAACTGATTCAAGAGTGCGAGCTCTTGATAAAGCTACATACAATTGTCCATGTGAGAACACAGGTAGACGAAGATAAATTCCCATATAATCAAGTGTCTGACCTTAAGATTTGTTTATGGTCATTGCAAAATATAAACGAACAGGAAACTGCATTTTGACAAAAGGTATCCCATTTTTTTCATTGTCAGAAGACTGTAAGGGAATTTTAGGTATAAAAACAAATTTTGTTTTGTGAGGTCCAAAGACAATTTCTGCAGAAATTGTATGATCTTTTAGTTGTCTGCATATCAACCTTGTCCCATTGCATAGACCCTCAGTTGGATTCAAATTTCTTAGCAGCATAATAGGGGAGCCTTTTTTGAGTAAGAGTTTATGTATAAGTAAGCCTTCTCTGCTTGATGCCTCCGATCAATAGTTTTGTCAGAACTCATGTATGAATGCATATTTCCTGACAATCTGTTAATCATGATCTCACTAATTTCATCAACACAACTATTTGTTAGACACAGCACACATCTATTAATCATCTGGTATGGATCAGATGAATAGAAGTTCAGATTAGGGAAGACACTCTCAAGTAATCTGGTCGAGATAATGGTGGATCAGAAAAATGAATTTGGACTTTTTGAAACGAAGCGAAGTAAAATATACAACAAAGAATGTATTAACCTGTTAAGAGACTTGTCCTTGCTATCATAAGGAATAACTAGTTATTCTGGTAAGAATATTTATTCTTGTTCATCAACTGGTTCGATGCCTTCTCCTACACGTAATAAAAATTCAGAAAAAGCTAGATTTGGTATAGCTCTCATATTGATCGTCAAGGAGAATTTATGCATGTGTTGCCAAAGATGTGAATTCAAAAGGCTTAAATCAATGGGCTGTCTTTTTGTAGCTTGGTCAATAACAGGTAAAGTTCGACGAAAATCACCGTCGAATACAACAATTTTGTGGCCAAAAGGTTCATTAGAATCCATGATATCTTGAAGTAAATTATGAAATGCTTCAATACTTTCTCATTTTGGCATGGATGCTTCATCCCATAAGATAAGACTACATTCTAAGATTAATTTTCCAATACTGCTTTGCTTACTTAATTGACAAACTTTTTTCTTTGAAAAATCAAGCGGGATTTTAAATCTTGAGTGAGCTGTCCTACCACCTGGAAGGACTAATGCTGCAACACCTGATGTAGCAATAGCAATTGTAATATGTCCTTGTGATCGTAAGTTTACAATGAGAGCTCAATATAAGAGAGTTTTCCTTGTTCCACGAGGACCATCAATAAAAAAACTTTTACCGTTTGAAGTAGATACAGAATCCAATATCAAATAAAATATGTATTTCTGTTCGTCATTCAACCTTGATTGTAATAACACGTCTTTTAGATCAACTTGTATACTTCTATCACTTTGTATTTCTTTAGTTTGTTTTTCATGATAATCAGCACGAAATTCATAATCAGCAAAATGGTAATCAGCTAAAGTCTTCCCCATTTGCTCCAAAGATTTATTAATATCTTAAAGGGCCATTTTTGTAATGTCATTAGATGTATAGCTGGTATAAGAAGAAGCATAATGATAGTCAGAACAAATGTCGTCTTTGAATGTTTCCCAAAGCTGCTTAGGATTAGTTGGTGAGCAATAGAACAGAAGCGTAGCAAAAAAAAGTCTGAGCGATGATGGCATTTAAAAGATAACAGCCTCTTCAAGAGCTTGTTGTATATAAAAATCATATGCTAGCAATCCCAAATGTAGTGCAGCCTCTCTAAAACAGCTTCTTTTTTCACCATCAACAGTCAATAAGTCATCAAATGATGTTGGTCCTTTAATATGTGTGAGCAACAATCTTAGATAATACCTTTCTCCTTCTCTGGGGGCAGCAGTAACCAATCTTCTTATAACTTTTCTTCGACTTCTTTGTGTCCATGCTTTTGATATCCGATTCCAAACAAAATATTCAGGAAAATCTTTATACAAACATCTGATCTCTTTTGCCTTTTTATTTGTTGAATTCATTTTAAAAAATTCAGTCAGCGTTGTTTTTTAGAAGTCAATCTTTCTTAACAAATGGAAAAGATCTTCATTTCTATCAAAGGAAATCAACTAATGATCTGGGAGATGAACTTGCAGAATGTAACTGATGGATTAATTTCAGCCAGGCGACATTCATATATACGTCATAGAGCTTCAGGGAGTGAAATCCAATGGCCTTCTTGGAAATTACTTATCTCATCAATATCAGTTGCGCTCTGTTGATCGACAACACTAAAGTTGACAAGATCATGGCCCTTAAAAACATATTTGTATAAGTATTTGACAAGCTTCACAGTTGAACATATCTCGACGTTTATGTTGCAACCAATTAGCATAAAAAGATACGGATTGTGAGGAACCTCCCATCTGTTATCAATCTCTTGTCTGCAAATTTTAGCTCTCCTACCATCATCTCTTCGCCTATAGCATGAATAGCTGTCCTCACCATGAACAGTAAAAGGAGCAAAATTCTTAGGATAATGATTTTTACACACACCGTTTCTCATGCAAGGGCAATCTTTATTCATAAAACCACAAAGATCATGAATCATATGTTTAATGATAAGAGAATATAAACAACAATTTTCATCAGGATCTGGTATCTTAGCGGATATAATCTGATTGTAGGAATCTGGATTTAACAATTTAGAATGTGGCTTAAGTATCAGCAATAGATGAGCATGAGGGAATCCACGCTTTTAAAATTCAATTACATAAACAAATGCGGCAACATCTCTAAAGATTTGTTTTTTCATCAAATCGTTCTTGAGAATTTCAAAATTTGCTCTAAATACTCTAGCCAATAAATTTGGTCGATCTTGTGTTTTTTCATGAAATTTGAGATTTTCTTGTATTTCTCTCCATATAGGGTTGCAAGTCATGGTAAGAAAAATATCAAGTTTACCATATTTTTGTACCAAAGCTATTGCATCAAGATAACGTCATTTCATGTCCCTCGGACCACCGATAAATGAAGTTGGCAGTACAACTCGACGACCAATTCTTGAACCTTGTGTTTGACCAACACTAACGCTATCCAAAACACCTTGTAATATTTCTGTCCGTATCTCATTTTGTCTTTTTCTATGAAAATAAAGTCGAGATGTTTCAATCTTTATATAAGTTTCCACAACAAATTGTTGAAGCAATCTGAAGCTATGGAGTAACATAGATTCATCATCTTCTCTCATTTGGAGTCGATAATAGTAGTATTCTCTAGCGGACACAAAACCCTCTTCGAATTATTCTTCATCCGTAGCTAGTAGGAAAGAAGGTGAATTTGATAAATAAAATGATGGAATTAAACAATATCTTCAAAAAGATCAAACAAGAAAAGAAACTTGCCTGTGTTTTCCACAGCAAACAATTCAGGTACATCAGTGAAAGAGTTTATATGAGCATGAATTCCCTCATCAAAGACAATGCTCCTGTTTGTCTTTGAAATTAACCGTTAGATTCCACGATGCCATCCAGATTTGCCACTAGGAAATAACAAAGGATATTGAAGAGGATCATAACATGCATAATAAGATTGAATTCTATATCTTGGACCCGAGCGAGCATAGACTTGGATGTGAGAACATTTATCAATGTGTTCATCATCAATCTCAGTCCATATAGCAGCCACTTGCGATGCAGTAGGAAGATTATAAACACATTGATCAAGCCCAAGATAACACTTTAGGATTATTGCATGATTATTAAGCAATGGAATCTCCCTAAGACTTCGAAAGAATTTGGCATAAGGATTCTCTTTTAGAATCGCCATAATCTGTTTCAATGTATTTTTGCAAAGTTTATCACAAGAGTTAGTTCTTTTTAGTTCTTCATCAGTATCAAAGAAATAGAGCTGGATTCCAGATACCTTATCGGATGTTGAAACTAAAGTGTCAAGAAAATGATAAACTTGACCTTGGATGCGAAATGTATAAATTCCTTTCTTGTTTTTGTTAGTTCCTGATCATACCTAGCTCCATAGGAACTAGAAGCTAAGTTATTATTATATGTACGAACGTTCTTTCTAAAATGGACAGATTCTTCATCATTGTCAATAAAAAATCGTTTCAAAGCATATGTCATTTAAGGGGCAAAAATAGAAATTTGTCATGATGAGCAACAGAACGATGGAGGTTCAAGACAAAATCTTTTCGCATTACAATGTTCACAATTTGGAACAAATCGAAGTTGTTGAGCCTCAGGAGGCAAATTCTACAACGATGCTAACTTTGATGAAGGATGACGGTTTATCCCTTAAAAAAAAGTTATTGACATTGTCTAGTAATGATATCACAAATATTAAAAATATACGTAATAAATTTTATATCTTGATTATCAATACGTGTGACTGAGTTAGGTTGGATTGGAAAAGAAGATAGCATTACATTAGATGCTTGCCACCTTGAAGTGGTATGAATAATTTCTTCTTGTTGGAGAGAAGAATAAGCTGGATCAACACTGAAAAATCGAAGGGGGTTAATTATTTCGCAAACTTTCCACAAACGTATTTGGCACCAATAATATAAAAACAATCAAAAACCGAAATAATAAAAATACCAAAAATTTGTTAACGCAATTCGGCACTCCTTGCCTACATCTACGAGGCCCTCACCTAGCTTAATCACTTTCACCGGAGTTCAATAGAATTACACAAAATTGATTTAACACAGCACCTCTCAATATCTGTAACTATCTCACAACCTAACTACCCGTGAAAGACTTTCACACCCGATAACACGACTGACTCGTGTTAACCTCAACAGAAGATTTTTCTTTCTACTTTCACTCAATGTAATAACATGTAAAAATATCTCAAGTATTTAATCAAAATAAAATAAAATACCAAACTACTTAAGATCAACAAAGAAAAACTTCCCTATTAATTTCTCCCCTCCTAGTGTCACGGTACTGACTTGCTGAGCTTCCAAGACACAAAAATCAATTCAGCCAATATGACGAGTGCGAAGATGATTAACGTATGTAGAAGGCAAAGAACAGATGTGTGTGTTGCCCACACTCACTCAGCTGAAATCAATATTTCAAAACAGTCTCTATATCACAACCAACAGCAGACTAAGAGAAGAGCAAAACACCCTCACATATGGGAGCAATCGTGAGCCACCAAAAGAGGACAAGTGTGCATATGCAGCCCACTCAACTATTTCCTTCACACTAGACTTGTCTCTTACCGCAACATATACATAAAAACCCACAAAAAATTGTCACACATACTCCCAAAGACTGCGCAACCTTCCACCTCAAAAGCCTCACACACCAAAAACGACAACTACACCTCAGTCACCTTCCAATTTTCTTGCCACACAACCAGAAAAGGAATATCAATCCCACAAAATACGCAATCCTCGTGACTCATCTATCAGCCAAAAATGAACTCCTGCGTGATGGAGTTTACGCCCAAGTGTCTTCAACCAAGAAGATTTCTAACACCACTAGGAAATAGCCTCATCTGCACACACGTGTCTTGAACTAGGAAGATAATATGCAGATCTCTTTTTATCCATTTAAAACACAATCATCTCAATAAACAATCTCACTTAAATCTAAATACTAGTGTTCCACTTTGGTTCCAACACTCATGTCCAATTAAAATAAATAAAATTCCAAAACAAAAGATATATATATAATATCCTAACAATCTCCCCCTTTTTGGCATTTTTGTCACAACATATGAATTCCACAAAATGATTCATAATTGGACATATAATATAAAGTGTCTAATGCTCCCCCTCAATATAGCAACCAGTTAACAGTATACAACTATTGCCAACAAAACACAAGAAGAAGAAAATACATCATCAAACTTATCTGAACTGCTCTCCCCCTTTGAGACAACACATACCAAAAAGGAACTGTTCAGGAGCTGCCGGGAAAGCGAAGAACGTGTTGCTTCAAGCTACGAAGAGCTTCAGTGGCGACGTTAAGGATTCCTTCAATATGCTCAATCTCTGAAAATAAAGCGGCATGTGGATTAATAGTGGAGGTTCCCGTGACATCCGAAGGATCCGAAGCAACATACGGCAAGTCCATCACCCGTGGTTGTCGAAAAATACATGGAGATATGGTCATCAACGGTGCGGACCGTAGGATGCTTGATTCAACCCTGGGAATCTCATGGGAATACAAAAACTGTGAGATTAAGCATGGAAAGTACAAGAGCGAGTGAGGCTTACTCTCAATGGCCAACATTGCATCGATAATCAGATGCCCAAGATTGAAATGTATGCCTGTACCAATTGTATAAAGTAACTTAGCCTAGGCTAGATAGACCATGACAACATGAGCACTCGGCATCCAATTGTTCACAATTAACTTGAACAGTATAAAATATTTCTGAGTCAACATAGATGATCGAATAACAGAACTGGATAGCCAGGCTGTGAGTTTGCCACCAGTTATAACTGTGGCAATCTGATCCGTCGAAATTACCCACTCATCATCATAGTAAAGATCACCAATAACATTATCAAAGCCCAAAAATAGATTCAATCTTGTAGCATTAAAACGAATGACCCGACCTCGCACATAAATTACTCCAAAAGATGCTGCATCCACATTTAAAATGTCACTAGTCAAGTTAGAGTAGAACTCCTTTACCAGATCAGCATTGTAATGTTTAGGAAGAAGAGAAGCTTGCAGCAAGTTCCTCGCCGAAAGTAGAGTATGTAAGCCCTGATCTTGAAATTCAGCCAAGTTGATCGACCAATCTAAAATGAAATCCGTGTCTGAAATTTTACTCCACTTATGCTCACGGCTTGAGTATAAAACTTAAAAGAGAGAGCTTTATCAACTAGCAGTCTGGTCGGAGGATGAGAACGAGGCGGGCGGACAGACTTATGGCACCTCATCTTTGTTCGCTTCCTTGAAGCTGGAGAGGGAACCGACGGTGGGACAGATAGAGCTGCAGGGGATGCTTCAGAATCTGAAGATGAGTCTTTCACCATAGATTTGATCACTCGAGTAAAATCATCAATAGGATCATTGTGATCCGAAATATAGGGGATATCAATGGGGATAGCTGAAGATGATCCTGCGCCTATAGAACTTCTGCCAGATCCAGGATTAAATTGTAAGTGACTTGAACATCGCGTGGGAGCTGCTGTCTTTTTCCCAAAGCCAGAAACTGCATCCTTTTCCTTAATTCTTCTCATAATGCAATGTCAGGCAAACAATAAGCACAGACACAGTAATCACCAAAAACTATCAGAAATTCGGAATGTACTTGCAAGTGGGAATCAACAACTGTTGATACTATACCCAGTACACAATCAGTCACAAATTTAGCAATTTTCACAACAAGGTATGTCAAAATTCAGACAAAAATTGAGTCACTCCAAACAAATCAGCCGAAAAGGAGCCACGTCAATGGCACACCCAAAAACAACAGCATATGCCCAAGTCACCAAACCAAGCACTCACGGCACTTTCTCATATTTTCTAAAAAAAATGATGAAATCATCAAGGCTTCTGGATACTCACGGCTATAATACTCCACCAAGGCAATTAACACCATTTCAATCAAAACCCAAAAACTCAACTTTGAAATGAGAGATATCCATACCGTATAAACACATAGAGCAAAGGTAGACACAGGACCTTCAATCTTCTGGAGTTAGAAGAAAAAATAATCAAGAAGTTGAAGAGAAGAAGTGATTACATGGAGAGAACCAAGTATTTGCGTGAAATGTTTGGCTTTTGGAGGTAAGGGGGCGTGCGGCATCAGTGAGGAGAAGAAGAGAATAAGTTAGGGATTTAAATCCCTTTTCCAGAAACGATGCGGTTTTCTTTTTTTTAAATTTTTTTCAGAACAACAAAAAAAACTACTAATTAAAGATACAAAGCCCCAAGGCTCCTCTAAGTTGTTCAAATCTTACTGTATCAAGGGATTTTGTGAATATGTCTGCCAATTGCTTTTCTGTAGACACATGTGACAAAGTGATCAATTTGCTTTCCACAAGCTCTCGGATGAAGTGATACCGAAGATCAATATGCTTCGTCCTTGAATGCTGGACGCATAAGACAGTCAACTTATTTTGATTAATCTCGTAGTCTTCTAACATCTATTTCATCTAAAGAAGTTGTGAACAACAACTACCTACAGCGATTTATTCTGCCTCAGCGGTTGATAGTGAAATTGAATTCTGCTTTTTGCTGTACCATGAGATCAAGTTGTTTCCTAGAAAGAACCCGAAGTACTTTTACGATCATCTAAGTTTCCAGCCCAATCTGCATCACTACATCCGGCTAAAAAAGGTGTTGATTCGGATGAATATCATATCCCAAAATCAGATGTACCACTAACATACCTGATGATCCTCTTTACTGCCGTCAGATGTGTTTCTTTTGGGTTAGCTTGATAGCGAGCACATACCCCAACACTAAAGCAGATATCTGGTCTGCTTGTAGTCAAGTATAACAGGCCTCCAATCATACTTCGATATAAACTCTCATCAACACTTTTTCCATTATCGTCTCTGTTCAATTTTGTTGAAACACTCATAGGAGTTCTTGCATGTCCAGCATTCTCGAGACCGAACTTCTTGATTAAGCTTTTGGCATACTTGGTTTGCGATATGAAGATTCCATCCTTCGCTTGTTTGACTTGCAAACCTAAATATAAATTTAACTCGCCTACCATACTCATTTCAAATTCAGATGTCATCAGCTTAACGAATTCTTCAACCATCTTTGAATGTGTAGCACCAAACACAATGTCATCAACACAAATTTGAGCAATCACAAAATCAGAGTTAAGCTTTTTAATAAATAAGGTTTTATCTACATTACCTCGTTTATATCCTTGCTTGATAAGATATTGAGTGAGTCTTTCATATCAGGCCCTTGGTGCTTGTTTAAGCCCATAAAGTGCTTTATTTAACTTGTAGACATAGTCTGCATGAGCTGAATCAATAAAACCTTTCGGTTGCTCCACAAAGACTTCTTCCTGTATAAGCCCATTCAGAAAAGCACTCTTTACATCCATCTGATTGAGTTTAAAACCTGTTATACATGCAATGCCCAACAATAATCTGATCGACTCAAGTCGTGCCACTGGAGTAAATGTTTCGTCGAAGTCAATTCCTTCTACCTGAGAATATCCTTAAGCTACTAGCCTCACTTTATTTCTGGTAATATTCCCTTTTTCATCTGTTTTATTTCGAAACACCCACTTTGTACCAATTACATCAGTACCTCGTGGTCTTGGCACTAATTCCCATACATCATTCCGTGCAAACTGAGTTAATTCTTCTTGTATAGCCGCTATCCAGAATTCATCTTGCAGTGCTTCTTTGAAGCTCTTTGGTTCAAGTTGAGAAGTATAACACAAATATCCTACAAGTTCTCTATAATAAACCCTTTTCCTCTCTCTTGTTTTTCTTCGTTCGCTTACATCTCCAATAATATTTTCTGCTGGATGATTTCTTCGGATTCGAGACGAAGAGCTTCGATTCAAATCAGCTTCCATTGTAGCAGTTGGTTCATCATCCGAAGTAACTAAAAGGTCTTCAGCTTCTGCAGCTATTTCCTCAGCAGTAACTAATTGTAAATCAGATTCTGCAGTTACTTTCTCTGCAGCAACTAACTGCGCATCTGGGCAGTTTTTCACTGTTGTATCATTACTTGTTTGAGTCGATTCAGCCGACTGGTTACTGTTTTTCTCTTCAGCCACTTGCCCATTCATCAAGGATGCATCATCTACCACAAAATTGATAGATTCTTGCACTTTATTTATTCTCTAATTGTACACTCTGTAGGCTTTACTATGAGTTGAGTACCCAATGAAGACTCCTTCATCACTTTTGCTTTCAAATTTTCCAAGTTGCTCGCGATCTCGAAGAATGTAGCACTTGCTCCTGAAAATATGAAAATAGCTCACATCTGGTTTCTTTCCTCTCCAAAGTTCATATGACGTCTTGTTCAAAAAGTTTCAAAGATATACTTTATTGCATATGTAGCAAGCTGTGTTAACCGCTTCAGCCCAAAATTGCATAGACATTTTGCTTCCATTCAGCATTGATCTGGCCATTTCTTGAAGTGTTCTATTCTTCCTCTTTGCGACACCATTTTGTTGTGGCATTTTAGGAGCTGAATATTCTTGTGAGATTCCATACTTATCACAGAACTCATTAAAACTTGCATTCTTAAATTCTCTTCCATGATCCGATCAGATTCTCAATATAGTCAAGTTCTTCAGATTCATCGCTTGCATACATAGGCTTCTAAAAGCCTTAAACGCATCTGATTTTTCTTTCAAAAATTCTACCCAAGTATATCTCGAATAATCATCAACACAGGTTAGAAAATATGTCATTCCGCCAATGCTTTCATGTTATGTTGGACCAACTAAATCCAAGTGAACCAATTCAAGAATACAAGATGAGGTAACATACCTGACCTGCTTATGCGGCACTCTCAGCTATTTTCCCATCTGACATCCACTGCAAATTAGTTTTCCTTCCTTGTTCATTTTGCCTAAGCCCTTCACAGCCTCCAATCTAGTTAACTTGTTCATATGATCGAAGTTCACGTGCCCAAGCCTTTGATGCCATAAATCGATGCTATTTTCATGAGAGGCCAAATTGCATGTGGTCTTGACTTGCAACATGTAACAATTGTCGACTGATCTCTTGCCACTCACAATACAATCGCCTTGTTCGGTAAGTACCCTGCATTCATCACTTGTAAATTTAACTAGCAACCCATCGTCACATAGTTGGCTTATACTTACCAAATTTGCCTTCAATCCATCGACATGAAGCACATTTTTGAGAGGAGGTAAACCGTCCATGCACAACGTTCCTCTACCAATCACGGAAGCTTTCTTTCCATCTCCGAAAGTCACATGACCATCCATACACTTTTGATAGTCTATTAAGTAGGCTCTTTTCCCTGTCATATAACATGAACATTCGCTATCGAAATACCATCCATGTTGTAACGTTGCCTTCATTGATGTACAAACTACAAGAGCTTACAGATCACTTCTTTTTACCCAAGTCGATTTAGAAACTGACGGTTGATGTTGGAATTTTTGTGGAGTGTACCCACTTCTTCGACCTTGCCTTCTTTCAAACAGCATCTGTAATAATTGATAACACTTTGGCCTTATATGTCCCACGACTCCACAAAAATGACATGTGGGTATAAATTTTCTTCTCTTATTCGATGCTTCTACCTCTTGGGCTGATCTAAACATACCATAATTTTCTTCATTAACTTTCGAATACTCACCTTTGTAGCCTATACTTTCAAAATTCCCTTTAGGCTTACCCATTTCTATCAACTTCTCTAGTTTTTCCGTACCTCCATTCAACATTCTCAATCCTTTTTCAGTGTTTATCAATTTCATTCTAGCTTTACCAAGTTCATCTGACGTCAACATCAACTTCTTTTCCAATTCTTGTATTGTGTTCTTCATGTAAGCATTCTCTTCCTTCAATCTTCCATTTTCTTTATACGTCTTCACCCACTTTTTATGTATAGCCTTGTACTCCTCGTTAATATCCCCACTTTCACCATCACTGCTACTTCTGTCACTGTCATAGTCTGATACTAAATCCTGAGCTGAAACATTTTCGAAAATTTCATGTTTTCTCCCTTTTCTGCCCTCAGTTACTTCCTTTTCAGTTACTGTTAAGCAAGTAACTGCACTTTTGCTGTGTAACGCAACCAATGCAGTATTGTTTGCTATTTCTTCTTCACTACCGTCATCACTCTCAGAATCATTTTCACTCCAGGTAGTGGTGAAAGACTTTCCTTTTTGTTTCTTCAATGTATTGGCAAATTCTGATTGAATATGTCCGAACCCCTGACATTCATGACATTAAATTCTCCTTGCCTTTCGTTCTCCCTTTTTCATCTTGATTTGTTGCCTTGGGTTGTTATTTGATGAACTCCCACCATTTTGTCTTGTGTCGGGCCTCTCCTTATTCATTCTTTTCAACCACTTACTGAAATTTCGTGTGAGTAGAATCATGTCTTCATTTTCATCTGATTCATCTTCTGC
>JANZXR010000172.1:41018422-41044274 GCA_027575705.1 Erythroxylum echinodendron | reverse complement strand
CTTAACCAATTCTATACATTTTATTATTATCAAAACATAGAAGGATTTAATTTGTCAACCACCATTGGTCCAACAAAAAATAGTCAATTCTTGCCCTTAATTAACATCAAACACACAAGAACAACAATGAAAAGCAAACTTAATGAAAACATACAAAATGAATCCTAAACTAGAACAATAATCAACAATTATGTTAGAAAACACACGCCAATTACCTATAAAAACATATCGTAATGCACACCTATCAACATCCCTATACTTAAATCTTTGCTTGTCCTCAAGCAAAATAATTACAGCCAATTAATTCTACCATTTCATTTTCAAATGGATCAACACATACAATCCCTCAAATTTAAGCCAACTCAAATATCAAGTTCATGCACATATCATGATTACTTTCTCATTGGTGTACATAAGCAAACTCACAATTGAATCACTTAAAGACAAGTAAAGATACACAAATGAACTTTCCTCATAGTTTTCACTCATTTCTCTCAAGTATTTAAGGGTCAGTGTTTTGCTCAAATTTCTTATAGTAAACTACACTACCATATGATTGCTAATATACTAATTCTCCTCTACAATGATTACATGTATGAATAGATCAAAAGGACTTATTTAGGTTTGTAATGTAGTAAGGGATAAAGTGGGTCAAAAGAAAGGGAAAAGGGTGAAGCACAAGCATAAGTAGAGTAAAAAGCATATAAAATGGGATAACAAAACATAACTCCAAGATATACAAATATAAGCAATATTCTGCACTTATTGATGCTACTCACTTGTTCTTCCTTTTTCTTTTTTTCTTTCTTTTTCTTCATACAAGGAAGAACTATAAATCAAAACTAACACTCTATACAATGTAATCCATAGGCAGAAATATACTTAACCTTTCTCGGTACAAATTTCACACAATCCTAACTAAAGTTTTACTTAATACTCTACTAAACTTGTGGAATGGTAGGATAAAGGGGTTTAAAATTTTTAAATTTTGGATGTTTTCCCAAAACAAAAGGTTAAGGCTCAATAAGGGTAGTAAGGGATAATAACAGGTAGGTCAAGGGATAATAACAGGTAGGTCATTTAAGCCAAGGGTTAACACAAAAAGGGCCTAGATCATCCCTATTATGCATGCATCCAGTAAACTCAAATCGATTCAAAGAAAGTTCTGAAGGTAGTAACCTAAGTAAGTAACACTCAACAAAGAAATGAAATGACTATAGATGGAGTCATACAGTTCAATCCTCACTTTGGCTCAAATGAAAACTCATTATAGATATCTACACTACCTCATTGTTCAAATGTCAATTTATGACTAAGCTTATGTAACCAACTACTTTTCATCACTCTGTATGGTTCACTTTCTACTCAAGTAGCCTAATCCGAGTTCAAGCATGCGTTCAATCTAACTCCAGCTACATGATAGAATCTCATGGCAATATTTATCATAGTGACTCAAGTGTAGTTCCATTGCTAATAGAAAACACCATTACTGACACAAAGCATATATAATATGCCTAAACATGTATCCTAATTAACAAAATGCAAACAATGCAATTAAGAAATTCAATGACACCTCCCCACACTTAAAGATCACATTGTTCTCAATATGACAAAACAACAACCGATAAGGGAAAATGACCTCAAATAAAATAGACAAAAATAATGACACGAAAATAACAAAAGACATAAAACCACACAAAAGAAAATAAAATCAAACCAAATAGAAATGACAAGAAATCAAACAAAAGAAAATGACACAAGTGAAAAGTTTAAGGTAAGAAGTGGCTTATGGAGAAGATGGTGGCGATGGTGTAGACGAAGGAGCGTCAAAGTTGTTCCGCCGACATAAGTTAAGGAACCTTTTCTTCAAGTTACACTGCTCCTTATGTACTGTCATCCATTGTTGTTTTGAGGCTATTTCTTCAAGGGTTTGTAGGAGTTGGTTAGCCTCTACTGGTGCGCTAGGTTCTGCTACTTCGCTTCATCCTCTAGATACTGAGCTACTCGAGACAGGGATGGTAGGCACGCTGCTGTACTGATGCTTCTCCTGTTCTTAACTGTAGAATGCATTTGAGGATTATGGAATTCCATAAAATAGACCTCCATAATCTTGAGACGCGTCAAATAAGACATGTCAAAAATATCGTGGGCTATTGTATGCACCTCTTCCAAATTGTGGTTATAAAAGTGAGCTAAAGAAGTAACAATGTGCCCTATTCCAAAATATGAACTTTGCTTATTGACAACACTGATAATTGATCTAACAATTCTAAAAGGTGTGTTGATTTTAACCTTAAAAAGAAAAGTTCTTTAGCCGAACATTTGCTACTTCCGATTTTATTAAACACAGTTAAACACATGAATTTGTGCAACAGCAAATGTTTGACACTACATATTAAAGCATTCGATGCATTGCATGAATCAAAACTATCTTCCCCCGTTAAAATGTTCCAATAGGAATCCACATCAAATTTAGGATGATCATCTAAAACTTTTGTATTCCAGAAATCGAAAAGATGGCACATGACATTATAATCTAGTTTATACAAAACACTGAATAATCTAAAAAAAAAGGCATCCATTTTTGGGATATAACGGACAATAGTGAAAAATTCAATTGCCATCATAGGGTGAATATGCATGTCACACTGGATGAACCTATTCCACTCTATGTTGTTAGCTAGTTACTCAATCTTTTTCCTTACTCCTATGTCCTCTAACAATTCAAAATGGAAATACCTAGGAGTGATTATTTCCCTATCCTTAAAATCATCAAAGCGCGTAACTTTTTCTTTCGAGTAAATCAGGAAGGGGGATCGATATATTGCTTCCATATTACTTTTTCTGTCACCGAAAACTTGACAGCGTAATTCGTCAATTGGTTTCTGAGTCTTCATCTTCTTCAGCGCCATTGTATAAGAAAAATCTATAAGAACAAAATAGAGAGAGTGAAATTTGACTTAGAGAGAGAAAAACAAAAATCTAACCTAAATCCTTATTCTTTTAAATGACTAATGCAAGAAAAGATGAAAAATTGTAAGAACAATGAAAGAATTGAAGAAAATATCCAGAATCTAAGGAAAGATTGAAGAGTTTTAGAGAGTTGGAGGGGAGAAATTCGTGGGTTAGAGAGAGAGTGTGAAAATTTGAAGATAGGGTGAGAGAAAAAAGGGAGGGAAACTTTAAGTTTCCCTCCACGAGTGTGGGATTGCTCTCTAGAAGCTTTCTGGAGAGGATTCTCACGTTCGTGGGAATCACTATAATTCCCACAAATGTGGGTTATCTCTCCAGAAACTTTCTGGAGAGATTTCCCACACTCCCATGAACATGGGAATTAGTGATTCTCACAATTTCAAACCTTCTTCCAAGTTTAAACGAATTCTCTATGATCCCAAATCCTACAAACACCCCAGATAATATCATCAATAAGAAATTTCAAAAGAAAACAAGTTGAAATTCAAACAAAATCAACATGAACATCAATCAAACTCAATTAAAAAATGATCATAACTAAAGAAAGAAAACAAATAAATAGGTAAACAAACAATCAAAAGGAAATAGAATTCCATGGGTTGCCTCCCCTGCAGTGCCTCTTTTAACCTCAGTAGATCGATGCTCTTCTTTCATTGGAAACTCATCCAGGATCAATTATAAGCGGCTTACTTCCATCTTTTTCGTTCAACATCAGTTCTGTAGCCTGTAAGTAGGATAAAAATTGCAAAATGAAGAAGAAAAATATTAATAAAGTTAAGCAAACCAATTAATTTCATCAATTTCCTTTTAATTAACAAACTGTCAATAAAATAGGGAATAATAAAACTCCCTAAATCTTCCATCAAATCAAACAGTTTATTCTGTATGAGGGTAAGTTGCTCTCTTTCTTTCTTAATCACCTTCATCTCCTCTACTTCTTCCTCTTAACGAATAGAGACTTTCATAACTTCTTCAAACTTGATGTCTGTTGTCAACTGTTCTTCATCCGTTTGTTCTTCAGAAGATTTGAAAACATCAATTGTCTTCAATGAGCTACTATCCTTTGGATTCTTAGATATATCATTTATGTTAAATGTCTCTTGATTATCATCAATCCAAAAGATATAATTCTTTTCATGAACATCTACCTAAGATTTTTCGATGTTCACTTTTGGTATATCAAGAACTGGTGAATAATAGGAAGTTCTTTTCTTCAATCTCTTTTTTTGTCTCTTGTTGTTCAATAAAGTAGGTTCAGCATGGTGTTCCACTAGTTCTTCTAGCTCTTCCTCATTCTTAAGTTTTATAGCCTTATATTACTCTAGTTTATTTATTTCCATATTTCTCAGAGATTCTTCCACACTTCTCTTACAAATTTTACGAGAAAGTTGTCTTACTTGAATCTCTAGGTTGTGAATAGAATCGACATGATTCTTAAGAATTTGATCAAATTTCTTTTCCAGTCTCTTCTGACTTTCCTCTTGGCTGAAAAATATCCTCTTCTGGTTCTCTTCCTGAGCTGCCAGTTTGGAACCAAACATCTCCATAAACTTGTCCAACTTACTCTCCATCGCTCTAATTCGATCTTGTTGAAATTTAAATAGGTCTTGATGTCCTATATGAGTACTGGCATTATTGGACTAATAAAAATCTGGGTGGTTCTACCATCCCACAGTGTACATGTTCTAATTAGAATCGATACTTCCCCAACCATACTACGCTTCATTGTAATTTGCAAAAGTTCCTTGTTCCCTATAATCATTACCTTCCATTATTGTTCATTCTATTTCTTCTCGACATCTAGCTCTTTAGATTTGTTATTCCTCATTCTAAGATGTCTTGATGTGTCTCTAGTTTACACCCCTAAACTTCTTCTTTACTAATTTCTGTCAATCTTCACATACTCTTTGTGTTCATGCACCTGTAAATACACAAGGAAAAGTATCAAAAACTCTTAAATTAAAGTAATATAAATTAAACACAATGCTCAACAATCAATTCTCAACAGCGGCGCTAAAAACTTATTAATGGTAAAACCTATCTACTTGTTTTATACTCAAAAAATTGCAAGTGAACAGGTTATGACTTGTAGTAAAAAGAGCGGATATTAATCCAACAGGAATTGATGCCTAGACACTGCTTAATTTAGACACAACTTTGTTTAAGAAACTAAATTGTGAAATGCAAATAATCTAAAAATTAAATTAAAATTAAAAGACTAATGTAAACAATGGACAATACCGCAATTGTAGAAAATCTAAATTCAAGAATTGAAATGCTAAAGATTACTTTCTCCTTATTGATTGAATTGTGTCTCACCCTAGATTTTTAAATGTACTAATTACCCTCTCTTAAGATGTAACTATTTGTCCCTAGTTGAATTAACAGGAATCGATTGAACGATCTCTTAACCTACCTAATGACTCTACCGATTCAACTAGTTATTAAACTATCCTGTGGGTGATCAATTGACTATTCAAGATCTCTCTTCTAACTATTCAATCAACATGATGATTGATAGTCTATAGGTCACTAATTCTCGTTGTACAATCCTACATGAATTTGATCTTACTTACTCTCTCGATTTGTTGTAAGATGATAATCGAGAACAACAATCAACAAAGATAAGTATTCAATTCAATAAAATAGGAGTTTTGACAAAATAATTCAAAATCAATCCCTTAAAAGAAATCAGCCTAAGATGGTCTCCATAACATCAACAATAATCAAATAAACCATTTTTACAAAGAATAGAAGAGATTAAAATGAAAGAAAATTGAATAGAAAGACTCCTTCTCTTCTTTGCCAAAATATGGAAAATTGAATAGAAAGACTCCTTCTTTTCTTTGCCAAAATCTAGAATTTTGGTGTTGATGTGTTATTTTTCTCAATCTTGATGATTATCCTTGTCTTCAATCCTTCCGCATACTCTAAACATGTTTTCTTCACTCAAGGATGGTATTTCTATAGGTGGGTGTCGTCTAACTTGAAGATGGACGCTTAATTCCCTTTTTATAGTTCAAAATATAAAACCTCGCAGATTGCCTTGGATTATAGTTTCCACGCTTGTGGGACGTGAGTGAGAATTACACACAGATGCACTCCTCATTTTTGCTGTGATTCCCATGTTCGTAGGAATTTGTAAAAGATGAAGTCTTCTTGTCTTCTCTTCTTTGATCTTTTGTTCAACTTCCAAGTTGATCCCTCTTCTTTCGTACACAAAAATAGTCAATTCTTGCCCTCAATTAACATCAAACACATAAGAACAACAATGAAGATCAAACTTAGTGAAAACATACACAATGCATCCTAAACTAGAACAATAATTAACAATTATGCTAGAAAACACATGTCAATTACCTATAAAAACATATCCTAACACACACCTATCAATCATCTCAACAATTATTAAAACTATGACTTAGAAACTAATTTTATTCTAACCATCATCCTTTTGCATACCAATTCAAATCAATATTCAATAATGAAATACAATATTTATGGATATATTTTAACCAATTCAAGATATCAGTCATGTAATTGATAATCAAGATTATAATGAACTTGAAAAAAATCATTAAAAATTCATTAAACCCATCCCCACACTTACAGTTATACATTATCCCCAATGCAATACAAGTATAGATAAAAGTGAGAAGGTTTTTTGGTACTTTCCTGATTGTGAAGTTTTCTTGATTTCAGATCCATTCAATAGTGAACTAGATCTTTACAAAATGTAAAAGAAAAGGATATAAAATCAAAAGAAATAATGATAAAATAAAGTAAAATCCTATACTAACATATAAAATAAAATCAAAATGAAATAAAACTAAATCTTATCATAATTCATGGGTTGCCTCTCATGCAGCGCTTGTTTAACATCAGTAGCTCGACGTAACCTTTAAGTTCAACTTCTTCCTGGATCAATGATTAGTGACTTGCTTCCATCTTTTCTCTACAAAGTAGTTTCATAACCTGTAAACAAGCCACATGTTGTAGGATGATCAAAAGGACATGATGTATTAAGTTAGTAAAATTAATTAACTACAGTAATGCCCTTTTAAATGACAAAATGTTAATAAAATGAGGGATAATGAAACTCCTTAAATCATTGGCTAACTTTAACAATTTGTCTTTGAGGAAGTAGGAACCTTCTGTACTTAAGGTTATTACTAACACCTCATCAGTAGTTTCCTTACTTGGTTCCTCCGCCACTTCTTCCTTAACCATCTTTGTCCACTCTTCTTCTTCTTCTTCTTGGACAGAAGTTTTTTACTTATCTTCTTCAATCATCTCTTACTAACTCTCTACTTCCTATTCTTGGATGGAGAATTCATGTTCTTTTACATCTGCTGCCTCTGTAATATCTTTATCCCCCTCTATAGTAGTAGCAGTTACCTCTTCATTTTCTTGGAATGCCTCTTCATCTATAAAGCCAACCATTGTTTTTTCTTCACTCTACTACGTTAATAGGCTCAAATAGTATTCTATATTATGCTCAAGGTATTCAGGTGAAGAAACCCTTTCTTCAAATTTGCGTCAGCTAGCTTTAAGTTCGGTGATATATTCCATTAATTTATCATTGATATTTGCTTCCTCTTCCTTTTGCTCTTCCTCTTCCTCTTTTATTGGGAACCATTTTTTTGCTACCAAGGGTGATTGTCATTCCACATTCTTTAAGGTCTATCTAAAAGGACTAGGCAAACTTATTGGATCTCTTCAGATAGTATCTCCGCTAGCTAGTCCATCCGATTCACCAGATTTTGTATACGAGTGTTTGCTTCCTGATGCCTCATAATTGATTCTTGAATAAAGTCAGTCATCATACCATCTAGAGTTGGCTCATTAATTAAAGATGCTTGGTGTTGTAATTATTCAGTTGGAGTGCAATTGTTCCATCCATAGGCATAAAAGTTGCTCCATTATGAATTATAGTTGTTCTCGTATAGTGCTCCTTGAGATTGGTTGCATATGTTTGACCACTCCCACATATATACTAGTGTCTGACATTCATGATTGTAGTGATAACTCCCACCAATGTCATAATATGGCCTAGATATCAGTTAAGCTTCCGAAAACATATGCTAACACCTTTCTCTCCCATAAGGTGATAATATGTATTGTGAAGACACATTCTAGCTCCCATAAAAGTATTGTTTATTTCATCCTTCCATTATGATTTGTGGCTATTACAATGAATTGTGAATCTTACAATAAACCATAAATCCAAGATCAAGTAGAAAAATTCAAAAGATAATTAAATGAATAAACCAAAATTACATAAAATATAATAAGAATTAAATACAAAAACTCAATTGAAATAAAAGAAAATAGAAACGAAAATAAAACAGAAAAATGGCTAGAGTAATAAAATAGAGGCTTTCCTAATATCAATATCCGGTGCTAAAAACTTGATTGACTTATTTGTTGGTTAATATTGTAATAACCGCAAGTGCATGGTGCAGTAATAGTTAGTACTGGTAAGTAAGGGTATATCCTATGAAAACAGTGATTATTAGTAATTATCTTTTTCCTATTATCTAGCCTATGAATTGAATTTGATTTTTAATAAAAGGAAACAAAAATAAAGCAAGTAAAATAAAATGGGTAATGATATTGAATAGAGAATTAAGAATTCACTTAGAAAATTATTGATAGCAATAATTAGTATCTAGGTTTTGAATCCCCCTAAACCCTTAACAGATTGATCTTTTATTACTCTGTTTATTAATTTATTAGACTATAAAGACTCCTTTGGTATGCTAATAGCTGATTTTGAGTCTACTAACAACTAATTCTAAAGTTTACAACCGAATTACTCTGGTGAAAGTTTATAGGATTATTTTATCGATTTGTGAATCCCTCTATTAAGTTTGACCCTGATCTGGAAGACTTATGTCATTATATTTCTAGAGTTACAATCAACTCCTTCCAATTATGGTAGATCTATTCATCAATATTATTTCTCAATCTTTATGTATGAAATCAAATTAAGATCTGATATTCTTAGGTCTATTAGAACATAAATAACACACATAATTAGATCACAATATAACAATTAATCCAATTGTATTAATAAAAGAATCAAATCATATTAAATTATTAACATAGGGTTCATCTAACCTAAATACTAATAAAATGTTTAGTTGCACATTATCAAACACGAAATCAAACATACACTGACAGAAAAACTAATTGAAAATAATGGGTTCATAATTTTAAATCACCTTGGTTGTCTTTTATTGAGTATTCTTACTATGCAGAGGTCTTATCTTGTGTTCTGATCGAGCTGTCGATAAGTTCTTAGTGTTTTCCCCTTCTCTAGACCAAAATTGCCTTTTGAGAACGATCTCCATGTAGTTGCCTCTTAAAGTCTTGTCCTATCACCCTCTATTGTTTGTCTCTAAAAATCACCTTTTATATTGATTCTAGGGTTTTGGCTTATGTATAGTTGTTAATCAGACCGTTTATAACCGAATCCTCTAAAAATCTCAAAACTGCACGACCTAGGAAATTACACTAGTAGATGCATGACCATGCATCCCTTCCATACGTCGAATCTTTGTTTTATACTATTTTTTCATCTAAATTCTTCTCCTTTAAGTCTGTGAAGGCAGTTATACTCTGTACACACACTTAGAGCGAATTAGGTACCAAATATACAACAAAAGTACAGAATATCAAGCAAAATATATCAAATATAGGTGTAAAAATATAGTCAAATGTGCATCTATCAAAAAGCTATTAGCCAATATGTATTGACAACTGTATATCCACTTTTTTCGAATTAGCTAGTCTCCATTTTGGTTATTTGACCGAGTGTAGAAGTTCCCATCAAATTTCACGTCTATCAGCCCTAAATTGTTCATACAATTCCTCATATCTTCACTTTCTTTAACCATTTATTTATCTTCTTCCTCCAAACCCCCCACAAGAATATTTAGATTAGTCAATTTCTTATGGACTACTAACACCTTTCTTGTAGGACTCTAAAATTTTTTATTGAGGTCCTTGGAGGTTTCCATTGGTAGTTCATTTCCACATTTAGGATTACCAACTCACTATCCTCTCCTAATTTCATTATGGGGATGGAATTTGGAAGCTTTTGATTAATACTGACTTTTATATAGACCCTAGCATACTATAATCTTCTAACTTCAACTGTAGTAGCATCAAGGATTATAGGTTTGCCAATGCAACTTGCCAAGTAGTTAATATCTGAGGTTGTCCAATATTCTAATGGAATTTGTACAGGTTAACCGATACTAATAAGTGATCAACTTGTAATTTATTTAGGTTTAGGCTAGGCCTCCACCTTTAAACAAGCATTGGCCTATTGTCGATGTTCCAAGGATTTTGATTTAAGACCTTGGTCATACCTTACACAAAATTGAATTTAAATATGTAGTAATCTCTATGTCTAAGGTATAAGTCCAGTAGCCCTTAATTTTCTATAATTTGTGTGTCATTGCTTCATAATCAGGAAGGAGGGACGCTTACTTAAGAAGAAGTTGACTAGAGCTATGGTCTATTTGATAGCTCCCGCCTTTAGCCTCTCCAAATAAAGAGCCATTATCCTTCCTTCTCCTTCGTCTTTAGGTGGATAACAATGTAGCTCAATATTAGACAGTCCCCTAGGAATTGTTTCCAGGAATTATTCCACTGCTACTCCTCAAGTGAATTCGAAGGTAGTAGACTTTTAAAATTTTTAGGGCTAATTGAGGGAAAAGGTGGTGATAGATTTAGGAAATTGAAGATCTCTTTTAAAGAAGGGGGTTAAATATGAGATGGTTTGGCATAATGTTCAGGGGCGGTCATGTTAGGAAGGGTGCATGGGGCCAAAAGGTTCTGTGTTTGAATCCAACTTACCTACACTCTCTCGATCGAGCCTGTCGTACAGGGTGATATCTTTTACAATAACTTCTTAAACACTTGTTAGGTAACGTAACCATAAATGGTTGCTTCAATCCATTTTGTGAAGTAATATATGGCTACTAAATTAAATTGACTACCACTCAAGGCTGGTGGATTAATCGATCAATCAACATTAAATCCCACATAAAGAAGGTGCAACCATATCATTTAATGATACTACTTCCATATTTTGTTTAACAATGTATATCTGAAAAGCATGGCATTTTCGCTTGTATTGAATGAAGTCCCTCTTTAAGGTAAACTTGTAATATCTAACTAAAAGGATTTGTTTTACCATTTTATTTCAGTAGGGTGTGTGCCAAAAAGTTTCACCACTTGGGAAGATATCCATCGCCATCTTCCTCAATTGTTTTCTTTCTATTGCATCTGCTTCAGAAATATATTACTACAAGTGAATAAACTTTATATTGAAATACCTTAAGTTTCCATTAGTGTCAGCCTTAGCAACCAAAGAGTATGCTTGTTCATCTTTGGATTCAATCTATAAGGATTTGAGTTCAATTACACCACTATCTTTACAATTGTAGCCAGGTTGCAATTACAATTATGAATTAAATTTTCTTTCTTCCTAGATGAAAAATCCTATTTCCCCAAACTCCTATATTAATCGCTTGAAGTACTTTAGGTAAGGGATTATTTTCTATTCGCCTTTTAGTTAATAAATTACTTATGCTAAAGTACCAAATAGTACGAGTTTCCATACCTTCATCTTTCTGGTTGCTTGAAGACTACCATCGTATTCAGCAATGTGTTGGTACAATTGAATCAAAATCTGATCACTATAGGAAATCATTTTCTTCTTGGAGAAATTTTCATTTCTTTCCTTCATGAGTTAAAAGGAGACTGGAGAAATTTTCATATCTTTCCTTCATGACTTAAAGGAGACTACTCTGGGGCTTTGTAACTTTTGGCCGATATTGAAGACAGGACCAACCCAATAATTTATGTAGCGATTAGATGTCACCAAGCCTAAGGTTTCTTAAAGTAAAGCATTTCAGATGAAAAAGCAATAGATAATAATCTAATATTACTGTTATCTTTTTTTTCTTTTCTATTCATGGACTTTAATTCTTTCCAAGGTAAATATAATGTTCTCTTCATCAATCACTCTCAGATACAGCTTTTACTTTCACTTCTATAACACCAATCATTAACAAGAAGTAAAATGAAAAGCCACTAATCTATAATTTGGAAGGTGCACTAATTCTAATTAGTGCCTAATTGAATTTGACCATTGTTTCCACTAGTAGTTTCATTCTCCTGCTTCTTCTTTTCTTTCAGAACTTGTCTCCACTTAATGAAGTGACCGAAGAGTAGCTCCATCTCCTCCAGAGTTCTACCCTGTGTCTCAGGGTAACCAGTAAAAAAGAACAGCCAAGCCACAGTTGCAATTGCTGCGAACAAGAAGAAAGCCCCGCCAATTGAGATAGCTTTATATAGCGATAGAAAGGTTGTGGATATAACACCACTCACCACCCTATTCACTGCCACTCCTACGCTTGTCCCTTGTGCTCTCAACCGTAATGGGAATATCTCAGAACTATAAACCCAAGTGATTGGACCCATCCCTATTGAGAACGTGGCAACATAAGCCATTACAGAAGTTATGCACAATCCAACTGCCCAATTCAGCTTCTTAGTCGAGTGATCAATCACTGAGAGCCCCATTCCAAGAGCCAACAGCGAAAGTATCATCCCTCCAACGCTACTCAAAAGCAAGGGTCGACGACCGACCTTGTCAAGCAAAAATGTAGCCACCAATATGAAGATGGTCTTCACCGATCCAACAGCTATTGTTGCAAGCAACAAGTCGTTTGACGACGTGATCCCTGCCTTTTCAAAGATCCTAGGACTGTACAAAACCACAGCATCAATACCTGTAGATTGTTGGAAGAAATGAATCCCAACTCCGCATATTAATATGTGACGAACAGCTGGTGTTGGATGCAAGAAAAGCTCACGCCACACACCCTCTCCGTGGCTTTTCTTTTGGACCTTAACTATGTCGTCATTACAGTCTTCCGGTATTCCTGCAGCTTCTTTGATGTCCATGAGTCGTAGCTGTGCTTCTTCTGGGGTGTCAGAGGTTTTGTCCAGGACTCGCTTTGCGTCACCTAATCGGCCCTGCATGACTAACCAACGTGGCGACTCTGGCATGGCTAGAACGCCTAAGGCCATGAAAACTGAAGGGATTGCGCCGACTCCAAGCATGAATCGCCAGCCTAAGTGATCTGGGAGTTTGGAGAATGCGTAGTTGGATACATATCCAAGCAAAATGCCTCCATTAATGAACACCTGTCAATGGATTTTCGATACATATTTAGCTTAGTTTCAATCATTAGCATGGAAATAAAATTTCTGTCATAAGGCCACGAAGTTAACGTTGCCGAAGGTTTTTAATAAACAAGGTCATTGAAGATTCAGCCCAAAACACCTACCAGAAATTATTAGTATTGAGATATAGTATCTAAGAACAAGGAGATTTTTGTAAAATCCTAGCTTAGATAGGACTAACTCTGCAATTATTACTTTTTCTTTCCTATTAATATAATTTCATTTTTTTTTTTTTTAAAGTTGATTGTTGGTACGCCATGATAATTTCAATGAAATCTTCAACGGGATTAGAAAGGGCTTCTTTTAACAACTTGGCAACTTGGAAATACTTTCTTTAAAAGAAACTAAATTAGGGACAACTTAATAAACCTGGAAAAGATCTGAAAGATCTTTCGACATGGAAATGTTGACTTATACGAACAAGAAAGCACTATTAAAAAGACTAAATGCATACATACTTCAGGGAATGAGGTGAGAAATCCACGAATAGATGCCGGAGAGACCTCTGCAGTGTAAACAGGCGCAATCATGAGGGCATATCCGACTCCAACTCCGGCGACAAAGCGACCAACCATGAGAAAGGCATAGTTGGTGGCAAATCCCATGAGAAGAGCTCCTGCAAAGAAAATGGCCCCGGCCACCACAATTGTGTACCGGCGACCAATCCAATCCGAAGTCCGCCCAGCGGCAGCTGATCCCACCAGCGAGTAAATGCTCAGTGTACCAACAAGGATTTCTATTTTTAAATCGCTGAGTTTGAACTGTTGTTTAATAAATATGGCAGCTCCACTCATCACCCCAATATCTGTCAAAAAGTGAAGCAAGTCGTTAATATACCTATGTCAACCAAAAACACATACAAAAATTTTTGCAAACTTGTTGCTCGTTCCTGGAAATCATGTCATGTTCTAATGGAACTTGTGTCAGAGCAGAATTAGCCATCCAACCAAAAAAACAGTTTCCAAGTAAATAACATTGTAAGGAGGCCCCTGTTGTAAGACAATTATTCTTGATAGATTGACCCTGTTCACTTAGAAACAGTGTAAAGACTCTGATATTGCAAAGAACTAGGGACCAAAAGAAGAGCTGAAATTGGTAAGACATACCATAACCAAGTAAGATTGAGACCATGGAGGCCAAGATAGCACAAGCCATAGCATACTTGTTTTTCTTTGGTTTCTTTGGAGGATCAAAGTCTGTAATTGCCTTCTCTGCAGTTTGGCTTGAAAGGCCATCTACGTTAGGGCCAGCCATGTCTTTAGTAGACAGAGAGAAGGAGAGAGGAGAAGAGGGCAGTGTTCAAGTGACGGTAGCTGCAACGTTTGGTTTGGATAAAAAACACCAAGCTAAGGCATCGATATCTGGATACAGTATGCTATGAGAATTGGAGTAGAAGCAGTTGCTTATATAGACCACAAGGCCTTCATTTATGCTAGTATTCAACTCCTTGTGTCAGTTCAAAAAGTCCCTCATCAAATATAAATTTGGTACAACAGGTATTTTCTTTGTGACGTAAAGAAATATTGTTTATTGATACCAAAATTTTCGCACACTACAGAGGTCATACTTAATGAATGAAGGAAAGTATTTTCAAAATCAATAAGTTACCAAAATTAGTTAGTTTGTTTTGCCGTGTCATTTTATAGCTCAATAACATAGACCATCTTTAGAATTAGGGACAGAAGTATGAACTTTTACCACTAAATTACGTTTAATCTCTAGCAAATTGAGTATGACTCGCTAAGCTGTAGTTAAGTATAACATGTAAGTATGTAACAGAATTTTTTCTAAATTCAGTAGATGCACAAAGCAGTTCTCGTGTAATAAATCTTGAGCAGGGCCCTGTAAGTTGTGTAGTTCTTAAGTCAAGCAAGTCAATGGGAAAGGGATGGGCATGTAAAAACAAATTAGTTTTATGAAGTTTGTCCATACGTGGCCTTTCACAGCCTGCAAATTTATAGTTTCATGGGGTCAATAACGATGGGCCGCCTCCAACCTGTCATTATGTAACATTGGTCTGGTCCCATTACTTTGACCTTTTTTTTCAGAAAGAAAACATATATATGACATGCCATGTACAAGGACATCTCACCTTTCTGCAATTTGTAACATTTCAATTATTATCTGTTCCTATGTCTCTATTGTGTTCTCATTTCCCTATTGTTTATATAGCATTATTCAGTTTTTAACGAATTTCTATGTCTAATTAATATATTGTGCGGATACTTCTCATATCCACCTACGTTTATAAAGTGTGTTTCAAATATTGGATTTTTTGATGTCAGGAAGCTCTAGAGTTTGACCAAAAAATTTATGAAAACTTTAAGTAGCACCTACAATTCCATCATGTTTTGATATATCCAATTGACCATGAGTTTCAATTGAATATTCCATTTGGAGCCATGAAGTTTTATCCATTTCAAATAATCAAAATTGAAAGCTGCGATATATTGAACCGGTTTTTAAATATTTTTTATATATCTGATTAAAATAGGCATCGGAAATTGGATTGGTCTAGCCATATACTTACATCGTGCTTGAAACACAAAATTTTGGATAAGCTTCTTTAGATTAATAAACAAGGTAATTTAGCAAATTAAGGTTGTAAATAAAGAGGAATAAGTAGGAAAAGGTGTTGATTGTATTCAGCTTATACATATGATATATATGCAAGTATACAATTGTAGAAAAGTAGGATCCGATAAAGGTAACATCAATTTGAATAATAGATATGGTAACTAATTGGATAAGGATTTGACAGTATCTTGCTTAATAGTAAGAGGATAAAATAGAGAGTACTTAGTGAATTTAATAAATTTCAATTAAGTAGAAAGAGTTGGAATAAGCTATATAAATTCAGGAAATTAAATTCCATATTTTTATAGCTTCAAACCTATAAAATGTGAATTTGCAAATGAAATTTTCGCAAAATTTAGTATTTTTTTTTTCTTTCAATCATATAAGTAGTGCTGCAAGTGTCAATTATGAATATTCCATTTAATGCCATGAATTTTCATAAACTTAAATAATCAATTGCGGAAAGCTGAGAAATAATATTACCCGAACCAATTAAGTTTATTTGGAACTAATTTTATTTAAAGGAAACATTATTTGCAACTATCTATATGACTTATCCCTAACAAATAATTTACAATTTGGTCACATTTTAGCACCGAAAGTTGTAGAATTCATTTCCCAACTCATTCCAACTTCGCTATCGTTATTTATTGGGACGCACGTTACTATTTGAGAGAGAACTCACGAAAATGAATGATAGATATAATTTATTTCCATTTTCAAGCTTAACAGTTAACAAACTCTTGATACTAATACCCTAAAGTCATAGTGTTGAATGTATTTGGACATAGCACTACTCTTTCACATGAATAAGAAAGTGAAAATACGTCGTTGCGTCTTTTGAAGTTATATGATCGGCCTCTTGGAATTAATAAAATATACAACATAATTTGCATTTTTGTCTTTTAAAATTGTTATATTTGACTTACTTGAGTCAATAATTTGACAACCCTGACGTGGGTTCGCTAACCGATGGATTGGCTTGCCATATCCTTTGAATGTTGAAATCATCGCTCCAGGGACAAGGACACGAATTCAAACTCGTGTATGTGAACTAAAAAAATAAAACATAAGATATTTCTAATGCTTACTAATATAAAAATTTGCTACAATGACTCCGCCTTCAGTTCAATAGTGTTATCCTCTGTATCTCCCAGACTTTTTGAGGCTGCGGTTCAGTATTATTGTAATGGAAGGAAAAACTGTAGCTTGTGAAAGTGTAGTTTTTATTAAATGACGTCATGAGTCCCATCATGTTGGTTCATTTTTTAAGAATCCAGATAATGACAACCAAATAAAAATAGCATGAGAGACAAGTCTGTGATAGCATGTATTACATTTTAATATGCTTTTAGTGTTTCAGAAAGCAAGTCGGAAATCTTAAACAAAGGAAGGGGAAGAAAAAGTATTATTTACGTGACAGATTGGAATCCAAGCTATTCAATACGTAAACGTAATGTAAAGCCTTGCATCCGAACGTACATGACAAAGAGGTAGGCACAAAAAAAACTGGTTGGCTAGTTGGATGATTTGATTCAAAGTTATAAAAGCCTTGTTTGTTCTTTTTATAGAAGAGGCCACTAAACCCAACCTTAAATTCAATAATAAAATTTTATTCTAATCTTATCAGACTTTAGTGATAATATGAGCTTATAACTTTGCTATATCGAGAGAGCAGCAAACCGTAACAGATTATTTCCTCACCCTCCATTGTATTTCGAATAAGAAATGGTATGGATATATATGCTTTCTATCTGGATTTATAGACTTAGATTCAGGATTAAAATGCATTTTCTTGTACATAAGATGAAAGAAAATCAATTTTTAATCACACAAAATAATTACAAAAAATTTTTGAAACGTATTTGATTGATTTTGTTTTTTTTACAACAAAGTCTTTTATTTTCTCTCTCTATCAAAAAGGTCCTTTTCTTTTTTCTAACGAGTACTTCTACGCTTCCTAGAAAACACATATCATGTGTACACTCGGGATCTTCTGCTAACTCCTTGTCATGGTAAAAATCTTGGTAGTGGACCCCAAAGTAGTAAAGCTTTCTTGTCTCCTGAAATTCTGGTTGGTTTGATCGCAACGGCTAGTTTGGTTCAGTCGGTAAGGAAAATTAATAGTTACCAAGTTTTTTGGATCTTTCTTCGAGTCCCAATTAACAAATTGACCAATTTAAATTAAAAAAACAAAAAAAGAGAACTTCCTTAGTTATCATGATCCTGCAAAATTGGTGCACCAAATTTAAGATAAATTAATGGTCTGTGCAGATAATCCAGAAGAGGGTTTAGCTGTATTTCAGTCACCAAGGCGCAACTTGCTTCCAATGCTACTGGTACTCTCCCAGTTGAGTGGCTAGGTAGGTCGATCTCTGTGCTGTATATTTAACTTTGTTTATTATTGTTCCCGACAAAAACGGAAGGCTGCCATTTTTATGTGCTGAAGGAAAACCTAAGCTGTCATGCTCAGATGTTCCAAGATTCACCATACCTGCCAGCTGATTCCATACGAAGCAAATATACAAAAAATAAAGATTACAGGCCAGCCATCATCAATCATAACAAAGGTGGAGACAAGTTGTCAATCTAAGGCAGCCAAGGACCAAACCGGTTAGATGTTTTGGAGTCTTGATGCCAAAGGTTTGCAGGTCCTTGCACTTTGACTGGCTCCTAGCTATGTATGCAAGTGGGCTGATGCCCTAGAATGGTATTTTAAAAGATTTTTTGTTGGGAAACATGTTAATTATTAAAATATACTCTAATTATATGTATAGTATTACAATTATTTTGATTATTGTAATCTTTTTCTATTCTATACTTCTAATTTCTTTTTTTGTTACTCATATTTGGTTATTATACAAAATTTTATATTATTTTTCAAAATTGTCCAATTTGAATTTGTTCAACTAACTGAGATATTAACTTATAATCTAATAATAAAAATATACTGTTATTCTAAAATATAATTTGAAAAATAAATGTAAATTAAGGATTGTTTGGTTGAATTATTATAAATTAGTTTGTTCTCTTTTCTGTTATAATTGTATTTGTTACATAATTATTGTATACGAATGTAACATATTTATTTATTAATTTCAAGGAAAACAAAAAATAAATATTCACAATTTACTCCCTCTCATGTGTTATTAGGATCCAACAAAAGTTTTTTATTAGATATAAAATAAATATGCATAAAAGGTATACATTTATTTAACATTTCTCAAAAAACCTGTATGTTTCAATATTTTAGAGTTGACGTTTCCGGGCTTTCGTTTTAGCATTTCGTTTCCGTACAACGTAATTTACTATATTTCCAATTTTTAAACTGAATTCCTCTTTAAAATTTTCAACAAAGAAAACAATTTAGGAGACAAACAATGCAAATAATTTAAAATTGTACAGCAGATATATATAGTAAAATTGGAACCTATACGCTCGAATTCAACATCTTTGTTTTTACAGTTCCACTGAATTATAGAGTTCAATCGCGTAGTAATCTTGTTCATATAATTAAATCTCTTTCAGGTTTGTGTCAATATTTGGACCTACCTGAAGAGGTATTTTCAGTTGAATATGTCCAGGAGTTTTCTGTTCGTCCTTAGTAATCTTCATAGACAATGATGCAAATGTTCTCATTTATATATTGCGTGTAATTTTTTAATCTGCCTGCCCAATTATTTATGTCTACAAAAGGAGATTGGGTGTGAATCAAGATCATTTATTCTCAAAGAATTCAGCATATATGAATATTTAAGCTCACCCCAAAAGCTTGAGAATCACCTTTTATTTTCTTATTCACGGCATAATTTGATTGTAATCAATGGCAATTTTAAAATAATACTTATTGAATGAGAACCCATTTTCAAATTAAATATGCTCTTATAAAGAATAATGTTATCGCAACTGGTGCTTAATTATTTATTGCAATGTTAGGGATATGTATGTATCGTCATTGATCCATATATAGATGCTTCAACTATTCATTTCCGTATTGTTGAAAAGATTATACAAACGAGTAGGAAGTATACATTAACTTCATGTCAACTGATCTTCAAAAAAAAAAAAACTTCATGTCAACTAAATATGTCCATGAGTCTTGAATAAAGTATGAAAAACAAAAAGTTAGCTGTAATAGATGACCCTGTTCGTGTGGTGCACAATAAAGGTGCTTGGAAATACTATCACAAATATGATATCATCTGTTTCGATAATGATCACTTTCTTTTATGACTTGCCTACACTTAAACTTTTCCGTGACATTGAAATTTAGAGTAAAGAGGAGATACCTACTCGTTTATAATTCAAACTTCATCAAAGAAAGTACTAACTTGTATTCTTTTATGCTGAAATTGACTTTTCCAATGAATCTACTTTTCAAAGGAATACTTGTTTGAACGTAATACGTAAGGAAATAGAAAAAAAAAAAATCAAATAGCACGTGCATAATTAAGTTGTTATATTTGCTAATCCTCTGAGTTTTTCATAATTAACGTCTTTCCCTTGTATTGTATTTTTATCACAAATTCAAACCCAATAGACTTGGGTTGTAGTCTGCCTTATCTTTACGTTTTGCAAGGGAGTTGGTGAGTGATAATTAAGTCAAAAGGGGAAGTATTTTTGAGTAACCTTTAACTATGTGAGACTTTTCTTAAAAGAAATGACAGATATAAGAATATATTGATTTATTTTTTAACTTTATCTGAACATTTTAAGTCTGTATTTTAGCGAGAGTTTAATTAAGTGTTAATTATCTAAAAATAAAGTTGTATATTATCATTTTTTATCTAAAAGTAAAGTTGTATGTTATCATATTTTTTTTAACTCAGAGTTTAACTAAGTGTTAATGATAATGATGATAATTTATTGGTAAGCTTTTTGGTAACAAAAGACAAAATAGAAGTCCCATCTTATGTGGCTGTCGCTGTATCTTTTAAATCTATTTGCAATTTAAAACAATGTTTGTTTTAATCCTATAATGTTGATGAGTTGGTAAGGAGTTCTCTTAATTTAAGTGAGGTTGCGGGTTTAAATTCTCTTCATGTATGTAATAATTTAAAATTTAAGATCAGAGTTTTACCTCTCACAAAAGATATATCAAATTTAAACAGAAATTAATCTAAATATGAATAACAGAAAAGTATGTTCTTATAATTAAGATACACTTAAAACACCTCATAGAATTAAAAAAACAGGTTATTTTCTGCAAGTTGAGATTTTGGACTTTTATTAGTCGAAACCACAGTTAAGGCATTAGGCACTTATCCCCACTTCCCACGTGCTCTTAAATAGCTACATTACATTAGGTGTTCCTAATTCAACCTCACGTTCCTTTGAATTACTTTCCACAATCTTAATTACGTTGAATTTTCTTTATTGTGTACAGTATTCTGCTCTGATATAATTAATTATATTATTGTGTTGTACAATATTTCTAGAAATATAACTAAATTATTTATTTTTCATAATTTATATTCATCCCTTAATCTTAAGGAAGTCGAACACAATATTCCATTTCTCAATGTCCATGTTTTCAAAGAATTTTGATTATTGACAAATGTTCTTTCTCCAGCACAAAAAACAAAGTTTATTGTGAGTATAATAACTAATGTTTGGAACTAAGTTACTAGATTTTTTTTTTCATTTTAATGTTAAGATTATTTATTTTTCAATAAATATTTACTTATAAAATATAGTCAAATTTTCTTTTAAAAACAAAAAATTATTTTCTTACCATAGGAAAGAAGAATTGATTATTTTTTGGTACTTTCTTTTAAATAAAAGATAACCTCAAACAGTAGACTTTTCTTGCTAATCGGGGCTAATAATTGCCCACCTTCAAATAAATAGAGTTAGCTAATTGAAACAAATCATTTGTTTTGATTATGATATTTTTATCTGTTTCATTAAATTTCATTCACATAATTATATAAAATTTATATAAATATGTGGATAAAATTAAATAGAATGAAGTTAGATCATTGTCACGGGGACAAAGGATTTCACTTTCTAGCTAACTAGCATAGAAATTGCTGAGTGCAAGATTGAACTTAATTTGTTGTCCTATTTCGTAATCAGCTTAGCTTCCTTTTTTCCACTTATTAAGATATACGATTTAATCGAGTTTTAACTACCTATTGGGGGCTTGAAACTGCAAAATGTCTGATGGATTGATGTCACCGACGTAGACAGTTTTGCAACATGTTTATGTCCGATGCGAGAAATTAAAAGTAACGAAATATTTGGCGTGTGGGCTGAACTTTTTTCGAAATTAAGTCACGAACTAGTTATGATTGATATAAGTTAGTTTAGAAAACAGCTTTAGACAAGTGAGTGCGAAACTGTACATGAATTGCTCGGCATGGAGTCATGGACATTTTGAATTTTCAAGTGATTCCAATATGATGATGTAATGTCTTACTTCATGCTATTCAAGCCTAAACCTAGATTAGTTGACAGTTAGCCCTTTTAATTAATCTTGTGAAATGTGTCGATTGATGAGTCTTATAAGGGAAAATAAGAAGTAAACTAAGGGATTGGAATCTAATTAGTACTTAAATATGAGGTGCAACTCAAATGTTGAAAGAACAAAGTTAGTTGTTATAATGAAAAAGAAAAAAGAAAAAAGAAAAAAGAAAAAAGAAAAAAGAAAAAAGAAAAAAGAATGGAAGTAATGAACGTTAGCAATAAAGTCCATATGTTTTACTGGATCAAGTAATCTAAAGTTCTACGTCGTGCAAATCTTCATGGAAGTTGAATAGTGTTTAGTGACGAAAATCCGTCAATTGCATGCACTGTTATTACTTCATTACTCATTAGACTAAGCCCTTAATAATTAAAAAATATATCATTTTAATAACCTCTCACATACTTCGTTTTTAGAAAATAGTCGTCGAATCTCTAAAGTAAAGAATTCATTTAATCTACAGGGGTGGTTGCTCCATGTAGTCAATTAATATTGAGTAGCTACATGATTAGAATATAAAGTTAGGTTACAGCGGGGCAATCAATATCAATAATTGATCATTAAAGTGCGTAATTCGGCCTTCACTACAGGAGACAAAACGTATTAACAATATTTTCTTAACAGGTAGAGATCTATTAACAAATTAGATTAATAGGATCTGTTTATTATTACAAATAATATGTATGTGAATTGCCAAAAACCAAAAATATTCAACTACGATTCCCAATTCCCAATTGCATATTTAATTTCTGAACGACTGTAGTATTGGAAGTTTTGGTCACTAATGATCATTAGAAAAAAGGTTCAGTTACAATGGTTTATGTTCCACACACCATGGCCAATAATATATAAGAACGTCATGTGACTGAGGTCTTCTAGTTTCCAAGTCTTCATGATTCTCGCCAAATGGATTTATTTATGTGCCACTGCTGCTGTATAACATGTTATGTCGAGGGATCTGTACGAGGACGAGGATACCTCATGACGATAACTGCTCCCGTTATAATGATTATACCTAGACATGCCATTAAATGGTTAAAAAAATATTTGTCTTCTCTTTAATGAGACTTGAAATGACATAACAAAATTCCTTTACTTTCAAGAAATAATCGCTACGTCTGGGTGTACAAACCATCAACTGTAGCATAAAAGGATTAGATTGAGTTGCAACCTCAGATATTGGAATTGATAATAACCAAGAAGCTAAAAATTCCAAGGAGATGGGGACAACTGCAATGCTCTCCTCTGTTCTCTGAAGCTCGTTTTGTGATTAGAAACTGAAGTACCAAGGAGCTAAAATTCCAAGGAGATGGGGACAACTGCAATGCTCTCTGTTCTCTGAAGCTTGTTTTGTGATTAGAAACTGAAGTAGGACTCCCAATGGGGGACCATACATTTTTCATTACATGTGATTTCATGGTGGCCATTTTTGTCATTTACCTACGCTTGACCGTTATAACGTTCCAAAGCTAAAAGTGGCTCGCTCCACTACCCATTTGGTGGCACCTAGAACCGTCTCGTGGAGGGATTGGGCTGGTTGATAGGTGGAAGATGTGACCCAACTTGAAGTGAGATAACTGTGGCTACTTTTTACATGCAATATTGCTGATTTAACATATACAAAGAATTATCATTATTGGAAGATGTAACAGAGAATTGTGATAATACATCTTCTTTATTAGTAAAGACTGAAACAGCAAATTGTGTATCACTGTCCTCGTTAGATTGTTCCTCAAAGATATCTTCAATATGTGATTGAGGATACGATTTATTATATAAATAGAAAAAATGATAATTGCAATTGTAATTAAAATAAATTACAATCACAAAGAAAATTGTAATCATAATTATAAAATGTGCAATTGACAAAAAAAATTAATGGCACATTAATAATTGACCAAAATATCCCTGAGATTTATTTTAAACGATCTGCTTATATAATTCAAACCAATTAGCACCAAAAAGATATCAATGAATAACCAGAATAATTGGTCAAACAAATAATTGGCAGGTTACTACTTACTACGGCCTATAGTAGTTATGTTGCCTTTAATTTCAACATCAAAGAACCAACTTGTCATGACTTCTAGCTGTTCCCATTACAGCGTGTTTTGAGTAGGACCATGAATTTAGCGGGTACTGGTCACTTCCCACGATCAATGTGATTATCACAGCACCATCGTTTAATGCCAAGAAAATTTTGGCAAACACCACCAAAAGATGTGGACATTACGGGTTGATTTGGACGGAACACCAAGAAAAAAACAATGATCTCTAATCATCACCTTGACTGACTAATAATACTATGAGCTGAAAATTCAAAATTGTATTTTCATTATGGTAGACAGGAATAAGAGTTTACTTCATATTAATATAAACTCCTACCCTAAATTTGAAGAAGTATCTACTATAAAATAGGTACTTGCTATTCTCTCACATCACAACTTAAATTCCTTGATACTCTAGGAACGAATAATAAAAACCCGATGCGACTGATGACAATGACAATAAAAGTACCTTATGTGGTTGGGCAATATGTATAGACTGTTAGTAATCTTAACTAGATCAACTAGAAAAAGATACAATGAGTCAGAAGCAGCTACCGATACAAGAAGAAGATTGCTTCTACTCATTAACGGACATGTGGCAGAATATTAACTAGAAAAGAAAAAAAAAGTAGAGAATTAGTGGCACCTTTTCTCTGTATTGAACTTAATTTTTGAGGAAATACAATTCTGATCTTCTACCACAAATTCTAAAGTATGATTACTCAAGAAATTCTACTGCAGTCATTTCAGGGAAGATAGTATTTTATTATTCTACAAAGCAAGCAAAAGTTTGAAGCACAAAAAGCTTGCGCGTAGCAGCCACTTTAGACTAGAAAGTCGACCCTGAAATGTTGCCTTTAATTAATATTAATAATCTTTAAGAAAGTTGGACGAGAGACAGAATCTCACTATAAAATTGAC
The DNA here is from genome assembly GCA_027575705.1 of Erythroxylum echinodendron. Classification (NCBI taxonomy): domain Eukaryota; kingdom Viridiplantae; phylum Streptophyta; class Magnoliopsida; order Malpighiales; family Erythroxylaceae; genus Erythroxylum; species Erythroxylum echinodendron. The sequence continues at coordinate 41,019,020 of JANZXR010000172.1, read as the reverse complement.
TATTTTACTATTATGTTTTACTACTTTTTTTTTTAAGATATCTTTTACTACTTTTAGTAATCGGAGTTGGAGGGTACCGGACTATTTTTTGGGTTAAATTCGGGGCGGAGCTAGTGGGGGACAAGCCCCGTATCAGCCCCGACTTTCGCTGCCTAGCCAAACAGAAATAGAGCAAAACACTTATTTAAAGCTTATGGATCAGTTTTCTCATGCCAATTAGTCAAGGGGAAAGATAAAGATGGAGAGTTAAAGTAAATTATTTATTTATTTATTTTCATTTATGTACGTAATTAATTATTTGTCTTTATTCTAAAAGTGCCTTAATTTTTGTTTGTTTGTTTAATTCTTTTTATCTTGACGATGAGTATAAATATATATTTTTATCCTTATTATTATTAAGAACAAAATTAACAATAATAATAAAGAATTTAATAATATTATTTAATATACTTAATAAAAAATTAAATAATAATAAGAATAATAGTAAGTAGAAAATTTATAATTATCTGAATTAATAAGAATAAGTAAAGAAACATAATAATAACTAATAATAATATATTTTATAAGAATAATAAGGAATATAAAATTAGCAATAATA
>JANZXR010000172.1:40978521-40994026 GCA_027575705.1 Erythroxylum echinodendron | reverse complement strand
TCCTAAACTTGACTTAATTAATTAACTCCAATAAAAGAATATAATTTATCCAACAAAATCACCAAAATCATTTAATTCATGCTTACTAAAAGATTCGGGGCCTAACAGTTAGTGTTTCAGGGTTAACATCGAAGAATGGAGAAGTTTCGAAGACACTTGAGCTGAAATAATGACCCATGATCATGGCCTGTTGTGCCACGATCGTGACAGAAGCACTGGAGTCAACCCACGATCGTAATAAAAGCCCAGGACAGGGCCCATGATCATGGCCTACTTGCCACGATCATGATAGAAGGCTCAGATGTGGCCTACGACTGTGGCCTGCATAGGGCAGACGTGCAGACACTCAAAAACGTCAAGTTTTAGGGTTTTTTGGACCTTTCGACCCCAAAAAGGCCTACGACTGCCCAGAACACAAAAGGTATATAAAGAATAAGACAAATAAGATGAGAAGTTTTTGCATCAGCCACTTTGAAGAGAAACCCCATAGAGAGTTCATTGAAAGATTGAGAAAGAGAAGTGAAGAAGAAGATGACATTAACGTACTTCCTGGATTTGGAGTTTCCCAATGTCACTGCCTCCCGTCTCCATCCAAGATCATATTTCCTATTATTTTTTATTTTTATTATTGTATAGAATTGGGAATATTAGTTTGATGATAGGATTTGTGAAATGTTAAGATGTTCTATACTCATCTTTGGGTTTTTTATCTTTGATTTAATACGTTATTTTCCATTTTTATTATTGTATAGAATTGGGAATAGCAGTTTGATGATAGGATTTGTGAAATGTTAAGATGTTCTATACTCACCTTCGAGTTTTTTATCTTTAGTTTAATAAAATCTGATTGTTTAATGTTTATTGGATTTCTTATTGATTTTTGTGTACATAACTTAGTAATAAACTGAGAGGATGAATCGAATGAAAAATAATTAAATTGTGCTAACGAGAGTTAGGTGATTTAATAAGAACTAAAAATTAATCAAATCGGTAATTGTGTGAAGAGAGATTTTGCATAAGTTCCTGATAGGTTATTGGAAAACTTCAGATCTAATTAGGGTTTTGGATAGATTGTTAATTGAGAAATTGCAATTTTTCATAATCTGATTAGGGTTTAGCATTTAGGGTTAATAGTTATAACTCGAGAGAGAGTAATCAACCCTAGGATCATCTAAGAATAATATGATAATTCATAATCGATTAAGTTAGCGTTAAAGATTGGTAAAAATTTCCTTTTCTCTCAATTGATAGTTCCTTTAGGTTGATTCTTGAGTGTATGTTGCAATTGTTACTTTGTTAATATTTTCATAATTGATTCTTAGAATTGAGTTGCGTGATTGAATTAAATTCTTGCCTTAGTTTTGTTACATTTTGAATTATTGCGAATTGTTTTAGCTTTAGATTTTATGATTAAATTATCCCTTCTCATAGGATCGACACCTTAGGTACTATACGAATGACTCGTACACTTGTGAATTATCGAGGTTATTAATTAGAGCTTACACACATTGGAAAACCACGATCAATCACAAATATAAATTTTCAACCAACATATAATGAGGGCATCTTTTGTAGTTGTCATTCAACATGTTTAAGCTTCATCTTGATTATATTTATTGTATACTATATCATCCAATATTTGACCATGTTTTGTCTATAACTTACATTTTGTAGCTGCTCTAACCAATATTTTTCTAAATAGAATAATTGCAACAAATAAAGCTTTAAGTTTCATGCTCATATGAAATGGTCTATATGTTTTTGAAACTAAGATAAATATCATTTGTCTTTGGAAAAAAAAGCAAGCAACTAACTAGTGTTGTCATTCCTGTCATTCCCATTATATTTTAGACTTTTGTTATGATATGTAATATTTGTTGCATAGACATTATATTAGGGACTGTGTCTAATTGTATCTCCATATATTACGTGCATCTGTCATTATACTACATATAACTACAATGAAGGGATGACTATAATTATTAGATAAAGTAAGGTGCCTAATACAATCAACACAAATACCTATGCATAGTCATAAGGGAGTTGCTTTAAGGCTCACAAGTATATCCTCTTCTCATCTAACATTTTAAATTGCTACGATTCATTTGAAGAGCATTATTTTGAGACTTTGTTCCTTATTTAGAATTAAACTATAATATCAATATTAACTTGAGACGACTTCTATAATCCAATCCTTGAAACGACTTCTATAATCCAACCCTTGAAACGACTCATGCATATTAAATAATATAAGCACATTTTGTAAAATATATAGAATTATATCATAAAAAATTGACATATGGGTTCACTTTTCTATTGTTAAAAAACTTATCGAACAAATCAATCATATGTTATTATACAATTTTTTTCACATAACTTATATGGTATATCAAAAACATTCTTTCTAATTGCTGTCATTTTGTATTCACTATAAAATCACCCAAAATTTTATAATATAACTAAGGGATGATACATAATTTTGTCATACTTTCTAAGTTTCATTAGAAATTGGTCCATTCTAAAGTCAAATGAATCATTCGTCAATAAAAGGAGAATTAAACATCAAAATTATCAACATCAACAAAAATGACATAATGATTATATTATAGTGATACAAGAGAAAAAATGTGATGTAATTTGAAGCAATTAAACTTCTAAGACATGAAGCATGTACGATATGCTCACTTTTTATGGAAATCTAACATATTTTGCCTCTTAATGCTTTACACGTGCAAATCTAATTACATGCCCGACTAAATTCAATCAACTTTTGTTTAAAAGGATTCACATACATATCAACAAAATAAGAGAGACAATTATTAAAGAGATATAGAATTATGCTTTCTAATATCCTTAACGCCTTAGATTTTGACAACAAATACTATCAAAATGTGAAATTTAAGATTAAATTACAAGAACAAAGCAATCGTCTAAAAGAAACTAATAGTAAACAAGAGTTATAATTATTTGACTTAGAAAGTAAAAATAGAGCATGTTAACCAAGATAAGTGTTAAGGTTGACGAAACAAATTATAACATTAAAGGTTATTTAACCATTTCATACATTATATTAAAATGAATGAGTGCAAGGACATTAATAACTTGCTATTATTAAGTGGCTTGTTCGCATTATCTAATAGGCGGAGTTAAAATGTAAGTTGGATAGAAATGAGTGGGGCTGGAGTTTAATCTATTTTTGTTAATTTTAAATTAATGTTGTTATCTGCAGAACGATGTCAATTTTGTTATTGTTGTTGGGTTTTGGGCTAGGCTAAGATCTAACCAACCCAAACTTAATCCTTTAACCACAGACCGGGGCAGTCGTGGGCCTAAATCCCATCTTTAGTCAAAATGCCCCTTCACAATTAGCCTATCAGAAAAGGAGCGAAGATTGTAAAAAATTAAAAAATTAAAAACGAAAACAAGGCTAGAGGATGTCCAATAGCATCCTGGCCTCTGTGTCTTTCTAAGTTTCAATTTCATGGCTGCAACAACGCAGGTTTCTCTCTCTCCCTCTTCCCTTTTGTGTCCTGTTAGGTTTTCGCTTTCCTTCACCATTTCTTCGTGAAGAAACTCCACACAAAGAAGAGCGAAGCCTTCTCACTTTCTATCTCTGTTTTTCGTTTCTTTGTTTTCCAGTATCTTTCCATCCAAACGATCTCCAATACCCATCACTTTCCCTCAATTCTCTCTAAACTTTCTCAAATTCTTTTGTTTTGCAAAAAATTATTTGAGTGAACTTACAGACCAATCACGTATCGCAGGTTGGGCTACGGTTGCTCCTTTCCCCAATAAATTCCAACGTTGTTGTCCGTACAGCTTGGTATGTCTTAGCTCTCCTTTTCCCACGTTTATTATTTATTCCTAGAAAAGATTTTGTTTTTAGATGTGCGATTAGTTTTTTTTTTTTAATTTTGTGATAATATTGGATTGAGCAACATTGTTGATCTTCCTTAATGGTGAATGCAGATGATTAGTATTGTCAATAGTTTTCATCCCAAAAGCCAAATATGATTCTTTGGTTTTTGCAGCTGTTCCATTGGAATTGCTTTACCTGTTTATTCAACGTTCAAGGCCATTGAGAACAGAGATTACTTTGAGCAAAATAAATGGCTTCTTTATTGGACAGGTTAGTTATGTCTCTTAATTCATGAATGCTACATATTTTTCTTTATTATCATTGGCATGAAGGTTCCTTAATTTCTTTCAAGCATCATTCTGTATATGGAATCCGTACAATTTGAGGGTTTTCATCAACGAGTCTTTTACTGCATGGACGTGTGAGCGTGGATATATTGAAGTTGTGAGGAAACATATTCTGTTTCATCACGTTAATATTTTTTTTTTTAATTTAGAACTCCTTGGTGCAACTCATGAGCATATTAAAGAAAAGGAAAAGGTATTTGTGTTTTTGCTGTGTGTATTCATTACACCAAAGTTTACAATCATTTCCAAATGAGTATAATGCTTAATTACATGTTTGACTTGCCCCTCGCCTAACTTTGTTATCTGCAGCGTATGGAACATTCAATCTCACAGAGGGTTTTGCAGATAAAATTCTCCCATGGTATGCTTGTTTTAACCCGGCCTGTTATCCTTTTCCTAGAGCTGTGTTGGGTGTTTCCTTACGGTAACTATTCTTTGGATAGCAAATGAAGTAGTCATGCAAAATTGATAGTTATACCAAGTTGACAGGTATTTAGTTAATAGTCTGATCAAACGCCTGTTTTATTCTTTTCAAACAATTTTCTATTAATTTGTCCAGATAAATTGTTCTCGTCATATTTGGTCCACTGAGAGAATATGTTTTGTCGTTTGGTTTCTTTTCAATCAATCATGGGATCTGATGCTTCCATTTTTGCCGCTGTTTTTTCTGAGAGGTCACCATAATCTGAAATCTATGTTGTAACAGGTTTCCGCTTTACTATCATATGAAGTTTGCATTTCTGGTTTGGCTGCAGCTTCCATCTACAAATGTAAGCTTAGCTTTTTGGTTATGTTGTTCTTGCTTGCACTAGCTCTTGTATACGTTAAACTTGATAGGTTTTTTTTGGTCATAAACTGCTGTTGCATTTCCTACATCCAACTGTTTGCTGTTTATCAGGGAGCTGGGCGATTGTATGCGGACTATTTGCGCCCATTCCTGCTGAGGCATCAAGCTAGGCTTGATCAAGTCATGGGTTTTCTATATGGTGAAATGGTGAGAATTGGATCTTGCACTATTTTGTATGGTTTATGCAATGAAGCGTCCAGTCTTGGTTTTCCACTCCCATTTGTTAAAATCACGTTACTCAACTGACAAAAGGAGATGACTTCCAAGTTTTCCATGTAAACTATCTCCTTGCAAGAGAAACTTTATTTGGCATGTGGTGCAGGTTTGATGATCCTTGTCATCCTAGGGATACTCAACATGCCTCAAGAAATTTACATTCTGAAGAAATTATTACACTAAAAGACTCGTAATATCAAATTATGTGATGGTTGATGGGTTTGCAGAATAAAATTGTATCTGCTCATCTAGCAGAACTCCAGTTTGTGAAGGCACTTTTCCAGAAGATTCTATCATCAGGTACGTCTTGGATTATCCTGGTTCTCTCTATAGATTGATTACCTTAGATTAGCAAACAGAAAGAAATATTGGTATTAATGCATTTGCCTGTAATTTTATCTGGTTTGTTCACTAAGTCGTTTGGCACTTATGAATTGCACTATGTTTGTAACTCATTTGTGTCTTTTACTATTTTAATTTTTCTTGGCTTTCTTTTCCGTTGCATGAAAATCAAATAGTTCGGAATTCTCTTCTCCCATGGCAAGGAAAGGGAAGGAGAGGCATGGCAGGCGCAGCAACAAATAATCAGGATTCACAAACAGATGATGAAGATTAGATCTTCTTCCAAGCATTCGTCGCTGGAAATACTAACTTGCGAGGATTTCTAACAATCTTAGTTTAGGTAGCATTATTCTTATGCCTCATAGGCCTAAGATAACGAGTATATACTTGTATAGAAAGCATGAGGTTGCTCTTATTATGAAAAGTTGGGTTTATCCTCTTGTTTTACATAGATTTTATGGGTAATTATAATTTTTTTTTCAAATTTCACTCAATTTTATATATATTAGTTTGAATTTTAGAAAATGAAGTTAAAATACTGCAATTTTTAACAAAAATAGTTTGACTTAAGGTTTGTGTTAATACGGATGATGTGGCAAGTCACGTCAAATTAGTATTTTGTCATATGAGTATTACATATTGTGATATTATTGTCATATGAGTAGTACAAATTATAATTGTATCATGTATAAATTTTATTATTAAATAAATCAACAATATAAAAATTTTAAAATAATTATGCTATTATTTATATTCTTTATTTTATAATTATTTTAAGTTTTTGATATTTTCAATTTATTAAATAACACAATTTGTATATGATATTGATATGAATGAGTGTTTTATTGAAAGTCTATTAGAGGAGTATGAGTATTTTATTAGAAGTCTATTGGAGGAGTATTTTATTTTTAGAAGAAATTTATTATTTTCTTATTATTTTTGCACTAATTTCTGTTATAGTTATGTTAATAAAAACAGCTTAAATAGGGGTTTTTCTAGGAGTCGTAATTTGGGTAGAATTTTTATGTTTCTTTGCCTATATAAGGCTATTATGTTATGCATTAAAGTAAAGGAAGAAGTTATCATAAAAATTAGATAATTAGGACTAGAGTAATTTAGCCCAATTTTGGTAAACTTTATCTTTGACAAGTTTTGCCAATTTTTCATCATCAAAAATAGATTTTACAAGGAAGGAAACTAACGTAAATAAGAGAAAAGAGGTTAACTTTTCTAAAAATCGTCTTTGGACTCAATCCCAAACACGGGCACATAATAAACATAAATATAATGTATAGTTATCACATGACAAAAATATTAATATAATATAACTCACTATGTAATTTATATTAAAATTAGAAGTTAAAATATGTTAGTATTATTTTTTAAAGTTCAAACTAGTGTTGTACAATCAAGTAAAAATTAAATTTTTTATGGTTAATAGTAGATTTTATGATAAGAAACCCTGAGCCCAAAATTCTCAGTTCAGTTAAACACAAGCGAATCAGCCTAACAAAATGCACTAACCTTGTCATTTGTGTTTCTTAAGAGGCAAAATGAAAGAAATGAGAAGTACAAAGTACTCTTTTGTTATTTTGGAGAATGGATAGAAAATCGCAGTTTAAGTTGAAGCCATTTGATCTTGCGACCGAAATGGCATCAAGCAAGAAAGCTAATTTTCAAACTAGCTGCCACTGACATGGAGTTATTAATCATATATGACTTTCAACAGTTTGTTTCCAAATTACTATCAGTTATAGTATTTACACTTTGTGTTTTTTTGGCCACCTAATTCACCGGAATTTGTTGCTCCGATTACATCCGAATCTGACATGCATCAGACACCTGATTTTAGCGGGTGAGTTTCTCAACGAAAATTTCTGCTCCCACTTGAGCTACTTACCACTCGGACCAACTCACTTGGTATTTCTTTTTCTTTTATTATTCTCACATTCACTATTTAGTAATTATTGTAGTTAAGTCTCTAACCACGGAGAGAGCGAGTCTGTTAAAAGTTTTTTTGACTCAACTCGTGTCCGTGTTCATCGAATTCATTTAACAATCTTTCTCTCGTCTGTAAAGAACTAAGCACCAAGCTCCAACCCCAAGTCAGCTTCCATTGATGCAAAGTCAAGACTTAACATGATTGGACGAAGAGACGGGCCGCTGATGCGACCCAGCAACAGCGGTGGCGCCGCCTACTCGCTCCGAAAATTGAGAATCGCCGCCGCTGTCTCCGTGGGAATACTGTTGGGATGTGTATTCGCTTTTTTATATCCCCACGGAATTTTCGCTTTCAATCCTCAGTTCACCACTCTCCGTCCCTCCAAATTGGACTCTCAGGTACAAATTTTTCACGAAACTTTGATGTCTTTTGGGTTTTTTAAGTGATTTTTGTTTTTTAACGCTCCGAGTGTAGTTTAAGCTCGTATCGTGTGCATCTTGGATACGACCTTTTGTCATCTTCCTTGTTGGGGTGGTAGTTTAACTCGTGATTGGACCTATGCACAAGTAAAAAAGGGATTTAATTATCACAATGACGACCCAAGTTGTTTCTAAAGGCTTAGCTCTCAATAGACGTGTTATGGTCAATGGACATTGGTACGGAAGCCATGATCTACATTTCATACATTAGATTGAAAATCGTGATCGCAACTGAGATGTTAAGTTTTTATGGTTAACCCCAAAAGATTAGCTTGGCAATTTTTTTGAATGTATTATCGTTGAGATTCCATATTTTGATAGTTAACTATGATAATCTCTATATTTAGTTCCAAAAACCCCAATTCTTTATGCTTTTTAAGACTCTTGATCGTTTTTCTGATTTCTATTCATGGATGTTAATGCTCGTGTTAGGTTTTATCAGGTTCCTGTGAATCATCTGATAAAGTGAACTTGTTGAAATCAGAGATAGCTGCAGTTTCTAACAAAAATGCTGAGTTGAAAAAACGGGTTAAAGAACTGATTGAGAGGCTCAAACTAGCTGAACAGGGTAAAGTTCTAGCGCAGAAACAAGTGATGGTAATGGGTGAAGCGCATAAAGCTGGACCATTTGGTACAGTTAAGAGCTTAAGGACAAATCCAACAGTCATCCCAGATGAATCTGTGAACCCAAGATTGGCAAAGATATTAGAAAACGTTGCTATTAAGAGAGAAATTATAGTTGCCTTAGCAAATTCAAATGTGAAAGAAATGGTAGAAGTTTGGTTTTCTAGCATCAAGCGAGTGGGTATACATAATTATATAGTTGTTGCTTTAGACGATGAGATTGCCCAGTTTTGTGAATCAAATAATGTTCCTGTGTACAAAAGAGACCCAGATGTGGGGATTGATTCAATTGGAAAGACAGGAGGAAACCATGTTGTTTCTGCATTGAAGTTCCGTATTTTGAGGGAATTCTTGGTGCTGGGATATAGTGTTCTCCTCTCAGATGTTGACATAGTATATCTGCAGAACCCTTTTAATCATCTTTACCGGGATTCAGACGTAGAGTCAATGAGTGATGGCCACAATAATATGACAGCTTATGGTTACAACGATGTGTTCAATGAACCTGCTATGGGTTGGGCTCAGTATGCTCATACAATGCGAATATGGGTTTACAACTCAGGATTTTTCTACATCAGGCCAACAATTCCTTCGATTGAGCTTTTGGATCGAGTGGCAACTCGGCTAAATAGTGGGGGTGGCTGGGATCAGGCTCTTTTTAATGAGGAACTCTTTTTCCCTTCTCGTCCAGGATTTGATGGGCTCCATGCTGCCAAAAGAACTATGGATATGTATCTCTTTATGAACAGTAAAGTCCTCTTCAAGACTGTAAGGAAAGATGCTAACCTAAGCAAGCTCATGCCAGTTATTGTTCATGTAAATTACCATCCTGACAAGCTCCCGCGAATGAAAGCAGTTGTGGAGTTCTATGTTAATGGGAAGAAAGATGCACTGGAGCCGTTTCCTGATGGATCAAACTGGTGAAATATCTGTTTATTGGGAAATAGTTTCCTCATTTTATTTCCAAATTGATTTGAGCAGAATGCTTATATGTAATGACGAACTCAACCATATGGTAAAGCGAGAATAGACGATCCCTTCCGATACCATATTAGCTGTGCTTATTAATGGATTGTTTGCTCTTCAGTTTATGTTCCACTATAATTTGTATCGTTACCCAGCTCTTTTGAAATGTTTCTGAAAAAAGCTTTCTTATTTTTTTGCATGTAGGCAACAAGGAGCATGTTTTTTGTGCTTCCGTTAGCTGATTTATTTACAATTTATGTACACCTCTATTATCATCCTCAGCACTTTCTTCATAAAGCTTTCTTAACAGTTGGGATGTTTAATACTCAATCTAGACGTTGGCTCAACAAATGGGAGCTAAAATGGAAAGATAGCTATCCAGTACAAGCAGAAACAGCTATTAGAATTGGCGGAAAGATGCTATATCTTACAATATGGTGAACAAGATCTATATTCGTAAAAAAATAGTAGCATGAACACTGAAATTCTGCTTGTGGTTTTCCAAGTTATTTAGGAGGCCATTGGTAGGGAGCCTAATATGCTGTTTCTTGTCCTACTAGCCACTTTGTTTCGTTTTCCTTCACATATGTTGAGATATGTATTTGGATGAGAAATAGGAAAAGGGTATTTGAATCATTCACAAAAAAAACTTTGCAATAGACAGGTGTGCATAAATACCTTGCTCAATTTGCAACTTTCACATAATCATGGTAATCTTGACATTTTGCAGCAGTATCGCAGTTTACCACAATTACTACTGCAATGAATACTTTTGCCAGAATGCAGCTTTCTATGATATAAATAAACATTCAATCCGAAAGAGGTTAGAAGACTATCTTCCTTTTCCCTTTCATAAAAGATGCCTCAACATTAGTTATGAGCGATTTGATGAGTTCGATTGACCCTTTATGAACAATAATGGGCATGCTTCCAAGTTCCAATGGACGTGCAAGAGAGAGAGATGGCATCTTCGATGGGCCACCCAGCCAATGGAACAAAAAATCAAATATCATTAGCCAGTTTATCAACGGTTTTAACAAATCAAAATTCCTAACTGAGGATAGCACTCTTTTCACTGTTTTCTAGGGGACGACTGCACAAGAATAGGAGCGGGGGGTTTGAAAATCCAAAATTGTCACCGTGTTGTCCCGTCTCCCATTAGGGATGTTAGAACTTGCTGTAAAGGTAGACTACAGTAAATACGAAGAAGCCTGCCATCTGCTTACGAGGAAAGCACCAAAAACAAACCAACAGAACATATCAAAAACATCATAAAGAAATCATTTGTGATAAAATAGAGTTGCATGACAAGGTTTTGATGTCAGAAAAGTTATTAGCAGTATGTGAATCCTTAACTTCACAATTCAACTCTTCAAAAAAACTAAATCAGGACGCAAAACTAATAAGACACACTAGGTGGCACTAGAATTTAAAGATTTAGCCTCTGAATTCAATTCAAGTTGGAAGAAACTACAGCGGAACACCTGGCCCATTTCAGTTTTGGTCACAATCACAACTTTTACAAGTTCAAACTCAAAAGTTCAATGGTCCATATTAGTGGATCAGACAGATAAACATACCATAGGAAATGTTGCTCCATAATACGGATAAGCTGCTGGTATGAATCTTTCATATTCATTATGTCTATATGGTCGAATTGGAATCTACAGTTCAGATACAAAATAGTCAATGTATCAACAATTAGCAGCATTAGCATGCAAAACCAGTATTCTGAAAAGAGAATCAACCAATAGTCCAACATAATCATAGGCCCGGTTTATAGTGAGGAGTCAAAATCAGCCAGCACTGCCGGCATAACAGTTTTATTCAACTTTTTAGTCCTCTCATCAGAGTGAATCTAGATGCAACAACCAATGATTATATTTTTAGGGCTTCACACCATAGTAATCAAAATTTCCTATTCAGAAGTGAATTCCTCTTAAGTTCGAATTCAAAGATCCCGTTAAAGTAAATCTTAGTAATATGTTTTGCATATATTTATCGAGTTAATTTCAATACCAACCTATTCTAGCACATGACCTACAAATACATAAATCTCCTATGGAACTGTAGCTGTATTGCCAAAACTAATAACTCAAGTTCTGTGAAAATTCACCTAGAATTTGAATCATGGTCTATGGGAAAAAAAAAAAAAGCTCAAAAGAGAAATTGAGTTTTCAAAAAGTGATTAGGAGCACTAAAGTTCAATACCTGCTTTGATAGGGACAAGCCAGTATATCCAAGTCTTTCGTACTCAATCTTAAACTGGAAGACCCCATAAACATCTGGAACCTTGAAAGTTGTAGAATAAATACCCTGCAGGAATATTTTGATATGGAACAAGAACTTCAAGAACTGGTTATACAGAAGTCACACACATTTGAAAACTTTAAAATAACTAAAGTACCTTCAGGTTAGTGGAGAGAGTTTTCAAAACATAGGGACTCATCATGTAAAACTGCACTTGAACATCATCTGCCACATACGGTTCCCAGCTTGTTCCAGACCACTCATAAATTTCAACAGAATATTCCTGAAACACAACCAAAATCCTTTTGTCAATAAATCACACAATCTCTCGTCATTGGAACAGGAAACTGAAATAACAAAAAGATATGTTACCAATTCATCATTGATCCTGTACATTGCTGGTTCGTCTGCTTCCCCAACTTTATTGTGCCTGACATTTACAGCCTGCAAGAAGTAAAATACTTAAACAGAATGAAATAAGAAAGTTAGCCAACAATGAAGAGGATATACAGAGCATCGTAAGGAGGACTGCTGAGGAGATGCCTCACCTTAAGATGGCCCCTTTCATGAAAAACCCACTTACTGATTTCTGTCAAAAACTGCTCATTGCCAGACTTTTCATGCCTGTAATAGCAAAGAAAAAGCTTTTATTCAATCGTTATAAGCAGAAGTTAATATTCCAAGAATCTGAGGAACTTGCATGTGATAGTATGAAGGCTGCTCCGGTAACAAAATCAAAACATCCCATGACAACTTCATGCAGACTAGTTATTGATGATTACCATCCTTTACAGCTGCAGAATGCTCAAGGAATAATGCTCTTAACATTCAAATTTATTAACCATTATATTTTATAGTAAGCCTACCAAGAGCATAATATCATGGTGGATCACCCCACTTACATCCTGTCAGCGCATACTGTCAAAATCCTATCTAGATTTCTTTCCAATGTAATGAGCTGCAGTATTTGTTCACCTAAGCAAATGATAACTAAGTAATGGAAGTCAAAGAACCTATTATCTCAGAAACTGGAAACAAAAAGATGCCTGCTCAACCGCTTATCAAATGCATAAAATTTACAAGAAGCCATCCAGAAGTTTCACATTTAGGCAGCTTACAAACTCCAAGTACATTCTTACAGACAATGGAAATATGAAACAAATTTTCACTTACTTTACAGAATTCCCTGCTTTCTGGACCTCACTTCTGAAGAATCTGCAAAGGAATTAAAGTACATCAGCAAGAAAGGAACACTCTAAAAAACCATTATTCACCCAGAAATTGTTCCCACATACCGATTGCTGAAAATGCTTAATGAACCAGAAATCAAAATACGGGCATTATTTCTTGCCTGTAAGCAAGATAAATTATGCCATCATCAGATAGCAGGGACATCCACACCAACCATCCGAAGGCATAAAAGCAAAATATATATTATTGTAATCAGCTATTCTTATCTAAATTATGAACGAGGACCTTTTTTATTGAGTGAAACAGTTAAAATGCATGGCTGAGTTCTGAAAAGAAACAAATAACCCTGAAATTGTTCTTTGCTGAGTGTGTCAATAAATCTCAATGCGCAGAGTTTAGACTTAGAACCATATTCTCTACCGTCATTCACTCAAATCTTATAACATTTGCTTGCATATATGTAGAAAAACAAATAAAGTATAAAATTCTCAAGAAAGCACAAAGCTTTACAGCTGTAATCTTTGGGGAAAACTTCTGAGAAAGAGTGGATCAACTGTACCTGCACAATTGACACTAATGAGATGGCAGATCCCATAATTGCTGGAGGGTGTGACAACTTGGACTTAGGATTTGCAGAATACGCAGAGGGAGAAGCTGAAAGAGCCCTAAACACCTACACAAACAGCTAAAAAATATTAAACCATAAATCAAAATCAAAACTTTGAAGATCAAATTAACCATTACACCATGTACACACTTACCAAGCCATTTGCAGGATTTACAGTATGAGCAATTCCCCGGAAAATCACTGGAGCCTGTGCAAGTCGCATAACATCTATACATAAAACGTCGGACTTAAAAATAAAGTATTTACCAGTAACTAGTAATGATTTTCACTCACATTAATTTTATTGCTTCCCAAAATAACATCAGACGTTATAAACTCATCACTAACAATCAATGTATGGTCACCTTCCGTCCTCGACACCGCATAACTAATGTGATCAATAACCATAGCCGCAGGGTCCTATCGTAACATCCATCCAACCAAAACTTTAAACACAACAATGAACTTGAGAGTTGTAAACAGAAAGCACTTAACAGTAACAAGAATCAAACAAACCTCATCGAAATCAACACCACATTCGGTGGCAATCTCGCGAATAAAATCGGACGCATTACTATCGGCAGCGATAATCAAATCGTGACCAGAATCAACAAACCCTAAGATTCCAGAGAGATCAATTGCTCCTTCGAAACCTGAACCCAAAAAAACACAGAAAATGCCACGTCATCGCTATTGAAGTTTGATTTTTTAATGAAATCAAAGAGAGAAAGTAACTGACGATCGACGGTAGGGCAGAAGAGGATCAAAGCGTCGTAGAGGTACTGGCCATAACGCTGAAGAGCGACGGAGGGATCGGCGGCGAGTTTGAAGTCCAGATGGTAGGCGCGCGAGCGAAGGTTGTTGAAGTAGAGGGAGTGCGATGACTTCAAAGCAGCATCGTCAAGCATCACCAAAACACGGCGGTCCGAAGGAGAGTAGGGAGCGAATGAGGCGCAGAGATGGGGAAGCAATTGGACAGTTGCGACCATGGAGATGACAAGAAGTGCCAGTTTCTGCACCATTTTGGTTATCGACTGAGTTGGCAAGTGCGAATGACGTACTTGACCGTGTGTAGACTGAAGAGTTTTAGTTGGTTAAATTTGCTACTTTTTCTCCACGTTTTAAAAATCTACCAATTTGTCCTCGGGGATTTTACCATATTCTCATACAACTGCAAGCAATACTTTTCCAATTCATCATTATATTAAATAGGGATGGCACTCGGCCCAGCCCGGCTGCTATTATGGCAGGCCGCAGGCCTATCTATGGGCTGTACGGGTTGAGATTGGCTGACCCGCAGCTCAGGTCACCGATGGGCCGAGCAGTCCGGCCCAGCCTATATATATTTTTCAAATAAAAAGAATACAAAACGACGTTATTTTGGACAAAACGAAACATTTTTGTTCAAAATAGGCGGGCCAGGCCGAGCCGGCCTGCGGTTCACGCCGGCCGACCATGGTTGATCTGTAGCCCGGCCCAGGTAAACCATGGTCGGCCTGTGGTTTAGCTAATCCGGGCCAAAAATAGGGCCGAGTCGGGCCGAAATTACCATCCCTACTAACGGTTTGTTTCTATATATTACTTTTTAATTTTTATTTTTAAATTTAGTAAAACTTCTTTTGTTTTAAATTATTTCAATTTTTAAAATTTACAAAAGTCACAAAAAAATTACTTTTTTATTTTTTCATAATCTGAATTGTATGCAGGCAGCCTAGCTGCATAATCAAGAGCCACTTCAAATGTTACATCGGTTCAGTTACGTTGTGTTTGGTTGCTGTCCCCGTCACTGGGGACAGTGGACAAAACAACAAAATCCTGTCTTCTTGGCTTGTTTG
>JANZXR010000172.1:40945168-40956717 GCA_027575705.1 Erythroxylum echinodendron | reverse complement strand
GTCACTATACATTTATACACTCCTAAACATGGCAATTTACCAATATACCCTTCCTATTGGTGAGGGGATGTTACACTCGTACAGTAGGGACGGTGTCTGATATAAATGACATAAACTTTGTGATCAGTTAAAACAGTGTCCCATAAACGATAATAAGTTAAGGGTTGAGATATGTCCACACGTCATTTGAATAATAGCTGAAACCATTCTAAAAAGGTCCATAAAAGAGAGTTGACATTTGTACGACCAGATAAATGACGATAAACATGGAGAGGTGATAGAGAGATAAAGCAAACATATAGGGCAGACAAAGTTCAAAGATGCTATAAGGTAGTATCGTGGAGAATATCATAAAGATGATACATTAGTTTGTAGGGAGCAAGAGCATCAAAATAACTAAGAGTGGGTAAAATATCAAATTTGAGAAGTGTGAGATGAAGATAGTAAAACAAACTTTGATGAAGAAGGAGGAAGAGGTATGCAATAGTGGTTGGAGGAATAGAAAACAAAGGGGGAAATATTTTTAAAATTTTGCAAACTTGGAAAACTCCATGAGTCAAAAAAGAGGAATAGAATGTTTCAGAGAAGAGGAAAGAAACAAGATAGGTTTTGTAGGTCTAGAGAGAAAATCAGCAAGTGTATTTTGGTGACCTTTAATGTGACGAATGGAGAATTTATAACGAGAAAACTATTCCCAACAACGAAGCAATTGACTATTGGGAAGATATTTCTTGGGTTGATCAAGAATCTTGGGAAATGAAGTGTTATCCATTTCAATGACAAAGTGATAAGGTGCGAGGTGGAAAGCAAACTTTTCAATACCTCTTTTAACAACTAAGATTTCATTGTAATTGATGTGGTAGTGGCATTCAGAGGTTTGAACTTGGCCACTTGCATGACCACAATAATAGCGCTTGTTATTGATTTCTTCAATAACCACAACACCTTAATAATGGTCACTAGCATCTATCTGTATTATGTGTTGTCCCATGTCAGGAATTTTTATTAGTGGAGGATCTTGACAGATGTGCTTTAAATGCTGGACAACCTTTGTTTGTTCTAAATGCCAAGGTGGTGGATTCTTTTTGAGCAACTTGGATAAACATAAAGTGTAAGCTGACACGTGTGGTATGAACTCACGAATGTAATTAATAATCCTGAGGAATTGTTGTATTTGTTTCACAGTGAGATTTTCATAAAGAAAGTGTAACAGCTCTTGTGCAATATGTAGACCAGGCTAGTAAAATCTATCTTTGAAATGTATGACTAGAAATTCAATTTCCTTTGTACCAATGATACTTTTAGAGGCTGAATGTAACAACCCTAGATCACCCACCCACAGATATTGTCTGCTTTAGGCCTTCCCCCAGCCAAGCTCTCACGGTTCTACTTTTCTCATCCCTAGGAAAACGTGTCGATGAGGGAGATGTATCCATACCCTTATAAGGCGTACTTCGTTTCTCTCTTCAACCTATATAGTATCTCACATTCCACCTCCCTTTAAGGCTCAGCGTCAAGACTTATAACGCCAGACTCTTTGAGCCTTTTTGTATTGGTCTACATTTGGAGATACTATTGTATATTGATATATACATAGTTGTATATGAATTCAAAAATGTATTTGAATCCTTTGGGAATTTATGCTAGTGATATATAATGATATATACCCTTACATGAACTTAGAGTTCATCGGTATGCGAAATCTTGGAGATTTCTGACATATAAGCTTCTAAGTGTGTAAAACCGAGTCCATTAGATGGATATGGCCATGGTGGCCTAGTTAAATGTGTTCTAATGCCTTAGAGGTGATTATACATGATTTATAGATTTATTGGACACTTAGAAAGCTTAACTGGAAAAGTTAATGTACATAAAGGCTTATTTGCAAATTGTTAGAAGATATGGCCATTAGACATTAGACATGTTTTATAGACTTATTAGACTTCTAAGTTTGTAAAATCGAGTCCATTGGATGGATATGACCATGGTGGCTCAGTTAAATGTGTTCTAATGCCTTAGAGGTGATTAGACATAATTTATAGACTTATTGGACACTTAGAAAGCTTAACTAGAAAAGTTGATGTACATAAGGGCTTATTTGCAAATTGTTAGAAGACAAATGTAATTTTTAAATCCTTGGAGGACCAATATGTAATTTTATAAAGTTAAGGGTTTAATTATAATTTACAAAAGTCCGAGGACCAAAATGAAAATAAAAGATTTGGTTATTATCAAACTTTGGGCTTAATTGCAAATTTAGGAAAAGTTTGAAGGGTATAATGGTAATTTCACATAAGCTCAGGGCAAAAAGGTAATTTCACCATATTTGTTCAAAGAAGAGTCAGTATTCTAGACCCTTCTTCATCTTATGGCTGTGCACCTTACCATTAGAAATTAGAAACACTTTGTTTTAATTGAAAGAAAGAAGAAGAAAGGAGAAGAGGAGGAGAAGATGAAGTTTCGACCCTCACCAAATTTTCACCAAGTTTTTTATTCTTCAACCCAAACCAAGGTGTTCTAAGTTAATTTGGGGTCAAGGAATTCAAACCTATCATTAGATTTGAAAAATTCTCAAAGGATTTGAAGTTTTCACTAAGGAAAATATTGGTAAATCTCTCTCTACATTATGATTTTGAGTTTGGTGTTAAGATATATTATTCTCCATTCTTGAGTATGCATGAAAAACGATTCAGATGAATGAAATCGGTCATGGAGAAGCTTCTTTGATCCAAAACTGAATTTCCCTATCTTTTGTGAAAGTTTGTGAAAATTTGAATATCTTTTGAAATTGATGGTTTAAATGAACTCTATGATGTTAATTGTATATATATAATGTGAATTGATGACGAAAAATGAGAAAAAAGTACACTAGAAGGAGGCTTTCAAGTTTATGCCTTTAGGTGTTTGATAAAATGCCTAAGTGAACTTAGCTTAGGATTTAAGGATTTTAATAGTGTGCATTGGAAAGAAGCTTTCATGTTTACTTAAAGTAAACTTGAATCTTTGCTAGATTGATAAGTAGTGACCTAATGTGCTTGGATAAAAATGTGCTTAATTATGCTGTGAAATGTGTAAGTATTGGATCAAAGGCATTACATGGCTTGGAAAATGCAAAAGAATGCTTATATGAATAATAAGGGAAGTAACCATGTGAGAAGCTTTATGGCTAAATCATATAGATTAAAAATTGTGATATTGTGTTTTATACACTTATGTGATGGTGTATAAATATAAGATATAAGTTTGAGTAATAAATATATTATATTTGTATATATAAAGGCTTAGGAGCTATGAATCAATGAGCTCGTGCTGAGGATTGTTGAAGTTAAAGGAGTGTACACCTTCTTTTGAGGTGAGTTAGGGAAAGCATATATCTTAAATGAGATTATGACCCAAGACATGCATAATGACTTTTATGTGAATTTTGAAACTAGGTAATGCATAGTAGAATTGAATCTTAAATAGATGTTAGTATACTTATGTATTTAATAATTGACATTGTTTTGAATAATTCTTTGCACTTGGAGTGAAAAATGATGTTTTTATTTTATATTTTGAGCAATTATATTGTTTTCAACTAACCTACACTTAAAGTGTAAAGAACAATGTTTTATTTTTCTAAAACTATATTTTTGAATAACTTTGCACTTGAAATGCAAAAGATAACTTTCACTGCATGAAATAACATTTTGAAACTTACATATGCATAATCGAGTCGTGTATGCTGCATGTATGTGTTCTCTTTTGTCTTAGAATCATGGCAAGGTTTCATCTTATCAGTTGGACCGATAAATAAAGGCATGGTACCTTACTTGATTTTTTTTACTTAATATTTGTATATGATTTTTTTGTGATTGGTGAGGAAACGATTGACCAATCATGTACTAGGCACAACAGATTAAGCGACACCGTACCCTTGACACTGGTACATAAAAGTCGAGTCCTCGTATCGACATCTTTTTATAGGACTCGGGGTTGATTGCCCACCTAGACATCTGGTCACCAATGAGGTCATCGCCTAGGGTTGTGATGCTCTTGTCGACTGTAGTCTAGACTCACCACAGATGAAAGTCGATCAACAATGAGATTCGTTGGGAGTGCACATAGTTTGGCCGAGTAGTGGTAACATATATAACTATTTTGGCTTCCTGATGAGACTTGATTTTTACATATGATGCTTTTTCTACTCTTGTGTACTGGAATTGGAACTTATGTTCACTGAATGAGTGACTAATAGGCTATGCCTATATGATACAACTCACTAAGGCAATGGAGACTTGAGGATGCCAATGGGTCCAATTACAAGTTCACACTCCAACAAGCTCAAAGCATAATTTCATATTTATGTACAAGCTTTTATTTCACAAGAACTTCAAGAAGTTTTGTTAATCAAGCTTGAGGAAGAGCTTAGGAAGACTCCTAAGTGTGTGTGCACATTGGAGGCATCAAACCAGAGGGCTAACACTTAGCCAATTTTCGCAAGCACAAGTCTAAGCAATGGGCTTGGGCTTATTTTCTCTTGTAAAGGATGTGTGGACTTCTTTTCGGCTTTTTCATGGGCTAATTTTCATTAAGTGTGCATGAGCTTCATTAAAAAATTCATTAGCATGTTTTATTTTAAGGAACCAAGCTCTTGGGCCTATTTGAAAAGCCCAATTCGCCCCTCTTAAGTTAGTCTTCTATTTTTGTTGTTTCCTTATTCTATTTGGACTAGGACTAGTCAATTTTAATTAGTTTTGAAACCCAAATCCATGTGGGATTTGTTATTAGGCAGATTTGTTTCAAGAAGGCCTTTTTGATATTTTGGGCTTTCTTTAGGGTTTTTTAGGTTATCTTTATTAGGGTATTTAAACACTTGCTTTACGTATGAACACGAATTTTAGACGTGAATAAACATTGGAAAGTCTTCTTCAAGAGAGAATTCAGATTCTTGCTTGTTCTATCTTAAGGATTGATTCAACTTATCAAGTAAGTTCTAACTTGTGGTGTTAATTCAATTCTTGCAATCTTTGTAGTCTTTGTTACCAATTCCTTGCTGTTTGAAGGGCCATGTTAGATTGATTGAATTTAGGTATTAGGAACAATCATTGAAACGGAGGTGATCTAGACATTGACTTTAGGTTGTTGCCATATCACTATGTGGTTCCTAACCAGTATGGCATGAGTCATAGACTAGGTCCATGTGTTTCTATGTCATGCATATTCACTTCTTAGGTGGTTATGTGCATGTTAGATGTATAAAACTGTCCTTAGTTATTTAGACCATTTTGGTATGTATCGGGTTCTATTTGTGATATATGTTTCTTCTACTCACTGAGTACTTAGTGTATTGACCCCCTCCACTTCCCAACCATACAGGTAAATTTGGTGAGTTTGAAGTTCTGAGTGGGTCATGTGGTCTTTTGACATTTTTGGGGTATTACTGCACATGGATGGTCTTTGTTTTGTACTTTTGTTGTATAATGGCTCGTGATTATATTGATATGCTTTAAAAATTTTGTAAATTAACTCTTGATTGTCTTGTGGTTGTAAATAACCTTATGTGTGATCCTTTTGTGTTGTCCAAATGTTTTTTTAAGATATTCAATTAGCCTTGTCTAATCGGGTTAAGGGTACCATGAGTATCCTTAGCCCAGGAATGCGGCGGTTGTCATGTGCTCGATGTCGTGACACTGAAAGCATGATGCCATACTATTTAATAAGATCAAAGAATTGCTAAAGTAAGTCCCGATGTTCTTCACAGGTCTTTAAGAACAGGATAATGTCATCAATGTAGATGATTGCCATGTTGAGGATAGGCATCATGGTTTGTTGAAACAGTGATGAGGCTACTTTAAACCCAAATGGTATAACAGTCCATTGGTATTGTGCATTAGGAATGTAGAATGTAGTTTTGTACCGCTCAGTTGGGTGAGTACCCAATTGGCAAAATCCTACCTTAAGATCAAGCTTGGAAAAGATAACAGCTTCTTTTAAAAATAGTACCTGAGTACTGATCTTAGGGAGAGGAAACTTGTCATCTTGTAGGAATGCATTCAGAGGCTTGTAATCAATCACCAATCTTTTTTACCATGCTTTTTCTCTGAATGTTTGTTCACATAGAAAGCCTAGCAAGCCCAATCTGACTTTGTGGGCTCAATGAGTCCGTGTTTCAGAAGGATAATACATTCGGATTGTGCGAGTTTGAGATCATCAGGGTTCATCCCTGGATGTGTAGCTTTCGTAGGATTGATATCCTCATTCTTTTTGAAAGGTAGACTTATGAAAAAGTTAGCATTTTTTCGAAGAGGATATGGATAAGAAAAATGTGCATGTGATTTAGGACAGTAGTCTAACAGTTTATCTCGCAATGAGGTATATGGTGTAGGAACTTGCGAAAGTTTAAACACATTTTTAACTTCAATGTAAGGAATGTAGAATGATCGATACCTAAGGCCTATGGGTTGGATCTTCAATGTTAAGGTTTTGCCGTGTACATCCATACTAATAAGAATATCTGGGCCAGGTAGAAATCTACCAATCACTTTAGTCCAAACTGTTCATTGTAGAAAGAATCGTATCCCGATATTTCTCTTTGTAATTAACTTGATCTTGAATGAATTGCCCTCTACAGTAGTAAAGTACTCATCATGTGAGATCCATGCCTCAGAAAGTAAAATGTTAGGCTTCATAATCGTACGGTTGGATCCAGTATTTATAAATCCAGTAGCTTTGATGGGGCAATCATATTTTTCTTATCTGAAGAGTTGGATTTGGACATATGTTCATTGGACTAGAGTATGATCTAATTTCATACAGGTTTGTTATAGCATGTATAAAGAATCATCCCTTAGAGAGATAGAGGAATCAGAGGATTCATCTTCAAAGGTCGTAATAGAAACAACAAACTTAGTGTCTTCATCTTCAATAGATTATTCCTCAATAAGATCTTCAAAGTTATTAAAAGACTGAATAGGCAAAATTGATTGCATTTGCTTCAATAACTTGACATCTTTCTTACTTTTGTGAGGACAGGTTCATGCAAAGTGTCCCGGTTGTCCACGGAGAAAACATCAATCAGCTTTATAAGAATGATGGGATTTCTTCTTGAAGAATCGAACAAACTTTCCTTTTGTTCCATCTTTTCTCATATAAGTTTTCCTGAAAGGCTTGTAACCTTCCATTTTTCTGCAAAACTTTTGTTGATGATAGACATGATTATGATGAGATTTCTTCTTGTTGCTACAATCACAGTTCTTTTTATCTTTGCACTTAATTTTAAGATAAGGATTCTTACAAGCTTGTTTGAGAAGTGGACCACCTTTAACAATGTTCTTGAATGGGGCATGTTGATCATAAAGCTTATTAAGAGAGGATAAAGCAAGCTGGTGGATTTCTCTAAGAGATATATTAGCAATATCTCTTTGTAAAGAAACAATGGGCTGTTGTAGCTCTAGTTGTAGTTGATCTAGAAGGGATGTGATAAAAGTATATCGAAGATTAACATCATTTCATCCATATAATAGATAATACCTTTCCGTCATACATTAAAAATGATTCTATAAATCAAGTTTGTCAAGTGAACAATATTTCATTGCATAATACTCCTGATGGATCTGCTTACCTATAAGCTAAAAGTCACCAATGAATTCCTTGTGAATTATTCCAAGAAGAGATCCAGCTGTAGTGACTTAGATATACTGAAGTCTTAGATAGTCATCAATACTTTGCCACCATTCTCATAAAGTATTAGTGAAACGAGAAGTAAACTCAGACGAAATATCTTGTAAAGGATTATTTGGTCGAGTTATTTGAAGATCTATTAATGCATTGAATTCATGTAAACAATCTCACCATTTCTTTAGGGGAAGATTGTTAAAAGTAAATCAAGATCCTGAAGTAGGCTTGGTCTATGTAGCTAGTTGAGTTGGTGCTGCTTGTGTTGTTGGTGTAGGTCTGAAAGTTTAATACTTATAGATTATGCTTCTCTTATGTCTAGTTCAGGTTTAGTAGGTTAAGTCATAGTCATCAAAAGTTATGCTAAGTCTGATAGATCATCTAGCTGGGCTTAGGAATCATAAGACGGTTCAGAAATCTGTTCAGATGATGACTAAAAATTGTTATAGAGATTATAGAACAAGCTTCTAAATTATCTGACTAGGCAGAGGAATCTTCTATCAGAGGTGCCTTATCCTTCCCAGTAGAGTTGGAAGGTTGAGACTTCAGTGGATTAAGTGGGAGGTGTATGAATCTGTAATGGTTTACTCTACTGGTTAACTGGTTCAGATTTAGTATATGAAGGTGATGGCTCAGGAACTTGTTCAGGCTTTAGTTTTGATTTTGGCTTTTTGGTTTTGGCTTGAATTGCCTGAGGATGGATATACTGTCTGATCAAAGGATAGTTGAACTTGAAAACTTTGAATAGTCAGCTTCTTCTGCATACGTCTGATATAGAGGAGGAGTGTATACTGGCTGTATATTTGGAAATACTGAAGAGGATGAGTCATATATATTCTTAGACTGTGAAGATTGCATATTAGCTTCCATGCATTTAGCAATTCCTTGTATCTTCCTAAGTTCTCTAGTTTTGACGTCGAAGTCAGATCTAAAATACTGTGTAGCAATGTAATGTCGAAGATCAGTGTCAAGTTGTTGGATTTGAGCTTTGTATGAGTGATATAGTTGTTGGATCTGTTTAAAGACAGCATCAACTTTTTGTTGAGTAGCGTGAGTCTGTTGACTGATTCCATCTAACTTAGAATCAATTCTTCTAAGGACTTTGTTTTGTGCTACTACATTTGACATTTGCCAGTTAAGAACTTCATCAGAAGGATTTGACACAAGTGTTCCTTGTGAAGTGATTCTTATGGCTCGAATATAAAGGCTAGAGATAACCCTAGTTGTTTCATTTGTACTCTTGTGTAGAGAATGAAACTCTTCTTCGTATGACTTAACCATCATACAAGGTATAGGAGTAGAAGTAATGAAAGGAATTGTTGGCATAGGCTGACAGGTAGAACATTTCAGCATCTCACAAAGAGATCTAGGTATGGATCTTTCTGTGGGTAGACTACTAGATTTATTGGAATCATCTAGATTTGAATCATCTATATGTGGATGATACTATTGAGAAGGCATACGACAAGCTTTATAATTTTTCTTCCTCCTTCATCGACTAGCATACTGCCCATCATCATTATCACTATCTAACTCAGGGTTGAGACAAACTTCACAGTTAGGTTCGCATATAAATGGGTCAATATTTCATACAGAGTGTCCACAATGATGGCTTACCTAGACTAGATCTCCATTAGATTTAAAATAATTGATGGGAGGGCGAGGTTTACTGTCTATATGAGAAAATACGGGCTGAATGAAAAATATAGCACCTGATGTAGAAGGTTCAGATAGATTTTCATTGGGCTTTGCATAAATGGACTTCACCGTTCCACCTTTTAATGTCTTCAGAATCGGAGGAGTGGTTGTATGAAAAGAGTGTCGATGAGGCACACGGAACACCTTCTGGTAATTAGCGATCCATTCAATAGGCATCAACTTTTCAAACTTCACAGCTGGTAATTGTTTCGAGATCTGGATGATAGTAGTTTGATCATTAGAATGATTAGCAACCCTATGAAGAATATCCAAAGTAGAATTTGGGAAGTTAAGGTCCAAAGTATGATTCTGCAGATGATAGATCATCTGGTGATGTAAGGAAGCCATGATGGCTGTGGGATCTTGATATGCTCTAGTGATCTGAATCTGAACTTGTAGTCGTTCAGACAAAGTGTGATCACCCAACCTAATGTTGAAATCAGGTGCTATTGTCAGAATGATACTTCCATTGTTGAGAGTAGTCAGCAAAGTATCAATCAAGATCATCTGGTGATGTAAGGAAGCCATGATGGCTGTGGGATCTTGATATGCTCCAGTGATCTGAATCTGAACTTGTAGTCGTTCAGACAAAGTGTGATCACCCAACCTAATGTTGAAATCAGGTGCTATTGTCAGAATGATACTTCCATTGTTGAGCGTAGTCAGCAAAGTATCAATCAAAGCATTTTGGTACCTTGTGTAGACAGTGTCTAGAAGAGATATTCTGGTTATAACAGTTATTCCTTTTCTTCCATAAAGTGTGAGAACAAGGTGTATAGCTCCTATAGCAGATGTGTATGATTGTGTTCTCTCTAGAGAGAGATCAACTCATTTGGTATCTCAAGCTTTACGTATTGTTCTACTGTAGTAGATCTAAGACCACACTGTTCCAATTTGGAACTCTGGATTATTTCTTTGAATTTGGTCTAGATGTAGAAAAAGTAGTACGTATACTTTTTGTCCAAGAATGATCACGAGAATAGATACTGTAAGGACTCAACAAAGGTAAAGAAGACTCACAAATTTCTATAGGAACATGGGTAATTTTAACTAGATTTTTAATACGACTAAACAAAACACACTTAACACTAGAAGGTAGACTAGATATAGACAAAGTTGAAACAGATGAACAGTCATTTGGTAATGTTTCCATAACTGTTGGGCTCTCTCCTTACTCACGCTTATCAAGAGACAATGTTACCATCGGCCGGACAATTGACAATAGATTTAGAAAAATATAAACATAATGGGTAGGATTTGAAAAACAGAAAAAAGAAAAGGGAGAGTTGAGTGATCCCAAACAGGGATATAAGTCTTGGCCCAGCCTGCCGACCTCGACCCTATTTTAGCCCAGGTTGGTAGGGTCATGGGTTGGGGCTATGCCTATTCAGCCCAACCTGTGGCCTGATCGAAAAGTGCAAAATGATTTTATTTTGTCAAATTTTAAAAAAATGTGTAGACGAGTCAAACGTAGACCACAAGCTGGTGAGTCATGTCAGGCTGGGCATGACCCATTGCCATTCCTAATCCCAAATTGAAGAAGGAAAACATAAATTTGTTAGGTTTTTGTGAAGTATTAAACAATTTTAGTCTTGAAGTGTGTTCTTCAAAATTTTGTAAAGGTGGTTACGAGAATCTTTTTTCTATAATTATTTTTGTAAAATAAAGTATTCCATAATATATTCAAAATGTTACTAAAATATTCATTTTATGTCAGAGTTCTAGGATGTTTTAAAAATATTTTGTGCATATAATTTGATGCAAAATTTTTAAATATAATCAAATAAAGTTAAACCCTACATTTTATTTGGAATAGATATTTTATTATAAAAAATTCACTCATATTATAAGGTATATGGTTATGAAAAATTCATTTGAGACAATCACAAAATAATTATAACAATAATAAAAGAGAATAAGTTAAAAAGAGACAAATTGATTTACAATAACGGTTTAAAATTTATTGTCGTCTTCCTTTAATGAGTGAAGGACTCTTAATATAACATTTTTATTGTCATATGTAACATCTCGTTCTCATATTAAGGGTTAGGACCCGAAAGTTCAGTACATATGAGCTTAAAGAGAGATTAAGGAAATGCATTTTTCTTGCTCATGCACAATGTTAGCATATATGCACATGAATATTAAATCTTTGCACAAAAATAAGTGTACATGCATTCATTGACAACTTCTGG
>JANZXR010000172.1:40905900-40945068 GCA_027575705.1 Erythroxylum echinodendron | reverse complement strand
TAAATGTGCTAGGGCAAGAGCAGTACCAGGATGGGTGACCTCCTGGGAAGTCCTGCGGAAAAACAAAACCGTGAGAGCGCGAGGCCTAAGAGGCCGAGGCTCAAAGCAACAATATCTGCAAGCGGGTGGTCTGGGCTGTTACAGTATTTCTTGAATATAGATACACGAGATTAAACCTCACCGTCCAGACATTTCTGGATCATGAAGGCAAATGCTAATCTGCAACGTACTATGATTCAACCTAGATGGTCTCACAGTGATTGATTGTTCTGTTTAAATTTTTGTATTGAATTATTATCAATGTGAATGTGTTGATTCCCGACATAGATAGTCTAAGGCATTTAATGAATGAGATTAGCATTGGAAGTGCTCATTGGATCTGAATGAGAAAGAAATATGTATACTCAACATGATTGTTGAATCATGGACTTAGGGCCAATGAAATTGAAATGTGAAAGTAATTGTACATGATAAATGAAAGTAAATGATTGCATATGACGTGATAATTGATGCATTTCATTACATGATATGCATGATCAGATAAAGGTAGTTGTGATCGGAGTAGCCACCGAAAAAGAGCTTAAAGCTTAGAATATGTAAAGAGCCACAGGCTCACTATGTATAATGATCCTGGTATCTCCAACTGATACGGGACAGTTATCAATGAGCCCAGTATCCACAATACATATGGAAAAGTTAAAAGGCACTCGATCACAACAAAGTAACAACTGAAAGTGAGTCACATGTGCATTGCAAATATAAATCGATGTGTATTAAATGAATAATTGAAATGAGTTAAATGAACTGTCCCGAAACTAAAATGTGAAATGATATGCAATATCTGAATATATGAATCATCTGTGAATATGAATATGTGAATTGTTTGTGAATCTGAATATATGAACTACCATTGTGTTTAAGATGAGTAAGACATCGATGATGTTTAGCTCACTGAGTTCACAAAACTTACCAAAATTGCAGCATTGTCTTTTAGGCTCAGGAGATATCCAGGTAGGCAAATTGGAGTATAGCCACTGTAATCAGATAAGAGTTAGAGGTCGGAATCAGTTTGCATCTGCATAAGTCTTTAGTCATTGTTGTATTAAACATTGTATTATGCAACTATTGTATATTGTATAAAAGAATTCTATAATGTAATGACTTTTGTGACTGGTGATATTTAGGAAATAAATAGGTCGAAAATAATTATTGGTTTTCTGAACAGGCATGTGATGCGTGAAAAATTTGCAATAAATTTGATTGATTGCCTTAATGTGCCATCTTGTAGAGTCTGTTCTCAAATACTATCAGTACATTCGGGATATGCTTTGTGAGAGTGGGCCGTTACACTTCACACCAATCAAAAGGCTCACGAGACAAGTCAAGAGGCCATCCTGTTTGCCCAATGTTTAGTTTTAAGTAACTTAATTTTTGTTAGTGAATATATAAAACTAATTAAGTTGGCCTCACACAATAGCTTAAGCTTTTATAGTGAAATGGTCGCTTAACAACTTCATTATGTTTTTGTATTTCGTGTCTGACCCATGATGGTCGTGGAATAGTTATATTGTTAATGGTGTTTATTTATGTTTAGGTTTCAGTTGATATTTAATCACCGAGCTGTCATCAAGGAATATATAGAAAAATATTTTATCTTCCATATTCTTCTTCCACCCTTTTATGGAGTGTTGATCCTACACTCGAATTAAGGATTGATCAGTACTTGTTCTCGATCTTTGTCAAGATTTCTGGGATCTTGAAACAAATTCAGGTTTTCTAGTTTTTGAGGCTTAACAGGGGCTTGTCACACAGGATGAAGAAAGAGTTATAATTAAACCGGTTTCTCTTTTATGGTTGTTCTTTTATATTTGAATCTATAGCATGGGAGGCCGTGTCAGTAAGAACAAGACTACAGAAGTAACATCTATTATCCATCTTAACAATAATTCACAGTACAAAATTGAACTGAGCTCTTATAAAGCTGCTTGCAAAATTAACGAAGACTTGAAGTATTTTGATGCCAGTCTCTATCCTCAAACAAATCATGTCATCAACACACTTGCTATTGGCATGGAAGTTAGAGCACTTTCATTTGATTAATTGAAGGAAGTCACAGGATGCCTTTTGGATATGAGTCAGGAGATTGTAAAGGTGATCTTGGAGTGCAAGAAAGACATATGGAAGAACCAAGAACTGTTTGAGCTTGTGGAGGAGTACTTTGAGAATAGCCTACAAACTCTAGATTTTTTCACAACATTAGAGAAGAGTTTGAAACTTGCCCGCGATTGCCAATTGCTTATACTAGTTGCCCTTCAATAGTTTGAAGAGGAAAGCCAAGTTGGTGGTAGAAAATTTGTGAAAACCTTGGAGGAGCTAAAAAATTTCAAGGCTTCCCGTGACCCTTTTACTAAGGAGCTCTTTAGATCTTTCAATCTGTTTACAAGCAGCAGATGTTGATGCTTGAAAAACTACAACTTAAAAAGAACAAGTTTGACAAGAAACTCAAATGCATTCATGCTTGGAGGAGGTATCAGGTATAATATTTGCTACTACTTTTGCCATGGGACTAATTTGCTTTATTGTCGTGACTGTCGTGGCTTCTCCTCCTGTCGCTGCTGTACTTGCTGCTGCGACATCCATCCCATTAGGCTCTGTAGGGAAGTGGATTGATTCCTTATGGAAGAATTATGAGAGTGCACTTCAGGGTTAGAAGGAGCTAATAAGTACAATGCAAGATGGTACTTATGTTGCTATTAAGGACTTGGACAGTATCAGGATTCTCGTTAACAACCTTGAAATTGAGATTGAAGATCTGATGCAAAATGCAGAGTTCATAATTGAAGAGGAGGCAGTGACATTGTCCATGCAAGAGATCAAGAAAAAGCTTGACGTGTTCATGAAGAATGTGGAGGATTTGGGAGCACAAGCTGATACAGTAGTAGAGATATTGAAGGGTAAGAACTGTGGTCCTGCAGAGAATCATCAAGCAACCCAACATCTAAAATGGATTATGGATAAAATTCCTGCTTTCAACTGGTATACGATCATATTCTGGAATGTAGAAGTTCATCTTTTCATTTTTCATTATTACAGTTAGAAAAATCTTTCTTATGTACCATAGGTATTCCAAGAAATTTAATTTAAGAGTGATAATTATTGAAATGTTTCTCAATATTGGACTTTTTAACAAAATATTCTCAATATATTTCATGTTTGCATATCCCCTTATGCCCATCTCTACCTCTCGTTGCTTGGTTTATCCTTTGAAAGCTTTTTATTGTTATTATTATTTGAGAAAGTTATCCTCTAATTGCTTTACTGCGATTTTATGCACATTTTCTCAAAATAGTATAACTATTTTGCTTACATAGAGTTTTGAACGACAAGGCTCTTCAATGTAAAAAAAGGTAAAGGGCTTAATGTTTACATGGGACTTTCTCCCGCTTCAAGGGGCTAATAGTAACATAACACCTATCTTCTACTGGAAAAAACTCCATTAGACATCTCTATAACAAATATACATCAAATGTGAGCATACCCACCCTCTCTATATGGATGTTTGTGTTATAGGCAGCTAATAAAGCTATTATGAACTTATAGTAGTAGTAGAGTTGAGTACATGATTTCTTGAAAGGAAAAAGTTTTGATAAATGCATGCATGCATGGCACATATATCAGATTCACATGTTCATGTCCACAAATATTTGACCAAATATGATCAGTGGTTATCTGAAAGACAATATTACCAACATTCAGTAAAAACTAAAAGCAGCTCTCAAATAGCTCATTAGTGAAATCCTACGAACATATAATAGCTTTGCATTTACAAAGTAGCTGCTGGTGGATCTATGAATTGGTTAGCGTTTATCTAAAATCTAATTTAAAATTTTCAATAAATTTAAATTTTTAAAATAAAATTTCAGATTTTATTTAAATTTATTATAAAGTTCAATTAAATAATTAAACAATATTATTCAGAATTTTTATTAATAATTAATATTAAATAAATTAAATAATATATATTAATTAATAATTTCTTATTATTACAAAATCAAAAATTAAGTTGAAACTTGTGGGTATCGTACGGGGTTATGGTACCGACTAATATCTACCAAAATTGCAAATATCAATTATTTATTGTTAGATTTTGTAAAATTTTAAAGGGATTAAATAGCAAAATATGAAATTTGTAACCATAAAATAGCTTACTCTGAACTTGTTTGGCATAATCAAATTGTAGATTGTGATGTGGTAATTGTGGCTTTGTTAATCAAATTGTAGATTATGTTGTGACAATTGTGGCTTTGGCTTGATTCATAAAAAGGTTGCATTTTGATTAATTTACGAATTATGTTGTGTTTAATAATTACTAATTAATAGTGTCTTAATTTTGTTTAGAGCAACAAAAACAAGTTTTAGATTATAGTTTAGATTTTGGATTTGTGATGACTTTATGATCATGAACAATAAATATATGTTTTAAATTATAGTTTGGATTTGGTATAATTTTATCATTATAGAATAAATTGTTGGTTGAAATTTGGAGATAAAATTATAATTCTAAAATAAATTATTGATTGAGATTTTTAGATAATTTTATCATTATAGAATTTATAATAGTTTAGATTTGATTATTTGAGATTATTATGAAACAAATTTTGATATATGATTTTCTTCCATATAGATTAGAGCATAACGATGTTTTTAATTTTTAAATAAAGTCATTTTTGTAATATGCAATTGTTTATTGCCAAAAAAGTAAGTTACAAGAAATGTATGCTATTAATGTACTTATAAATAAAATTTTTATGATATTTATGGTAGTTATACTAATAATTTTTGGATAGAATGTGCTTAAGGATCAAATTTTCTTAAGGATTTTTATATATAAGTTCATGAAATTCACTTGCATGTCTATATCATATGATTGTTGAGAAGTTGCGGATGCTTTATTTCTTTTTGTTATTATACATAACTTATTCTGCATTTTCATGTCACTAGCAGTTGATAATAAGTATTATTGGACTATTAACTTTAAATATAATAAGTATGTATGTATTTAGAGTTCAAGTTGTGTGTATGTTTTTAAAATATAAGACATGCTTTTATGTTTATTTTAAGTTGAACAATATACATTTTTTGATAGTATTTGATAATGAAATTAAGTTGGAAGAACACTTTATTTTGGTATGAGGTTAGTAATTTGATTTTGACAAATGTTTTTATTTATTTTACAGTCAAATGGAGGGAAGTTCAAGTATTCTAACAACTCAACCACTTCAAGAAATTTGAGGATCTAGTTTGGGCTTATGCTAGATTGGTTATTAGAATAAAGAATCGTACCATTTGTTTGTATTGTATCAAACATTTAAAAGGTAGGAAAATCACCATATTAAAGAAGCATTAAATTAGAATCAAAGGTGATGTGGAGCCTTATAATAAAGTGCATCATGATATAAAATGATAAATGAAAACTTTGCTTGAAGAGTATCAACTTGAAAAAGTTATAAAGCAAAGACTGAACTACAAAATTAGTGGTGGAAGTTCCTTTTGTGGTGGTTAGGATAATTGCAGGGATGTTGAAGGTGTTAGTCCCACCCAATAGTAAGGGAATGTTACACCTGATATGAGAAAAAGATGAAGACATATTTTAAACCTTTTTTGTACCACAAACAACACTTAAACCTTCAATTTATAATGCCTTACAATCTAAAGAAGTTGCTCATAATGTGGGCATGGTAATAGTTAGATGGTGGTACAATTTAAGTATATCATTCAATGTTGCTCAGTTATATTATTACTAGCCTGTAAGGGGTGTTATTATTGGACTCCTTATGATGCACATTGCATTGACCTGATATTGAAAAATATATGAGATGCTAGATACTTTCCTATCATTTATGAAATTATACAGAAAGTAAAAAAAGTAACCAAGTTCATGTATAATCGTATATGAATCTTAAATTTAATGAGAAATAATTTCACCAATGGTAGGAATTTGTGTCATCATACTATTATAAGGTTTGCAACTAATTTCTTATCAGTTCAGTGTTTTATTCTGATGAAGAAGAAATTAACGCAAATGTTCATAAGTAATAAGTGAGTTGCATCTTAACATGCTAGGTCTAATGCTAGATTGGAGGTTTCTAAAATTATACTTGAAGATTATAAATTTTGATCCTAATGTCAATTTTTCATTATAAGCCTCTGGTGAGAGTACTTTATTTAGCTAATGATGATGATAAAGCAATAATAGGTTATTTTTAGGAGAGGGTGAAAGAAGCAATTAAGGTCAATATGCAAAAAATAGATATTCTTTGTATACATCTTATCTTGTAGTCATCAATGAGAGATGAGAAAGACAAATTTGTTCTCTATTGTTTATAGTTGGGGTATTTTTGAATCCTAATGTCTATTTTATGCCAAGTTTTACAAAGAACGTTGAAGTTAATAGAAAAATACTATTAACTATTGCAACAATTATTGCTCATAAGATGATGCAAGATCTCCTAAGCTCACAAGTGGAAATTTATAAGGATGCTTCTAGTGATTTTGAGATGCATATTGCAATTCATCAAAGTGACAAACTTAATCCAAGTATATTTTTTTCACTTTTGTTGCCTATTGGAAATTAATTACTTTATTTTGTTTATAAGGTTATTTTTGTTGTCTTACAGTTAGTGTTCTAGAGTCGCAAAAGTTTACAATTCGAATTCTAAGTTAATGTGTGAACGTAATATGGTGTGAAAGGAATTATAGCACATTTAAATTCATCCATTCCAAGAAAAGGAATAGATTGAAATATAAAATATTAAACTATATGATCTTTGTTCGATATAATTTAAACCTTTGAGAAAGATATTTTATTATCGATATTAAGTTGAATATATTATTTGCTTACTATGACTTTTAATAGAACAAGTAGTTATGTAGATCCAGTTTGTCTTGACCATTCGTTCTTTTAACGAATTAAGCTTTTGAGAAACCAAGTTTGATAGACGAGAGTGACTTGGAAGGTAATCTTGAATGAGAAAGTATTAACATGTCATTTGGTGCAATGAATTTGAATGATAGTAATGGTGAGACTCGTCTCAATTAGGAGAATTTTGTACCAAATGGGAATTGCGATTAATGCGATTTGAGTGGATATTCTATTGAAAGAAGTTTCAGATTTTTGTTTCTTCTCTTCTTTTAATTTCACTTATAGTAGATGCGTATGTTAAATTCTATATATGCAGTATAAATAAAAGACTTTGAACTCGTTTTAGGTTTTGCTTCTAGTTAGTTGTATTCTTCAACATGCTATAATACTTATGAAGTCACGAAACTTTATTATTTTGATGTAATTCTTCTTTATTATGTGATAAAATTGTAACATTTTAAATAATTTGTATTATCTTTATTTTTATATTTGTATGAAAATTAAATAATTTTTTATTAATTGTGATTATTATTTATATGTGAAATATGTGAAAAGTAATATTAATATAAACAAATAAATTTATGTTATTTTGAATTTCTACTATTATGATTTTTGCGACAGAATTGAAGTAAAACTAAAAATTAGATAGTAAAATATATTTAGGGACTGTTTCGTAATTAAAAAAATTAGATACTATTTTATAATTTTTAAAAAATATCCAAAACAGTAATTATATTTACTAATATTAGTACATCTAAATGTGGTACTGTACGACATTCAATCAACCCAAAATTTTTTGAAAATTTACACTCAGAATGGAAACTGCAGCATTCCTGCCCTTTTGTTAGCTAAAAGCAATGTTTTAAAAACCGGGCCGGACATCGAACCGGTTGAAGGAAAGGTTTAAGGTTTAGAGGTTTAACCGGTAATGAATCGCTATAAAACTGGTATATAATAAATAAAAAGTAAAACTTATAATATTATGCAAGATGATTGCTTTCTTAGTTTTTTTATAATTCATAATTTATAAATTATTAATGATTAATTTAATTGATCGACTATTTTTAATAAATAAAACTCTAATACTTGTTATCATTTATTGCTTGTAAAACTCATTATTTAAAAGTTAAACGTATTTAGTACACAAGACTTCTTGATTTATCGAAGTATGAAATTTTACTCATATTTTTACCAAGAAATTTCTAGTGATAAAAGAATAATTCTTTACTAGTTGCTCTAAGAACTAACAAATAGTTAATCTGTAAATTTTTTATCTATTTAAGATTGATTTTGAGCGTTTTAAAAATATAGGATTCAATTTGAACGCTTCAAATCGTTAAAGGTTAAGTTATATTTTACTATAATAAGCCTCAAGTCATTTAATAAAGATGCATTTAGCAAACCAAGCAATAAGTAACAATTAATGATAACATTGACCACTGAAACTTCTTTAAATCATTAATGTGTTTCACTTTTACACTTACAAGGTCGGAGATTTACAGGTTTCTGTACATGTGTACAATTTGCCACCGACTAGGACCATAAGAATGCTCAACGGATAGACCTTAACCTAACCCAGAAATCCTCTAAAAGGACAATACAAACCCACAACTTGTTTGGTTGGCTGTGTGACTAACTCCAAGGGACGAATCATGTCCCCCTTGTATAACATTCTAAGCTTGGTTGCTCCCAACACCAACTTCTGTGTTTAACTTCAGAACAGGGGAGGTAAAGTGCTTGGAGAACACAATATTCCTTGTACATCTGTTGTGCCATATTCAAGAATTCATTACAATTCCACAAGATCTCCATGTCTCTCCCATCATTTCAGCTCCGAAGTAGACTAAATGGTCCGAAATGCTGTCGCTTAGCACGGACCTGCAAAGAATAATTGTAAACTAGACCCAATTCTGAATGCTATAAAATTGATCGCTTTAAAAATAAAGCTAAAATCCAATAAACCATTTGTAAACTTATGCAGAATATCAAAAGTTGGCACAATAGTAGAAATGGATATAGTGGAGCTATAGTATACTTGAGCAGTGAGCATCAAAAGGTTTAACAGATCATCAAAGAAACCCCAATTGGTAGTTTAGGCTTTCTGGATATGGAATCATACAAGTTTATCTTAGTCAAGAATTAAGCATGGGTGTCTTAGTGTACTTTGGACTAATGCTAGTAACTTAACTTTCTCATATGCCAAGACACAAATCACAAATCACTATTTTGAAGTGAATACGAAGCAAAAGAACAGATTATTACCTATGTTCTTGAGTTCCTTGGAAGGCAATAACGATAGCAGTAAGATCTTTTGCCACCCCAACAAATCCCTATAGGTAAATAGCTATGAGAGTGAATTGAAAGAATATTACAAGAAATAATTATACGTCTCGCAAGCGGAAAAGAAAATAGGATCTATTCCACCAATACATCAGTGATAGTACTAGGAATTCACCTGTAAGCAATGCTGGACATCAACAATAAGATCTATAATCTCAACCCCTATTTCAATCGACAATTAGCTTCACTCGCGCAGAAAACACCCAAACAATCCTCCTTTCACCCACACATGTCACTCACCTGCAGCATCCACAACAGCTCCAGCAGAAATCAAAAGTTCAATAAGTCCTAAATTGGAAACAACTAACTTCAACCCAGCAATTTAACAACTGAAATCAAGGGGTGAGCACCGAAAACCAAAATAAAAGACATTAACACAAATGTAAAGGAAAAGATCTTAACTATTGCACCAATTAAAAAACCCCAACTCAACACCGAAGAGGCAAAATAGGATAATCAAGGTAAAGAAGTGAAAATAATGTTGTTTCTACCCTCACCTTCTTAATGTGGCATGAAAAGTAATAACGTGAGACTTACCAGAATCTCTGGAATGACTATAGATACCAGCACCCATTGTTTCATCAAAACCCTTAAAATCACCCAAAAAGACGGAAAAGGCAAAGCAGAAGTCGACAATTACTCCGCCAGAGCCTGCTTCGTCCAACAAGACGGAGAAGAAAGAGGAGAAGTTGACGGTTACTGCGTCAGAACTAAGTAAGTCGAAGAAGACGGAGAAGACATGGGAGAAGTGGACAATTACTCTGCCGAAAAGTCCAAGAAGATGGAGAAGACAGAGGATGAGAAGCTCGAGTGATGGTGAGAACATTCGAGAGAGGCCGAGCGAAATCTGAAGATAAACGACAGATATAAATATTTGATAAACCGGTTACTTCAATTGCTGAAAAACCGGCCGATTCTCCTATAAACCGGCCGGTTTGTATACTTAGCTGTTATTATATAGAATCGAACCGAATAATCAGCCGATTTAGGATTTTTCTGGTTGGACCGGTCGGTCCGGTCCAGTTTTTAAAACCTTGGCTAAAAGACTTGAGAGGAGGCGTTGTCACTGCAAAGGGCAAAAATGTTAATTGAAGTATAAAACTTGGTTGCTGCCAAAAACCAAGGGATATTAAAAGAAATTAACTTTGAAATACTATGTTAATTTAATTATAAAAAAATAATAACAGTAAGAACGAAAATTATAGTAAAGGAACTTGCAGATGAAGGTTTGTGCCTTTATTGCCTCTGCTTCCTTCAGTAACGTGCAAAGAGCTGGAGATTACCTTGTACACCGTCTCTTCATATGCGCATAAACCTAAAATCCTAATCGGTTTTTGACCCAACGATGGCCGTGGACATGGACGTTGACTTCAAAGAGTACAAGTTGCGATGCGAGCTTCGTGGTCACGAAGACGACGTACGATCTCTCTCCCCTACTCCTCTCTAAGTAGCCCTTAAATTATTTTCTTTTTTGTTTCAACACTGCCCTCGATATTCACTTACTGAAAGTTTAGCTTATCGGGAAAAAAAAATTGTGTTGCAACCGGCGATTTGAACTAGGCAATTGGTTGTAAATGCATTTTGCTAATTTGAGTGATTTGAGTTAGGGTTTTTAAGAACTATAATAGTAGCTCTAATCAACTTCAGGAGGTGGCATCTAGTCAATGCTAGATAGCTAAAAGATCTTACGATGAAGTACAGTGACGGGTTTGGTTGAATGAGTTGAAAATATCTTGAAATGGAAGCAGTAGAGTTTGTCTGTGCTAATTGCATTTAGGGTTGGAAATAGTGAAATTTTTAGAAGAAAAAAAAACTAAAATTTGACGTCATATTTCTGAATATTTGGAAATTTTGAATACCAGGTTCGTGGCATATGCGTTTGTGGTGATGCTGGGATAGCTACTTCATCTAGGGATCGAACTGTGAGGTTTTGGTCTTTGGACTTATCAGACGAGCGCAAGTATCAATCATCAAAAATATTTTTGGGGCACTCGAGTTTTGTGGGCCCCTTGGCTTGGATTTCACCAAATGATGAGTACCCAGAAGGTGGGATTGTTTCTGGTGGCATGGATACGCTGGTTTTAGTATGGAACTTGGGTACTGGGGAGAAGGTGCAGACTTTGAGAGGCCATAAGTTGCAAGTTACAGGTGTAACTTTGGATAATGAGGATATAGTGTCTTGCTCAGTTGATTGGTGAGCTACATTTAATGTGTCTCTTGAGTTATCCTGGTTTGTTTTAGATAATTCATATTGCATTTTTTTGCTCAGAGTGAGTTAGAGGCTCATATCCATTTTAAATTTGTTTTGATGGTTTGGATAATGTGAAGATTGATGTTAGATAGCAACATTAAAGTGGAGTGAGAGCATTCTAAGTTGATGTTATGAATGTATTAATAAAGTAAGTGTTCTATTCAATTCACATTCATGTAGTTTCAAATGAGACCAACTATCATGCTCTACCTACTTTTTGATCACACAAATAAAAAAATTATGTGAATTTGCTTAACTGATTTGTGATTGTTGCTCTATCTTTTTAATTTGACAATGGTGCTAATCTTTTTCTTCAGATCTATGAGTACATTTAGGTTTGATAGAACTTGTAGTATTTCTACTGCATTTACCTAATTTTTGACTTTCTATATTGTAGTACCCTACGAAGATGGAGGAAAGGGCAAGCTGCAGATTCGTGGGAGGCTCATCAATCGGCAATCCAGGCAGTTATAAAGCTTCCCTCGGGTGAACTTGTTACGGGTATGTTATAAAGCTCCCCTCGGGTGAACTTGTTACGAGTATAAATTTTTGCTTATTCTTAATCTCATTCTTTTGGTTTCAAGGAAAGCTAAAAACTGCATGGGCTTTGTTATCCTTTCGTCCTTTTTAGGTGTTATATTTTAACTATTTGATCTAGTGTCAACTCATCCAAGGCTAATATGAAACACATGCTTAAATTTTCATATCCTTTTTATTTTCTTTTATTTTTTATGCATTAATGGGTTGAATGCTTCAGTTGACTAGAAAGGGACTTCCAATAATATATTTTTATCTTGATTTTATCCAGGCTCAAGTGATACAACTTTAAAACTTTGGAGGGATAAGAAATGCTTGCACACTTTTGTAGGGCATACAGGTTTGATTTTTCCATCTTTTCACTTGAATCTTATGATTGTTGATTTAGACAGTTGTAAGGCAAGAAACATTAATCAAACTTCTATAATCTTGCAGATACGGTACGAGGCTTAGCAGCTATGCAAGAATTAGGTATTCTTTCAGCATCACATGATGGGTTAGTTTTCTCTTCCTTCAAATTTTTGATGTAAGATGTCGGTGGTTTTATATAGGGAATTTTAAGTTTTAAACACAAAGCATAAATATTTTATTGAATAGATGATATAAAATTTTCCTTTATTCTTTACGACAAAATTGACTATACTTGCTTTCTTCATTTTGTCATCCTTGTCTTGCTTTGTCATGCATATACTTGCTCCATACTAGTTCCCATTCATTGTGGCAGGTCCATTAGACTCTGGGCATTGTCAGGTGAACTATTAATGGAGATGGTTGGGCATACTTCCATTGTCTACTCAGTTGATTCTCATTCTTCTGGACTCATTGTGAGTGGTAGTGAAGATTGCTCTGCAAAACTATGGAAAGGTGATTTCTTCAACTATTTATTGTTCTATGCTTTGTAGCTTTTGAAATCATAATACATGTTATACTTCAATAGAATGTGTCGCCTGCCTTGTATAGTTTGTAACACCGAAGTATCATTTGTAGATGGGGTTTGTTTTCAAAGCATAGAGCATCCAGGTTGTGTTTGGGATGTCAAATTCTTGAAAAACGGTGACGTTGTGACAGCTTGTTCTGATGGGGTTACACGCATTTGGACTTCTACCCAGGAGAGGACTGCAGATCCGCTTGATTTGAAATCATATGTTTCTTACCTTTCTCAGCACAAGTTAAGCAGGTATGATCAAGTACTTGATGCGCTGTCTGATAACTTATGAGTTTTACATCAATGTAAAAACAGATTATAGGATTATAATAATAAGTATGAAGCCACTGGTTAGACATTGAATGACTAGTTAAACAAATACCGTAATGACTTATTGATGCAAAAGAACTTTAAAGTCTGTAAAAGAAATGAAAGAGAAAAAAATTAGTCAACCACAAGCTTTAATTTGGAGGGATGAGGATTGAGGATTGAGCTGACATCAAAGATAAGAACTAAAATTTAGATTTGTTAGGATTCCTTATTAGATAGGAAGTAGTAGTAAGTTAAATATATTATTCTGTTTTACATATGTTATCCTAGTTGTTTAGGACTTACAGATTTTTTATTAGAATAGGATTTAAATTTGTTCGAAACCCTTTTTTACTAGAATAAGAGTTCTAAAAACTTCTTTATAAATATGCCTATATTTAGGTCTTTAGTGACAAGCAATCTAAAATTTTTCTACAAACTTGAGTTTTCAACTAGGTGCGATGCTTTCTTCTAAGAGTGATTCTTAGTTTTCTACTTTCCATTTTTTGTGTTCCTCACTAAATTCCAGCAAACCTGACCTAATTCTAGTCATCTTAAACCTAAATTCCAACCACATTAAACCTTGAAATTTTAAACCTGAATTTTCAATAATCAAACCCTAAAACCCCAACTATATCAAACTGAAATTTTAGTATTCCTAGTCAAAAACTAGCCCTAAAATTTGATATTTCAGCAATCTAATCAGTCATATGTCGTAATTTTGTGATTATTAGCTACTAGTTAATACTTCTTCTATTTGTCCTATATCAATTTGGTATCAGAGCTTTTGGTTCATGATGGTGACACGTAGCGGAAGGGCGTATAGAGGAATATTCAACAACCAAGAGTGAGATGAAATACTTCTAAGAGTTATAAAAAGACTGGACCTTAATGACCCTCGATTTGAAGGTGTCCCAAGAACTAGTCCATAAAACAATATTAGACAACAAACTACATTTGATGTTGAGGGTGGAGAAAGTGAAATCCAAGATGAAGAGGTTGAAACTAATCAACAACAAATGGGGTTAGAAAATCCTTATCTACCTAGAGATCCAAGACAAAGAATCCAACTAGCAACACATGGAGAGGGCATGTGAATCTTTAGAGGCCACGATAGAGTTGAAACACAACGAATTCGATGACATTATTAAGGAAGTTCATGTTGAAGGCCTTGATTTTGCAGAAGGACGACAGCAATGGAAGGTTTCTTTAATTGGTACCACATGTCAAAACATAGAAAAATCTGGTTTGCAAAGATGAAGCTAGTTGGACATGCTAAAATCTAGTAGAGATTAGTGGAGGATAGAGTTCGAAAAATAGGCCAACCAGTAGTTGTATTTTAAGAAGAGATCAAGTTGAAGTTATCGGAAAAATACTTACCATTTCATTATCAGGAAGATCTCCAAGATCAACTCATATCCTTTAGAGAAGGGATTATGTTTGTAACTGAGTACACGAAAATATTGGATTATGTTTGTAACTGAGTATACGAAAATATTTGAACTTTCTATTTGAGATGAAGGAATCAAAACGATAACTTATATCTCACTATAAAAATGGCATAAGGGTAGAAATTCACAAGGAGCTAATAATGCAAAGGACTTACAACGTTGAAGATTTATATTACTTGGCTTTAAGAGTGGAACAATACTTAGGACAACAAGTAACTAAAAAGTTCGAAGTCAAGCCGGGGAATTTGGCATGAAATATGACGGTGCAAAATTTTAGACCCACACCTAATGCATCAAAATCTGCACCACAAAACAACTATAAAACTTCTCAAGGAGCTAAATTTAAAGGAAAAGTAGTAGCTGAGACTGGGACAAAAGGAGCCAACAATGACAGTAAGTGCATTTGATGCAATGAGATGGGCCATTTTGCTTATGAATCTCCTAATAGAGGTTTGCACATGATGGGAGAAGAAGAGGAAAAATCTGATGATTGTGTGCGAGAGCACGAAGTTGGAGAGGAGTTAGAAGGTTATTTTGGTGATGAACTAGCTATTCCTACAAATCTTAACGTAGTGAGACACATACTTATGACTCCTAAAGTGGAAGACTAGGAAGAATGATTTTGTATTGCTATTTTCTTTACTCAAATTAGCTGAGGAGATAAAGTATTCAAGCTTATCATTGGTGGAGGAAGTAGTATAAATGTGGTATTAGAGAATATGGAGAAGCGATTGAATTTACTTATAGAGAAATAACCAACTACCTACAGAGTTGTTTGGGTGGATAACAGAACTATATCAGTTGCTTAAATGTTCTTGGTGTATTTCAAATTAGGAATATATGAGGAATTGATTAAGTACGATGTCATTCCTATGAAATTATCTCAAATTTTACTTGGGTGACTGTGACTTTATGATCAAGATGTGTGGCACTTCGTAAAAGCTAACACCTATCGGTTTATATTTCATGGAAAGAACACAATTTTGAAGCTTATGAAGGTAGACAAGGTAGAAAAACAAAAAAGAAGTAATAAGACAACCATAATGCCAAGAAAAAGCCTCTTAATATCTTCAAGGAGAGAGAATTTGAAGCTATTAGCAAGGAAAAGGGAATTGTGTTCGCAACGGTAGTTAGGGAAGTAACAGAAACGTCACTGGAAACACCCTTTACCTTACCAATAGAAGTGGGAGAATTGTTAGCTGATTTTTTAGACCTTATACTAGATGATTTACTTGTTGAATTACTTCTTTTATGAGATATTCAACATGCTTATTGACTTGGTACTTGGATCTACTCAACCAAATCTTCCAACCTATCACTTGAATCTTATTGAAAATGAAGAGCTGAAGAGACAAAGTAGAGTAGTTCCTGAAAAAAGGATTAATTCAAGAAAGTCTTAGTCTATGTGCAGTTTCAGCACTGTTGACTCCTAAAAAGGATAGAAGTTGACAAATGTGTATTGGTTGTCGGGCGATAAATAAGATCACAATTAAGGTATTGATTTCCAATACCTTGCCTGGATTACGTGTTACATATGTTGACTGGGGCTACTATCTTTACCCATCAAATTAGAATTAGTCTTGGAGATAAATGGAAAATGACTTTTAAATTGGACTCTCTAATGCACTTAGCACTTACTGATGAATCAAGTGTTTTGACCATTTATAGGCAGATTTTTGGTGGTATATTTTGATGATATATTAATATACAACAAGACTAAAGAAGACCACCTATTACATTTACAAGAATTCTTGAGAGTTTTGAGGCAAGAGAAACTTTATATCAACTTAAATAACCGTTCTTTCAACCAATCAATTGTTGTATTTTTGGGTTTGATTATATCCTACTATGGAGGGGAGATAGATCCCGAGAAGATTAAGGCCATCCTTGATTGGCCTATTCCAAAGGATGTGCAGGAGACGAGTTTTCATGGTCTAGTAACATTTTGTAGGCAATTTATTCATAATTTTAGCAACATAATGATACCCATTTCTGATTGTGTAAAGAAAGGACAATTTATTTGGTCCAGGGCAGCAACTGAAGCTTTGGAAGAAATAAAAAAAGATGACTAAATGTCTTGTTTTGCAACTTCCAAATTTTTCTATGGTATTTGAAGTTGTTTCTGACACATCTCATGTGAGAGTTGGAGGCATACTTAACCAAAAGGAGCACCTAATTGCTTACTTTAGTGAGGATTTAAGTGAAGAGAAGCAACGATACTCAACTTATGACAAGTAATTTTATGTAGTAGTACATGCTCTTTACAATTTGTGACAGTCTCTCTCATAGTAGTTTATCTATATTTGAATCATGAATCTCTCAATCACTTTAAGTTCCAGAAGAACTTGAACAAAAGACACGCCTTATGGAGTGA
Source organism: Erythroxylum echinodendron (assembly GCA_027575705.1). Classification (NCBI taxonomy): domain Eukaryota; kingdom Viridiplantae; phylum Streptophyta; class Magnoliopsida; order Malpighiales; family Erythroxylaceae; genus Erythroxylum; species Erythroxylum echinodendron. The sequence goes on along the minus strand of JANZXR010000172.1, from coordinate 40,927,959 downwards.
ATTTTTGGAGCAATTTGCTTTGTTATTAAACGTTGAATAGGAGTTAAGAATAAGGTAGCTGATGCAATGAGTAGGAAGAGTCATTTGCTTATCACTTTAGCAGTAAAAGTTGAGGGTTTGGCAAATAAAAAGAGAATATATTTCAATCGAGATTTTGAAATTATCTATTCAGAAATTGTAGTTGGACGAAGAGACCAACACCGTTTTGTGATCTATGATGACCATCTTTTTAAAAGAAATCGACTTTGCCTACTTAACACTTATATAAAGGAGGATGTGATTTGGTAATTACATGGAGGAGGAGGAGCAGGACACTTTGGAAGAGATAAAACTATCACAATGGTTGAAGATCTCTTTTATTAGCCCTCTTTAAAGTGGGACGAGTTAAATTCATATGACAATGTTGAACATGTCAATTAGCTAAAGGAAAGAAACAAAATTTTGGATTATACATACCATTGCTCGTGCCTCATGCAACATGGTAGGATATAAGTATGGATTTTATCTTGGAAATTCCTAAATGTATAAATTGTTATGATTCTATTTTCGTGGTGGAGGATTGGTTTTGCAAGATGAGACATTTCATTCCATGTTCCAAGACTTAAGATGCTATCTATCTTACTAAACTCTTCTTCAAAGAGGTTGTATGTCTCCATGGATTACCTTTAATCATCGTCTTTGATCGTGACGTGAAGTTTATGAGTTATATTTGAAGAGCTATATGGAAAACATTAAACACTAAGCTTCAATTTCAAGTTCTTTCCTCCCTAAGCTGATGGCCAAACAAAGGTGGTGCATAGAAGCTTGGAAACTTGTTAAGATGTTTGGTTGGAGACAATATGAAAAATTGGGACCTAATTCTTCCTATGTTAGAATTTGTATAAAATAGTTCTATAAATAGGTCAACTAGTAAGAGTTTTTTTCAAATGGTAAAGGAATCAAATCAATAGGCTTCCTTGGTTGAACTCTTCAACAATAGGTTCCATTTTTTGAAATGGAATTTAGGGTGCTTGTACGAGGCTTATCACAGGAGAAACTTGCTCCGTCCATCGAGCTGAAAACTTGATATTCAAAGCGCTGAGAGATGCATTCGATAGGGGGCTACCTTGAGTGACCGAAGTGTGCTAACCGACTAATTGATCAACATCGTTGATTGGTAGAATTCAATGAAGGGGATATGGCAATAATTAGGATTTGTCCAAAGCGTTTTTTGACAGGGAAATATAAGAAACTTCATTCACAAAGTGTGGGACCTTATAAGATTATCAAGAAAATAAGTGCTAATGCTTATGCTTTGAAATTACCAAGTGATATGAGAATTAGTTATATCTTTAATATTATGGACTTAAATATTTATCATGGATAAGAAAATAAGTGCTAATGTTTATGTTTTAGAAGTATCAATTGATATGGGAATTAGACCTATCTTATGCTTTGAAATTACCAAGTGACATGAGAATTAGTTATATCTTTTATATTATGGACTTAAATATTTATCATGGATAAGAAAATAAGTGCTAATGTTTATGTTTTAGAATTATCAAGTGATATGGGAATTAGACCGATCTTTATTATTGTGGATTTAAATATTTATCATGAAAAAAATTTAGATTGTCTTAAGATTCCTTATTAAATAGGAAGTAGTAGTAGGTTAAATATGTAGTAGTAAGTTAAATATGTTATTGTATTTTAAATATGTTATCCTTGTTGTTTAGGACTCATAGAATTTTATTAGAATAGGATTTAAATTTGTTAGGAACTTTTTCCTACTAGAATAAGAGTTCTAAATACTTCTCTGTAAACATGTGTATATTCAGCCCTTCAATGACTAACAATCTTAAATTTTTCTGCAAACTTGAGTTTTCAACTAGAAGGTGTGATGTTTCCTTCTAAGAGTAATTCTTAGACCTTAGAAGTGATTCCCTGTTTTCTACTCTCTATTGTCTTTGTTCCTCACTAGATTTCAGCTAACCCAACCTATTTTAGCCATCTTAAACCTAAATTTCAGCCATGTTAAACCCTGAAATTCTAAACCTAAATTTTCAGCAATCAAATCCTAAAGCCCCAACTATACCAAGATGAAATTTCGGTATTCTTCCCCGAAATTTGATATTTCAGCAACTTAATATCAGCCTTATGTCCTAAGTTTGTGATTATGAGGTATAGTTTCCTGCATCACTTATTCCGTTATCTTGGTCAATTTCTGGTTTGTTTCTGATAAAGTGCAAATTGCCATAGTTCTTGACAAACCCCCTTTTAACTACATGAATATATCTATATTCTAAATATTTGCCTAATTTTACTGTTTTACGGTTAATAAATATACATTAAAATTGTTATTTAATGTGTTTTCTCTTTGTGTATTTTAGGACTTACAGATAATTCTTGGTGAGATCAATCTAAATTTTAGTTAACTTTGTCAATTCACTATTAATGAGTGCTATATCGGGCATTCTTGGTTTTAGGAAGAGGGTTGGAGGACTGAAATTAGAAGATTTACCAGGCCTTGAGGCTTTACAAATTCCAGGTGTGTTTACAGTTTTATCTTTCCTTGCGAAATAGTTTGCTTAATTTAATAGCTGAAAGGTTGTCCTGAAGTAGACATAAGAATATTAAGCTGCTGGATTTCTTCTGAGTTTTGGTGAATGGACTTTAAATCTGTACTACCACTGTGATTGCATCAGTATGCAAAGTCCTAATTTTTATTAAGAAAATTGTATTAGACACGAAAATTGTGTTGTTACTGATGACTTTGCATCAAAAATAGTTAGTTGCAAAATCTTTACGGCATTTTTTCATCTTGTAATTAGGAACTAGTGATGGCCAGACTAAAGTTGTTAGAGAAGGGGACAATGGTGTAGCATATTCATGGAATTTGAGAGAACATAAGTGGGATAAAGTAAGTATTTTAAGGATTTCCTTTCCTCGCATTGCTTAACTCATGTTTAACTAATCTTTTCCATTTCCAGATTGGTGAAGTCGTTGATGGACCAGATGATGGAGTGAAGCGTCCTGTTCATAATGGAACTGAATATGATTATGGTATCAGCTTGTAGTTTTATCATGTCTTAGGTATGTATTGAGTAGTTCGAGTTTTGTTGACATTTTTATCTCTTATCCTTGTTACTCAATTGCTCAGTATTTGATGTTGATATTGGAGATGGTGAACCTATTCGTAAGTTGCCTTACAACCGATCAGGTATCTCATTCTTTCTTTTTTTTTTTGACAAGGATAATCGTATTATTATTGCATATCTTTTAATTATCGTCATTCAATTCTATTGAACCTTTTATTTAATGTTAGTGTAGTTATGAAAAAATAATTTTTAGCTGATATGAGAGACTTTTTCTTGTTCCTTGATCTATAATTCATAATGTCACTTTGGGAAGTTGTAAATTTGTTAATTTTTATTACATTGAATGGGATGTTCCAGATAATCCATATGATACTGCTGACAAATGGCTTCTCAAGGAAAATCTTCCTCTTTCCTATCGGCAGCAAATTGTGGAGTTTATACTCCAAAACACAGGTCAACAAGGCATTTCACTTAATTCATCATTTCAAGACCCATACACAGGCTGTAAGTTTTAGTGTTGCTATGAATTGGGAGTAACATCCAGCATAACTTTTATCCTCACTCCATTTCTTTTTAGTACTGATTATTCTCTATTTAACTTCTCAGCAAGTGCCTATGTACCTGGAGAACATTCAAACAGCACTAGTATGTGTCTAAACCAACTGACAAATCAATTTCAAGTTCTCTTTGAAACATTTCTTATACTGAACATTTTTTAGTGATGAATGGCTTTAAGATTTTTTATTGTTTATTAATGAGCAGTTTTCCCGACAAAGCCTACTTTCAAACATATTCCGAAGGTATGTGTTTAATCAGCTTCTTTTGTTCTTGATGTTATGACAAATGTATTCTTGAGTCTTATGATGTAAAATTTTCCCTAGTTTTCCATTGCTATCAGATTAATAAAGTGCACGTGGATGCATGTGCTTGGCATGATGATATTTTACCTAGTGTGAAATGATAATTTTATTTTATATAATTTTCAGTGACATATAAGAATGAATGTTAGTTCTGGGATGTCGATGGTATATGACTTTCTTGGAAATTGAGCTGCTTGAGTTTGTGATCAAAACATGTCTCTCTATTGATAAAGCCTTTTTAGGTTTTCTTTTTTGTGATCATTGACTTGTTATTCATATTTGGAATATTTTTATGGAACAGAAAAAATTTTCAACAATAAGAATGTTTAGACATTTCAAAAAATATTTTGCAGACTAGGCAGTTCACGAGTAATAGCTTATTTGAATCTTAAGCGAAAGATCATGTTTCCTTGGATTTTCATTAGCATGTTATATCAACCTCCTTCTGATTCAAGAATAATACTTCATTAGTTTCTTCTTGTTGGTTCTCTTGATAGGATCAATGTAAAAGTTTATTAAGTGAATTCTGTTGTCTTGAATTATTAGCATCTTATTGTTGCCTTTGCAGAAAGGAATGCTTGTTTTTGACGTGGCTCAGTATGACGGAATATTGAAAAAAATTACCGAGTTCAACAATCGTCTGCTGTCTGACCAGGTAGTGTGTTTTACCGTAGTTGGTTTCAAGTATCATTAGTGAGATTTTCACTCTGTCGCATTGTGTTTATTGAATATCTGTTGTGTGTCTTTGCAGGACAATAACAAGTTATCTCTACCAGAGCTTGAGATGTCCCGAATAAGTGCAATTATTAAAATTTTGAAGGATACATCGCACTATCATACAAGTAAATTTGCAGATGTTGACATTGCATTATTGCTGAAAATGTTACAGTCTTGGCCACTGGAGATGATATTCCCAGGTCTTTTTTCTTCAGTTCCAAGTGTCTATATATCTCATTTTTGTCTTCTTCAGCATGTGAAATTCAATATCATTTATTATTTTATGAAAATATATGCAATGCGTTGTCACCATTCCATGTGATTCCACTGGCTTTCTCAGCTTTGTTCTCTTTCTTATCTGCAGTCATAGACACTCTGAGGATGATCACCTTACACCCTGATGGGGCTCACATACTTCTCAAGTATATTGAAGATGAAAATGGTACAGGAATCCACGTCACTTACTGTACTTGGAGAAATTGATTGCCGTAATGGTTCTTATGTTGTCAATGTTGTGAATGCGCCATTGCATATTTATTGATGAACATTCAATAATGGTTAATGTGGTCAGAGGGAGTGTGTCAGATTTAAGAAAATGCTGGTAAAAACAAGTTTGTGGGGATTCTTTATTTAAAGTTTGATCCTTACTGTGCCTGGGATTCTTTACTTTTTAAAGGTTGATCCTTACTGTGAAGCTAACTTTTACCAGATGTACTGATGGAAATGGTGAGGAGAGTTACAAAGAATCCTCCTCTTGCTCCAAACCTTTTAACCAGCGTTCGTTTTGTTACTAATCTCTTCAAGAAATCCTGCTACTACAGTTGGCTACAAAAGCATCGTAGTGAGGTAACTTTATTATTTCTTGGATAGAAGTTTAGATGAGTAGCATTGGATAATGATAATGAAATTTGGCACACAGTGGTTGTTAACCCCCCATTGTTGTATGCGGATTTGGAGTGGGCTTTGACGCCCTATAGTAACCATAACCTGGATGTTAATTCCTCTTGCTAACATTAAACCGGTTTTTACATCTGCAAAAATGTCTGCAAGTTTGAGGGTATAACTTTTACTTTTTCTGTGGTATGGTGTAAATATTTCGTGTATTCTATTGTTTAGTGACATCCTGGATAATAATTAAAGGCGTTGACCTTAATTTCAGATTCTTGATGCGTATTCAACTTGCTATGCTTCTCCAAACAAGAATTTGCAGTTATCATATTCAACCATGATACTCAAGTAAGTCTTCTGCTATGAATACTGGTGTATACTTGTAGACATAATATTGAATATCCCTTAATTGTCTGTCAACACTCCCATGGCATGCTTTACAGCTATGCAGTGCTGTTAATTGAAAAGAAGGACCAAGAAGGTCAATCTCAAGTTCTTTCAGCAGCTATTGAGGTATGCCTTATTCTTCATTTGTTTACAGTATACTGATGGATCCCAACTAGAACTCTTGGAGTGAACAATATGAACGCAATTTATAACTATTACACTGCAATTTTCTCTCCACAGATTGCAGAAGAGGACAACCTAGAAGCTGACTCAAAATTTCGGGCTCTTGTTGCCATTGGATCACTGGTACTTTCTAGTCACTGTCAACACAAGCTCGTATGCCTTTTAGTTTAGTATTGGTTGTGGAACAGTCTCATCCTGCCTTAGATTTATTGATATAAAAGAACTATTTTTTCTCTTTTGCATGGATATCCTTGTCAACTATATGGAAGTCAGGAACAGCTAAATGATAGGAATAAGTGTCTTATTTTTATTTACTTCTTTATTTATTTGTATTAGAGACTTGATCAACTATCTTCAAACCAAAAATTTTTTATTTTCATGCATTTTCTTGTTATAGATGCTTGATGGTCTAGTAAAAAGAATAGCATTGGACTTCGATGTTGAAAGCATCGCCAAAGTAGCCAAGGCTTCTAAGGAATTCAAAATTGCTGAAGTAGGAGCTGACATCGAGCTGTTGACAAAACAAGATTGACTCTGTGAGTCCCAGTGATTAATTATATTTATCAAGGTTTTGTCGAACGCTTGTGGGATTATGTTAGTGCTTGTCTATCTGCACTTAAGGAATATTTTGTAGGAACCAAACAGAATTTTATTGTTTGTTCAATATCAAAACTCTGCTCTGTCTTTATCTGCAACATCCTGGGTGATCAACTACTCTGTTGTTGTATGATTAGTTGGGGATTTGGTTTTTTCTTTGTGCCATAACGCAGTTAAGGAAGTTCGTGTAGTGGCAAAGCAACTCTTACTTTTAGTCTTCACTTATCTTCACTTATCTTCACATCTCTTCCCCCTTCTTTCTATTACGAAAGCAGCATGTTTCAATCTTGAATCCTGATGATTTGTAGATTCTGTTATGTCCCTCTATAATCACATCTCTTGAACACCAGCTACAGAAAGATTGTTTCCACTAAGTCTCTCACAGAAATTAAAGATAATTTTTAGCCGTTACCGAAATACTCATGCCTCTCATTTTTGCTATAGTTTCCCCCCAAGTCTCTCACAGAAAGTAAAAGATAATTTTTAGCTGAGTTACCGTATTACTCATGCCTCTCATTTTTGCAGTTTGCAGGTCTCCAAGTGATCAACAGCTTGAAACTGACCTTAGAAGAAGTTTGAACAACTTGAAAGTTTCCAAGTGATCAACAGCTTGAAACTGACCTTAGAAAAAGATTGAACAACTTGAGACTTCATTTGAACTCACTGAGGGAAAGTTCCGGCGTTAGATAACATGTAATAGAATACAGAGTTGATTAACTATTTCTGGAACATTTTTCTAGCCAGGCCTGTGGGGGCCACGGAAAAAAAACTTCTAAAAGTTTAAAAGCTGCTACTTGATTAATACTAAGGTGCCGAAATTTCTGCTGATAGTTGAATGCCATATCAGATGAATTTGGACAAACTTGATCAACGTAGTTCCTGTTGATAGTTGAATGCCATATCAGATGAATTTGGACAAACTTGATCAATGTAGTTCTTTATTCTTCTATTTAGTGTATGGTTGATCAAATTCAATTCCGGATTCTGAAGAATTAGACAAGTGAATAAGACGGTAGTTTTCATACAAATTGATAAATAAAGCCAACATTCCATTCACTTCCATTTTGCATAGAACTTCTCATCACTCCATACCAACATTCTGTTCAACTTGACTTCAACATTTCTCTTCTTCAAATAGAAGTGTCTGGGCATGATCTTCTTCTCCAAACTGAAACCAAAATACTGTGGGAACTCTTTCAACTCCTCCAAACTCCTCTTCATTTCCTCCTCCAAGAACTCCGTCTTGGGTCTTAAATTGCTCTCCACACTGTACCCGAAGACTGCAGGAAATCTGGCAGAAAATCTAGCTGTCTCCTCCCTGGAAAACCCAATACTTCTCAGGAACCTGGTCTTTGAACGTAGTTTTTCCTCTCTAGTGTTCAACAGATGCGCATTTAAACTGCTTGGAACATTTAGCTTTGACACCCCTAGCTCCTTGAGATAGTTAAGCGTTGGCTTGAGGAAGTATTCGACATCAGATAATAGAAGTTTAGGGCAATATAAGAGTAGGCATTTAGATTCCTGCTGTGAAGCCTGCAAATCACCCGCCAAAAACTGGAACACAGGTTCAACGTCAGTCGGGTCGAAGTGGTCGACTGAGAACAGCTGTGGGCAACGGGAGGCAAGCTTAGCGAAGTCCCGATCGGCGAAGCATTTGGACTTGAAGAAGTTAACGGTGGCGAGGAGTTGGGTGGTGGCGTCAGGCAAAGGCAGTTTGCTGCGATGAGTGTTGGCATCAATGACTCCAATGCTCTTGAGATAGCGGAGGTTTTCACGGTAAGTTGTACGGAACTGAACGTAGTGAGAATGGTCATGAGAGGGAGAGAGATAGTGGGGTTTAGGGTTTTTAGGTGTGGCGGTGGTGGTGACTGAGTTTGTGGTGGTTGAGATGGACAAAGAGTGAAGCATTGTTTGCTTTGGGGATAAGTGAGGACGAGGACGAGGACGAGGTTGTTGTACGGTGGTTAGTTAGAGTTTTATGATTAAAACCAAAATTTTAATTGTTTTTTTTTGTAACCTTTAGTAGAACGGTTATTGTTTTGCCGTAATTCTTTATTGCTTTTTTTTTTTTCTCTTTTCGCAGGCAGACTTCTTGTGCCTGGAAGTTTGTTTTGTAAAAAGCAAAAATTGTGAATTAATTACGTGGTAAAAAATACAGATATTTGCGGGAAACATAATTATTAAATTGTGAGAGTACCGTGCAAGTATTTGTTGACAGTTAGAGCTTCTACTACAACTTTGATCTCTTTAGAAAATACAGTTATTAATAGGGCAAACTGTGTAGAGATTATACATGTGTATATATAGGGAGTGCAATGGGGATCTAGTCATAGAAGTAATCCTAGGCCTGCCCATCATGAGACTTAGAGTTATGCCTACATCATTAATCACATTAACCATATAAAGTTCTTAAGTCCAATAGGAATCACAATATTAGTGGACCATAGGCAATTCAATAAGGATCATATCATTAGCTTGTTTTTAATAAAACTAAAACGACAATTGATTGTAGCCCATAAAATATATTATAGCATTCTCCCACTTGGGTAAAATCAATTGTTTAATTTTATTTTTGAAAAAAAACCTTTGAAAACGACTCTCAGGCTAATAAACTAAATTTTGTACAATGTGACCATATTTTTGAAAAAGTATTTGATTCGAGATGCAACACTTTAATAGGACTAAGTCTGATCAAAGTCAAATGACATTGAACCATGTCATTCATTACATCCTTTATTGATATAACATCGATACATAATTACATATATTATCAACCTTGTTGACCAGTTGTTAGTGTGTAGTGTAGCATGAAAATAGTACATAGAGGTGATCCAATAATTAATGTAAGGTGATCTTAAAATAGGCTTAAAGAAAGAGAAATTGTATATTTCATTATGAACTATAATGCCTTGAACTCTAATATGGTGGCAACCACCGACAGGATGATTGAAAAGGACACCAAGTTTTATAATAATATCTGCAGACTCAAATATGATATTGAACATGAGACATTCTGATCTAATAGAACACCGAATCCAAAATTTTGTAACATGTCTCTAACTTTAAGATAGTGTCAATCACGAGACATCATGATATAAAAGGACACCGAATTACGAAATAGCAATTGATATATATACAAAATAGTAATAAGAGAATATTCAAATCAATTGCATTAAAATAACATAATCTATATGAAATGAACATTCAAGTATCTAACAATAAAGGTCTAATAAGACAAGGAAAGATTACATACATTTCTCAAACTCCCACTAGTCAAGCACATTAAAAGAACTTAAAATCTCCATGTTTTCAACATACTTTTGGAACACTATAGGTCGAAGACCCTTGGTTAAGGGATCAACTAGCATGGACCCTGTAACTATATGCTCGACAATTATGTCTTTATTCTTTACTAGGTCTCTAACAGTTAGATACTTTAATTTCATGTACTTAGAACCACTAGAAGTCTTGTTATTTTTAGTGTAAAACATTGATGATATATTATCACAATAGATTCTGAGAGGTCTAGCAATAGAATATACAATGCAAAGTCCAGTCACCAGGTTTTTCAATCAAACATCATAAGTAGCAGCCGCATAACAAGCAATAAATTCAGCCTGCATAGTAGAAGACGCAACCATAGTCTACCTCTTGCTCTTCCAAGATATCGCACCCCCAGCCAACATAAAGATGTAACCAAAAGTCGATTTCATATCATTAGGGCACCCAGCTAGATTTGAGTCACTATACCCTATTATCTCTAGGTTGTTAACTCTTCTATACACAAGCATATACTCCTTAGTTTTTTGTAAGTATCTCATCACTTTCTTAGCGGCTACCCAATGAGCATTACCAGGATTAGATTGATATCTACCCAAAACACCAACTATATAAGCAATGTCAGGCCTAGTGCAAACCTGAGCATACATCAAACTCCCCAACTCACTATCAAATGGTCTGTTCTTTATCTTTGCCTTTTCAATTTCATTCTTAGGACACTGGTTTTTAATGAATTTGTCACCCTTAACGACTGGTACATCACCGAGTTTATAGTTTTGCATGTTAAATCTCTCCAAGACTTATTAATATAAGCCTTTTGAGACAAGCGAAGCAATTTACGAGATCTATCCCTGTGAATTTCAATTCCTAGCACGAAACTTGCCTTACCAAAATCCTTCATCTCAAAATGCTTCATTAGCATCTGGTTTGTTTCATTGAGCAAGCTAAGATCACTGCTAGCAAGTATAATGTCATCAATATATAAAACGAGAAAAATGAACTTACTCCCACTGACCTTTAGGTATATACATTGATCAACTTTATTTTCTTCAAAACCTAAAAAGATAACAACTTCATCAAATTTCAGGTACCACTACTTAGAAGCCTATTTCAAACTATAAATAGATTTCTTCAATTTGCATACTAAATGCTCATTACCATTTGACTGAAAACTCTCAGATTGTTGCATGTATACTTCTTCAAAGAGATTACCGTTCAAAAAGGTTGTCTTGACATCCATTTGATGTAAGTCCATATCGAAATGTGCCACAAGAGCCATGACAACTCTAAATGAATCTTTACTAGACATTGGGGAAAAAGTTTCAGTGAAGTCAATGCCCTCTCTTTACATGAAACCTTTCGCTACTAACCTAGCTTTATATCTCTCAACTTGACCTTTCGAGTCCTTTTTGGTTTTAAAAACCCATTTACAACCAATCGCCGTATAATTTTTAGGCAATTCAACAAGTTCCCACACTTCACTATTAGCCATAAACTGCATTTTTTCTTTCATGACATCTACCCACATATTAGAATGAGTACAAGACATTGCCCCCTGATAAGATTTGGGGTCAACATTATCCCTAATATCATAATTGTCCTCACTCAAATAAAGAAAGTAATTGTTCGAAATAGCCGATCTCCTCTATCTAACTAACCTCCTAAAAGGTACTTGCATAATAGGTTCAATAGGTTGAGGAGTATCAACTAGTGCAGAAGGGTCAACAACATTATTAAGAGGATCAACCGGAGCAGGGGAATCAACCACATTTTCAAATAAAGGAGCATCAACCAAGTTCTCAATAGGAATAGTAATTGTAGGTATGTTATCAATGGAAATAGGCAAAGAAATCATCTCACGTAGATTAGCAGTGGAATTAATAGCAGGAATAACAGCTTCAGCCTTATCCAATTCTAAAAATTTTACATTCATAGATTCCACAATTCTAGGACCACTTCTAGGACAATAAAACCCATACCCTTTTGCATGGTTTGGGTATCCAATGCAGTAGCAATAGGTAGCTTTAGGGTCAGTATTTTTCTCTAAGGGATTATAGATTCTAACTTCTATAGGACAACCCCACACACAAAAATGGTTTAAACTGGGTTTTCTATCTGTCTAAAGTTCAAAAGGTATTTTTGGAACAGATTTGCTAATAACTCAGTTAAGGATGTAAAGGCCATTTTTAAAGTTTCTCCCCATAAAAAGTCTAGCGAATTAGTTCTACTCATCATGCTCCTCATAATATTTTTTAAAGTGTGGTTTCACCTTTTGACTACACTATTCTATTTAGGACTACCAGGCATAAAATATTGTGGAACAATTCCACCAGCTTGCGAAAATTTGGTAAATGGTCTCATATGTTGCTGTCTAGCTTCAAATCTACCATAATACTCACCATCACGGTTAGATCTCACCCCTTGATGACCTCTCCTAATTGCTTTTCAACTTCAATTTTAAAAATTTTTAAATTTCTCAAGGGCATCAGATTTTTCTTTGATTAAATAAAGATAGCCAAATTGAGAAAAGTCATCAATAAAGGTAATAAAATACTTATTACCACAAATAGTAGGAGATAGAGGTCCACTAATATCTGTGTAAATGATTTTTAAGAGACTTAGACTTCTATTTGCATCTTTCTTTTTGGTCTTAGTGAATTTCCTCTAATGCAATCTACACATGTCCCTAAATCATTAAATTTTAAAGAAGGTAAAATATTATCTCTTATTAATCGCTCTACCTTTTCCTTAGAGATGTGACCTAAGCGTTTGTGCCACAATAACAAGGATTTCTCTTTTATCCTAGACCGCTTAGCAAGAGTAATCTCAACATTGAAAGATGTAGAAAAATTATCAGACGCCAAAGACAGTTTATATAAACCACTCACTAAAAAACCAAATCCTATTATTGCAGAATTAAAAAACAATGTTGTTTTTCCACCACCACAAGAAAAAGTAAAACCAAGTTTATTTAAGCAAGAAACTGAAATCAAATTTCGTCTAAAGGAAGGTACATAAAAGGTATTATGTAAAATAAGTTCATGCCTTGAATCTAACACTAAGGTAACATCTCCAATGTACTCCACTACTACTTTAAGATCATTTCCTATCCTCAGCTTGCTTTCTTTCAGACTTGGCTTCCTTATGTTTGTGAACCCCTGTAAGGACACAATAATATGGGTAGTGGAACCACTATCAAACCAATAAGAATCTATGGGAACATCAACAAAATTATACTCAAAACAAACAAAAGCAAAATGATTACCTCTAGATTTCTTCTTATTTTCTAACCAAGCCTTGAATTTACGAAATTCTCCTCTATGATGTCCCTTGACCTTACAAAAGACACACTAAGGACCTTTCTTGAAGGTAGTTTGCCTAGGACCTCTATCACTGTGATAGTGAGTATTTCCAAATTTCTTGTAGTCCTGGTTTTTGTCATGATCACTATAAGAGTATTTCTTATGTTTCATATGACTCTTGCTAGAATGAGGCTTAATAAGGTCATTAACACTCCACTTCTCACCAATGGTATTATATGCTGTTTTGATTTGGGTAAATTCAATAGGGAGACAGTTTAAGGCATGGTGAACAATGAAATTTTCATTCAGATCAATGGATCGAGCTTTCATTTTGGTTTCAAGGTGAACCATTCTCAGAATAAATTCCGTAACATCCCCATTATGGTCATACCTCATATCCATCAACTCTTTCATTAAATATCCAGACTCAACATTATTGGATACTTGGTATCTATCTTTTATGGCGGTGAGAAAATCATTAGCAGATGTTGTGTCGGGCAGACCATTCAACAGGTGTTCATCAATGGTCCTCTTAATTGCAACCAAACTAAGTCGGTTAGATTTCTCCCACTTAGCTAGACTCTCTCTTTGTTTAGGTGTGCTTCCTTCATCATGTACAACAGGCATGTCTTCCCTTAGTGCCATATCTAAATCAGCTATTCCTAAGAAAAATTCTATGTCACGCCTCCATTTCCTGTAATTTGAGCCAGTTAAAATTTCTATAGTCATCTGACTATTATTCATAGCGAAGGAAACTGTCACTATAAAAAATTATTGTAAAGACTTTTCGTCACGTTTTAAAAACGTCACGAAAAGTTCAAATTTTTCGCGACATTTTATAAAAACGTTGCTAATTTATAACACTTTTGCGAAGTTTTATGACTAAAACGTAGCAAAATAGAAATCATGATGTTTTGTTGAAGAAAACGTCACAAAAGGTTTAGTCAAAAAGTTCAGTAGCGGGAGCAGAGCTTTTGGTTTTCTTAAAACTCTCTTAATATTCAACTTGAAAGTCGTTTGATTTCACCTATATAAAGTTGTAGGTGAGAAGTTTCAGGTTTCATTTTGACGTACCTTACCTGTCTTTCTACATCTCTCTAAAATCTCTAAGTCTCTTATCTACAAACATCGACGTACAATGTTCTGTTTTACAAATGGCGGGAGATGAAGAAATGGATTTAGAATGAATCACCGTAAGCAGAATCGCATTATGATTCTTCATTCATTTTGGTGTACTTTTTAGTCTAGATCACTCTAAAACATCTCTCTCATCTAGAAACATCGAAGAATAGTTCTCTGTTTGGTGGGAGACGAAGAAATTATTCAGAATCAAGCACAGTAAGTATAATCACTTCGTTATTATTCATTTATTTTACGTACTTCTTACTCTAAATTATTCTAAAATTTTAATCTCGTGAACAAACATCGTCGACGACTCTCTATTTGGTCAACCGTTATAAATGGAGGAAGATAAAGAAATAAGTATCAGATTTAGGCACGATTAGTAAGATCTCTGCGTGATTGTTCTTTTTAAGCCATCTTCTATTGTATTTTTTAATCAAGTTTGGAACTGAAAAGAAGGTGAACAACTGTGTAATCAGACGATGAGTAGAGTGAATAGATCGCTCCATGATTATTGGTTTGAGTGTTTCTGTTTTGACTTTTACCTTTAATGCTGTAGTGTGGCTCTCTTATTTTATCTCTCTAAAATCCCTCACTCTCTCTCATCTAGAAAACTCAGAGACGATTCTCTTTCTGCTCAACGATTATTACCAGTTTTTGAAAAACAAAGCACCAAAGACTCCAGCAACTCAATCATGGTTAATATCAATGAGTATAAGAACAAGATGGGAAGGCTACAACCCTCGAGAATACGGAGGAGTCCAAAACAAAACAAAAAAAACTATGAACTTGAAACTTTATAGTGCAAGAAGCGTGAGTGAAGAGTACACAGAAGAAGGAAATGAACGAATCCTGAGAGAAACTTGAATATGCAAAACCAAAACCCAACTAAAAAAAAAGAAATTATGCGACTTTAACTCAACACCCATAAGAAATCAATCAAACAACCTAGAAAAGTTTCTATCTTGTAGTTGCTACTTTGTGTTACTGTGTGGTAAAGAAGAAAAAGGCAAAGCAAATTGTGTTAAGACAAGGTTACGGTTTGGCCTTTTAATTACTGAAAGGTTTAAAAGTGAAACAAAAATCGTTAAAGGCCTAACGGAGTTTTAACGACAGAGTGACCATTAAACAGATAATTGATGACGAAGCTGGAGATAAGAGAGACGTGCGGCCTGTTTATTTTGCATTAAAAACGTTGCGAAAAGCACCTGTTTATTTTGCGTCAAAAACATTGCGAAATGTGACTTTGCGTGATGTTTCCAAAAATGTTGCAGAATGTCACACATTTTGCGATGTTTTTGAAAACTTCATCCAATCTTTCAGTGACATTTTCAAAAACGTCGCAGAATGTCAGTGTTTTCTGTGACTTTTTTCCAAAAACGTAGCAAAAACCTTTTGCCTCACCACATTTCGTGACGTTTTTTGTGACATTTTTTAAAACGACGCAAATGGTATTTTATAACTTTTTTGAGATTTTGTGACATTTTTTAAACGTCGCCAAAGTGTGTGTGAGAAAAAACAGAATGCAGTAATAACAATAATAAGGGCATAAAAATAATAGTGAGGCCCAACTAAGAGTCTTACATTCCCCTTTAGGCAGAATGTGTAATCGAAATTAGATCCTCAAACATGAACTATGAAAATGAGGATACACTAATCTTGAAATTCCATCCCTTTTGGGCAGACAGATCCCTAAGACTATTGCAATCTTTAATAAATAACTCTAGTTTAAAAATTAGGTCTCCAATTAAAACACACAACTACCAGCTTTGGATAAGCAATTGTATGCATTAATCAGAAACATTCCAGAAAAATTATAAAAAATCTCACAAACTACTATAATTGATCCCACTTTGGTGGTAATCACCGGTAGTAATTCATGAAACTCTTCAAAAAGGAATTAAAATATATTGCCAAATACTATAATTCAGTTCAAAAGAAGATATAACAATAAAAGACACCTCAATTGATCATGGATCACATTAAATTGCATTCTAAAAAGGTTTTGTAATTATACAGTTGAATAAACAAGCAAAAATCACATACAATTTAATAAGTACATATAAAATATGATTAAGAGAGAGTGACTACGGTAAACATATCCAAAATGGGGTAATAATAATTTCCAGTGTATCAGATTAAATTAAAAGCCTGGAAAATGTATAAAATATACTATGTAATGTAATATTTTTATAAAAATATTAAATGCAGCGAAAAAATTATGAAAAATATTTAAAAAATCAGGCTAAAAGTGGAGCATAACAAAAAAATCGGAGCACAAAAACACAATTTGTAGAGCCCACACACCTGCACGTGCCACGAGTGAGAGTGGGCATGTGCAGGATACGTCTTCTTATACATCTGGCTGGTCAAAATTGCAAAAAAATGGGTTGCAAGTCGAGTCGCGGGTCACGATCAAAATCCTTATCCTTTGGTTCATTTTTCATACTTATTCCGCATAGAAACTTGTTTCTATGAAAAGCCCTTAAGAAATTTCAAGGATCGTGATGATTTTATGGATCAAAAATTGGGTCGAATTTGGTTTTAAAATTCGAAATGGGTTCTTCAGAAAACATTCCCTAAAACTCAATGTTTCTTCAATTTAAACATATATCATCACTGAAAAACATGAAGGAAATGTGAATCAACAAAACAATTAGGATTTCATATGTATTTGGTATAATTCGAATTGGGTTCAAGAACCGTGATTTGTATTGTAAAATTCTCAATGCACAGTGCATGAAAAATTAAAAATCATACATCAATAGACTCATGAGCTTAAGATCTACAAAAGCCCTAAGGTTTTAGGGATCAATTTTACGAATTTACATTAACACGAAAAGCACACATATTATCATATAAAATATTGAAAATTATGATCTTAATCATGAATCATCGACAATAATTATCAGATTCCTTATCACATAATTCCTAGGCTCTGATACCAAATATAAGAAGTGAAAATTGTGAATCAATTACGTGATATAGAACACAGATATTTACGTGTTGGAGACATGATCATTAAATTGTGAGAGCACCGTGTAAGTGTGTGGTGATGGCTAGGGCTTTCACTTCAACTCCGATCTCTTTGAAAAATGTAGTTATCAATGGGGCAAACTGTGTAGAGATTATACATGTGTAGCCACAGATAGTAACCTAGGCTTACGTATCATGGGCCTTAGAGTTAGACCTACATTATTAATCACATTAACGATATAAAGTGCTTAAGTCCAATAAGGATCAAAATATTAGTAGACCATAGGCGTTTTAATAGAGATTATATCATTAGTTTGTTTTTAATAAAACCATAACAATAATTGATTGTAGCCCATAAAATATATTTTAACATGTTTCTCATTCATGTTAATAAACCAAGGTCTTACGATTTCTCCGTCGTCTTCGTTGGCCTTGACTAGGAGGTGCCCAACATGGAAAGGAATTCCCACGTGCTTGCCGGCAGGTGCTACCCATCCATGATTTGAATTTGCAGGTAACTAGACCCCAGATAATCTTTTGATTCCATGTCCCTTGTTTTGGTGCAGGACTTTGATCATCTGTAATACTAAAGATGGAAAATTCAGTGGAGAAGTCGTCGGCTAAGCATTTGCTTCTCTTAAGTGCTGAAGTTTTCCAAGCATCCGATAGCACTAAATTTGAGGTGCTCCGTACATTAGAAAGCATTTTGATTTCTCAAAGTCGATGATTGAGTCGAATTATGGAGAGAGGTTGGTGCATCACCCCAGTTACCATATACACTAGGATGGGTGGGTAGAGGGATCGAGTTATTTGTATCTTGCTTCTCATCACCCCAGTTACCATATACACTAGGATGGGTGGGTAAAAGGATCGAGTTATTTGTATCTGACTTCTGATGACGAGGAAGCTTCCCATGCTTAAAATCCATTCCTAGGTATACCACTAGATGTATTAATTCCTGAGTTTGCAACGATCCAGGCATCCATCATTAAGATGGAACACGAATATTATTGTTTACAGGCTGCATCAAGTTACGAATATTTTCATATCAATACATGCGCTTACAAAACTATCGGAAATAACATTTAAAAATTAGACTAAATATTAAATCCGTCAAAGAAAAATTTAAAGTTTAAAGGTTTAATCGATATTAAACCATTATAAAATTGGTATATAATAAATAAGAAGTAAAAATTAGAGTAAGTAAAAATAAAATATTTTATTAAAGTAAAAATATATCAATGCCTATTATTATATAAAGAATTAATAATAAATCAAATCTAATAATTTAAACTAAATATGAGTCTAATATAGAATTTATAATAATAATAATAATAATAATAATAATAATAATAATAATAATAATAATAATAATAATAATAATAATAATAATAATTAAATAACGATAAAATATATGTAATATAAATTAATCAAATATTATTAATATAATAAATCAACTCAATTTTTTAATATAAAAGAAAATAATTAAATTTAAGATAGAATTTATTATTAATTTGAGTCAAATTTAATTATTTCAAATTAAATTTAAAAGTTATATTAAAACATTATATAAATAACATTTGATCGGTATAAATGTCCATATATATATATAATTATTTTATTACATAGATTTTGATTTTAATTTATATCAAATTTATCTATGTTTCATTGGACTGTAAAAATGCTTGTCCTGCGGTGTGTGTGGAAACCTCCTACTAAAGAGTTGCTGAGGACTTCCTCTTGCAACTACCTACGAACCCCTCTCTTGTTTCTTCACTAAACTCTGGTCATAATATTGCAAAATCA
Source organism: Erythroxylum echinodendron (assembly GCA_027575705.1). Classification (NCBI taxonomy): domain Eukaryota; kingdom Viridiplantae; phylum Streptophyta; class Magnoliopsida; order Malpighiales; family Erythroxylaceae; genus Erythroxylum; species Erythroxylum echinodendron. The sequence goes on along the minus strand of JANZXR010000172.1, from coordinate 40,908,765 downwards.
CCAACTACCATATCAGATTATCAGGTCTTATTATACACACATAAGGGTAATTGCTTTTAGCTAGTCTCATTTCGAATGTAGTGAGTTGTGCTTTTGTCAACACTGTTACGCTGCCAAAATTTACGTAGAGCACTGAGTTGAGTTCTCTCGATTCGAGCCATTATAGTGAGTAAATTTTTTCCATAAATGAAGAGAAAACGAAATACTGTTTTTACCTTTTACTTTATAAATACACTGGTTTATTTTTAATTCTAAAGAGACTGTTTCTCTCCCTCCCTCTCTCTCTCTCTCTCTCATGGTTGTTCTATCTTTTTGTTTGTTTTCTTCCGGCTTCTGTTATCTACTTCAATCTGGTCAGTTCACGGAGACTAGTAAAGCTTCTACTCCATGGTATGCATGTGTTCTCCTTCATACTTTCTCATCTAGGTATTTAGCGAAATGAAAGAGAGATTCTTCATGGGTTTGGTGGTTGAGTTTTATTTGGTCTTTGGAGTTGGAGCATGATTGGCTTGGGATACTGATCTCTCCGGATAACCAGAGAATGACGGAAAACCAGAGGAGGGAAGTGAAAGGCAGCAAACCAGAGGAGGGAAGTGAAAGGCAGCAAACCAGAGGAGAGAAGCCAAAGACCAAAATCTAGTCCGGTTCACGGTTTAGAGATTATGTAACCGACCAGTTTACCATTTTTTCCTCTCAAAAAGCAAAAACCGAACCAGAAATCAGTTCGGTTCGCACTTAATCCTATCGAACCGACCAGTTTGGTCCGATATGGTCTAATTTTTTAATCATTGCAAAATAGCACTTAGAAGTGCTGGTTTTAGGATGGAAATTAGGCCTGGGCCGACCCTAGGTTGGGTGGTCGGGCTCTGTCTCTAGCTACCCAAGTCCAACCTTGCTTGAGGTCTGACCGTTTTAAATAAAACAAAAAGATGTCGTTTTGTAGTTATAATTAAAAAGGAAATTTGGTTGAGCCCAGCTTGCCATTCCTAGTTGGTTTTTGTTGTTTAGCTAATCGCTTAATTGTAATTTAGTGACAGAATAATTTAAAGATATTTTTTATCTTGTACATATTTAGATACATGTGATAAAATCTATAGGATAATTATATATTGCAAAAGAAATTATGATGTGATTATAATTATGATATTATTATTACATTTACGTGTTATCTTAATTTATTCATAGTCATTGTTATATTAAGACTGCAAATTAATAGAACGTAAAAAGATTCGTTATGTTTTTCCTTATGAAAGAAGTAGTCAATCTCATAGACTAAAGTATAGAAATACTTAAACAAATATGTATGTACTTGTTAGAGAAAAAGTTTAATAAACTGATTTATATGAGAAATCTATTTGGAATATTTAAAGAATTATATGTAGGTAGTTGAGTGATCAATATATGATTCATCACCTTAAAGTAATTAGGGAGAATGTTTCATCGTTCTCGATTAGTATTAATTCAGGAAATAGTTGGCGAAAGTGAAATGATAATTTGTAAAATACTTTATAAATTTCATTAATTGAATCAATAACTAATGAAAAGAACTAATATACTTGGACTCAAAATAGAGTAGAAATTAATTCCATACTTTATGTCTAATTGGAACATTGTATGAAGAAATGATTCAATTATACAAAAAAATCATACACAGAAAGGTTAGTCAAAATTACTTTGATAATTCTAAATATTTAGATGGTCATAATGTGTTGCTTGACACTAATCTTGATATATGAATATAAATTGTTTAAATAAAGAAGTAAAGATAGATAAAATGAGTCTAATTTATCTAATCCAAAACATGATTTAGAGATATAATTTATATTCATTGCTAACATATTTAAGAACCTAATAGATCACACACGAAAAATAAATAGAAGAGAAAAAATATTTTAATCAAGTTAGATTTGATTGTAACATATGAAAAATTTTATGATTGAGATTTCTAATAAATAAAGATTAATATAAGATATTGGATCTTATTTGGGCGTAAATGAAGCCTAATTAAAGTTTTATTAAAATTAGAATTTAATTTTAATTAAATTATTAAAATGTTCAAAATCTACTATAAACAGGTTTAGGCTTTACGGGAGCTAACATATCTTGCTTAACTCTCTCAGCAACAATTGTAGAATTCTCTCAACACGCTTTCTGGATATCGTTAAAAGTCAAATACTTGTACTATTATGGTGGTTTAGATAGATCGATATTAGAAACAATTTGAGAGAAATGACAAAAAAATGATTAAGCTTCAAAATAAGGTAAAAATTAAGATTCATATTTTATTATGATTTATGTGTTAATTATTTTATAGAATTTAAGTGATCTTAGCTATCGAAAAATTAAAACAAAAATATTTTGTAATTATTTCACTACATAGGGGATCATATTCTATTATAACTTCTCAATAATAGTATCATAACTTACTTTTAATTCTATAATTTGATTAAATTCGCTTGATTATTATAGATATGATAAAAAATAAGGATTAAAACAGTAATTAATAAATAAATTTGTCGCATACAAATTAAGGATTTTCCTTGGCTAACGATGCAAACCCCCAGATGCTTTGTTGTTGATTATTAAAATTCAAAAGTATGCGTGCCTTGTCTTTTTTATAGAAATTAAATAGAAAAACTAGTGTTATTTTCTTGTTTATTGAAATATGAAAATCATTCTACCTTGCTTAATCCTAGCTTCGAAGCTTCTGGAAACTTTTGTGATCTCCCTTATTGCTTAAGGCCTCGACGTCCCGGCAATATCTGGAATCGGTCGCTTGATGGATTCATCTAAAATATTTAATACAAACACATATCATTATTGTGCACAATTATAAACTCAATTATGCACATACATGTATACTGA
>JANZXR010000172.1:40881841-40904133 GCA_027575705.1 Erythroxylum echinodendron | reverse complement strand
AACATTAATACCTTAAATATCTATGATGCCAATTTAATTCCAATTCTCCAAGTATGATTCTTTAAAAATATAATTAAATCATATGGAATACATGTTCAATGAAACATTCCAACTAGGCTACAATTTGGGGCCTTACATGAGCTATTGTATAATGCAATATTTATTTCCCTTATAATGATGTATAGCATAATGACTTACCTTCAATCATTTCAATGAGATCAATTTAGCAAGATTTCATATTAGATATGGAATGCTAATACTTTGAGAGAGTCAAAGTTAATGATTTAAGGATGTGATTCTTATTGAAGAATATATTATCAATTAAGTTTAGAAATAGATTAGATAACAAAAGGTTATAAGATATCTAAAAGGTTAGATATAATCTTACATACCTATTAAGCAAATTGTTTCTTTCAATGTAAACTAATAGGAGAATGGTTCTCAAGAAAAGTTGTAAGAGTAAAATGAAATTTAAAAAGTTTAAATCTCATGAAAAGTCACCTAATAGGAACTAGTGCCTTTATTAATACATTTGATGTATATTTGAAAAGATACGAGACATTAAAAAATTCACTTTCATGATAAGTTCAAATAGTTTATTTTGGAGATGGTTATGAATTTATCATGTCTACAAAAAGGTTAGTGGGAGTATAATTATTCTCTTTAGCGATAGTATATAGAGACATATTGCTTATAGAGAACAAAAATCCTAATTTTCAATTATTGAAAATATAATTGTCCAAAAACAACTCTTGTTGGATATAAAAGTAACAACTTAATTATGGGAATTAGATCCATAGAGATATATTGGAAGTTGTTTACCTATTTGAAGTCCAACTACATAGATAATGTACTAAAGATGTTTAATATTTGAGATATTTGTTACTTGTGAAGTATTAAAGATATCCATTATTCCATCTATGAGTTGATATTTGAGTTTAAGGTTATATAGATATTAACTTTAGAAGTAAATCAAAATTAAAGTCTACTTTACTTAGAATAATATCGTTTTAAGATTGGAAAGGTTCCAATGTAGCAATAATTGTTAATTAAGCTATAATACATTTTTTATTTTGTGGAAATGATTAATTAGATCATTAAGTTCTTTAATGAACTTGATATAGTTCCTTGTATTGTTCAACACAGTAATGTACTATAAAATATTAGAGCCTTTAGGCATACATAAGGAGCTAAGGTCTCCAAATACATATTTAGGCTTATTATGATGATAACTAAGATGAAATTATAATATTTAAACAAGTGCTCACTATAAATAATCTTATAGAATTCTCTCATTAGGTCACTATTCTATTAGTAACATGATCGTCATATAACAATATGGTATAAGATACTTAAACGATTGACTTAGTGTAAGTAGGAGATTGTTGGCTTATACTTAAAACCAGTTAGTTAGTTGGAGTTTAGTGAAAAGAATAATTTAAAGGCATTCTTTATCTTATACATGTTTAGATGTATATGATAAAGTCCATATGATAGTTATACATTGAAAATGAAATTATAATGGGATTATAACTATGAGATTCATATTGTATTTATGTATTATCCTTAAATTGTCCCTAGTCATCGATCTATTAAGACTAGACATTAATAAAATATAAAAGGACTAGCACACCTTATGGTTTTCCTTATAAAAAATGTAGTTGATCTCAAAAACTAAAGTATGAAGATACTTAAACAAATGTGTGAGTGCTTATTAGAGAACCAATTCATTAAAGTGACCCTATATGAGAAATCCATTTAGAATATTACCTATATGTTTATGAAAATTATCATTGTGATGATTGTGTAAGTGATCATAAGACTTGAGATTCTAAAGTTATCTTATACAGGGATTGTTATATTTTGATAATACTTATGATTTGTTCTAGTCAAGGATAGCTTAATCAGTACTCATTGGATGTAGCATGACTTATATAGAAGTAGTTGAGTAATTAATATATGATTCATCACTCTAAAGTAATCAGAGAGAATATTTCAGTATTCTCAATTAGTATTTGTTCAGAAAATCCTTGGCCAAAGTGGAGTGATGCTTTATTAAATAGTTTATAAATGTCATTAATTGAATCGACAACTAATGGTGGAGAACTATCATGATTGGACTTAAAATAAAGTAGAAATTAATTCCATATTCTATCTCTAATCATAAAATTGTATGATGAAATGATTAAATTATACTAAAATATCATGCATAGAAAGGTTAATCAAAATCACTTTGACGTTCTTAAATATTTGGGTGGTCATAATATATTTCTAGACTCCAATCTTGAACTATGGATATAAATTGTTTAAATAGATAATTAAGGATAAATTAAAAGACTTTAATTTATCTAATCCTAAATACAATTTAGGGTTATACTTTATATCCGTTTCCAATATATTTAGGAACCTAATAGGTTACACACAAACAACGGGTTGAAGAGAGAAAATATAGTTTAATCAAGTTAGACATGATTGTAAAGTTTGATAAACTTTATGATTAAATATGAGATATTTAATAAATAAATATTATTGTAAGATATTGGATCTTATTTGAGCGTAACTGGTATTTAATTAGAAATATTTGTAATTTCAAATAAATTACTAAAATTTCCAAAACCAATTATAAATAAGTTTAAGCTTTAAAGGAGTTAGTACTTCTTGCCTAACCCTCTTTGCAACAATTGTAGAGTTCTCTCAACTTGTTCTATAGATATTGTCAGAGGTCAGACACTTGTACGACTATAGTGGTTAAGATGGATCGACTTCAAAAACAATTTGAAGGATATAATTAAAAAAGGATCAAGCTTCAGAATAAGGTACGCGTTAAGATTCAATCTTTATTATGATTTATGTGCTAATCATTTTATATAATTTTACGTGATCTTAGCTATTGAGAAATATTTTTATAATTATTCTGCTACATACGATATTAGAATCTGATCTGATTTCCTAACACGAAGCATATTCTAAGTTGTACCTAGGGAATTCACTAGAAACTATTAATTGAGAATGCATTTGAGATGAAATTGCATTACCCAAAAGCATACCTACTTGTAACTTTGAAACTAAATTAATCATATGTGAGATATTTAAACCATCTACATGTGCACTTACCTTTGTTGATGATGTATATGGAGTACCATAGTGTGATAATTGGACGTTATTTGGTAAACCTAATGTAAAATGGCATAACTTGCTATTTCATACTGAAAATTGGTCAGCTTAAAGGGAGATCTAGCATATTAAGAATGAGTGGGTTTTTAGGTCTCACATGTTTGCATGTACATACATATGCTAAGTAAATTTTTTGAATGAGGAAATGAAGGAGATGTTAACTCGAAGTTAAATTGAATGTTTTCAAAACATTAGGGTTTTTTTGAATTATTATTTAAAATTTTTTGATTCAAATTAAATTTCAGTAAAATTATCATAATCTAATTTAACCCTTTTGCCAATTGTTTTTTAAAATTTTACTTCCTAATTTAATCTCTTATTACTTTCATAGAAAAAAGTATATTTTAAATCTCAATGTTTGCAACGAAATACAGTTTGACTCCTAATTTTTTAAATATTTAATTTAAACATTAAAGTTTTCAAAATGTTCAAAACAAAACTTAAGTGGACAGAAATTTTGATGGGGTTAAACTTTTGTCAATTAAATGCTACATTATTAATTTTTAAAGTCTAATGGTAGGTCCTACTGCTTTCCATATATACGTCATGTGGCATAATGGGGCCCATTGTTAGATTTTATAAATAAAAATTAACAAAATTCTTTGAGTAGTATAATTAATTTAAATCCCTAATTAGGTCAAATGATTAATGTAAATCTGTACTTAGTATTATTATTGTGTAATTATAAGTTATTAATTAAATTTCCTAATCAACTAACCCTAATTTTTGAATTCAGGGACTTGACCAAATCCCTAATTGAATCTTCACTAAACCCTTCTCATTCACATTCTCATTCACATATACTTTGGGTTTTCCCACATCTTTGCTTCCTTTTTGCTTCTATCTTTTACACCTCGCACCTACTCTAGTTCCTTCCTTTCATATCTCTCAACAGTTACACTAGTTTTTCTCTCAGTCACCAGCCATTACTAATTGTCTAGGGAACATGAAGATGACAAAATTAAGTAGAAAGGAGACAATACATTGTGGTAGGTGGTGTTTTTTATTATATATTTGTCTTTATCTACTTACTATGGTCCTTTTATATATTTATGTCTGATGTATGTGATTTATGATGCTTTAGAAATCTAAATATCCCTTTTTATATCCCTTTACTTCATACGGTGCTATATGTCTACTATATGTGGTCTATGGTTCTTTGCATGGTCTATTTTCTTATTATCTATCTACTTAATGTCTTTATTTATTGTACGTCCCTCTGTTGAATCTACATTTTCTATAGGAATGTCCCTCCTCATTCACGACAAGTTTTTTTAAATTTCATTTCATTTCAATTTGGTTTCCGAACTTGTTAGAGGACTTAGGATTAATAGCTACTAGGTGAAATACAAAGTTGATTCGTTAACAGGATTAATTGGGCAAGTCACTTAGTTTAAATTTAAGTTTAGTTTATGGAGAAGGAGGCGAAGAAAAGGTGAAAAATGATGTAATGTTTCTATAAGAAGAGAGAAATGTTGCAAGTGTGGATTAAATGCTCCTACTCTTACTCTATGGTCTCAAGCTTGAATTAAGTGTAGACTACGCAAATAATAATCAATCTTAGGATTCTTTGAACAAAACCTCAATATTCCTACAACTGAGGAACTACTTCTAAACCAAACCATTAGCAAAAACAACATTATACTGAATAAAACATAAGGTTAAGTAATATGAATAATTTGGAAGATTTATTTTGATTATCCTTACTTTGGTAATTAAGCAAAACATTACCATTGGTGTGGAATCTTTTTAACATAAAACTACAAGACAGTAAGGTCTAAAACAATATCTTAATTTTACTAAGTGTATTTGAAATAACTAAATTATATAAAGTATAAAGTTAACACTTATAGATATTTAATTAAAAGTTATGAACAACTAAGAAAATTCATATAAGTTTTGCTTAGAAATATTAGTAAATAAACTTTACTTGTAGAAAAGGTTTGGTATTTGTGCTAAATTTTTCTTTCTTTTTTTCCTTCACTTTTGAGTTGCAAATTAAACTTTGGGTTCTTTAACAACTAATTTAAAAAAATAACCATCATTTCCCTTCCTTATGACTTTATTGTCATTGCAAGAATAAAATGCCACTTTGGGCTTATTCTTTTTGATTTAATATTCTTCCTTTTATTACTTATGATTACCATGCTAAATTCATTTGCAATTTATATTTTTCATTTTCTTGAAGTTATTATTACTAAATTATTCTCTTAGTTTTGTTTAACCTTATAAATATAATAAAATTGATCTAGTGGACAATAAATATATAGAAGCAAATGTAAGTGGTACTACGTAAAGCTGGGAATAGTTAGAAAATACAATTAAATACAAAATAGTACTAGGGATTAGTGATTCCTTTTATTAGCTAAAAAATAGTATTAGATATAATTCCCACGAACAAACAATTATGGCCCTAACTATTAGGAACAAATAATAAATAGAACAAAAGTTTAATGAATATGAATAATATGGAAATTTTATTTTGATTTGAATTATTTTGATAATTATCTAAAACATTATCAATGTTAGAATCTTTTTAACATAAAACTAATAAACAAGACTAGGCTAAGTTGCAAGGTAAAGATGAGTTAAATGTACGAAGAACTAAGAAAACCCAAAGAAATTTTAGCCTAAAATATCCATAATTCAATTTTTCCTTTAAAAAAGGATCAGAACTTATGCTAAATTTTTCATTTTTTTAGTTTTGAGTTGTAAGATTGCCTTTTCCTATTTTGACTAAGTATTTTAACAAATAACGAACCTTTCCTCTTCCTTGTGAATAGGTGTACAATGGCCTAATTTGGTTGTATAAGGTTGTTTTATGGTAGAAAGTTAAAAAACTGAGTTGAAATATATGTATAAATAAATGAGTATTTTTGAAAAAATTCACATCAATTATATTAGCTATAGGCAAATATATGACATGGCAAAGAAATTAGGATACCTTAAAGTTCACAAGGCATATTAAAACATACTTGATTTCAAATTTAGTGAATCGCTAAGACTTATTGAATCAAATCAAAGTTATATTACGCTCATAAACCTAATGAAAATCTATGAAATGGTAAATGTTTATATAATCCATTTGTTAGACACGCTAATTCTTACTTTTGAGATATTACCTATAACTAGAGCAGAGGATGGAGATAGTGAAGGTAAAGAGGAAAGTTGTAGTGTTAGGATGAACTATGTTGATGATGAAGATATTAGTGAAGAAGTTAGTAAGGCTGATGAATACGTTGACAAAGAAATTCATGAAGAAGTTAGTGACCTTAATGAACATATTGATGAAGAAATTAATGAAGAAGTTTGTGAAGCTGATGAACATATTAAAAACCTAGATGATCAAGATATTAGGGACCAACATTATGGGTATATACAAATTGATATTCTTGATGACCATCAAACCGTTACAATTGATTCAACTAATTGTGACAGTTTTATTGACAGTGATAAATATCTAAGCAGAGATGAGCCTGATGAACCATTACGAAAACTAAGTACAAGTTTTAGGTATAATCCACTTTATGTGGCGTCACACTAGAGATTGTGAATAAATTTTACATATGCAAAAAAAAATTGAAGATGTTGTTGTGGATTATAGAGTATGAATAGGATACAATATCAGGTTGAAGAATAGTGAAAGCCATAGGATCAAAGTTAGACGTATTAAGGGATGCTCATTGGAGTTATATATTAGTAATGATAAAAATGAACAATGTTTCAAAATAAAGACATACAATCCTTCTCGTAGTTGTTTCACTACTAATAATACAATTTGGTTTCAACTAAGTTCCTTACGATATGTTTTAGGGATATAATTTTTGAAACGCCTAATATCTCTATAACAAAGATGGTTAAAAAGTGTAGAGAGAAACTTTATATAATTGTTGACTCAAGTATGTGTAGAGTAGCAAAGAAGGGACTAAGGAAAGAGAGGGAATACAAGGATATATACATAAGTTGAAGATTAGTAATCTTGGTTCAATAGTGAAGTTACAACTGGTAAGGAATCAAGATACTTCTTTGTTATAGGTATACAAAATTACATTTATTAATATAAGCAAATAACTATAGTAATGTTCTACATTTATTCATAATTCCTTATCTCTTTTTTGTAGCTTAAAAGGTTAAATATTTGATTTGATGCTATAAAAAGAGGTTGGATGCATTCTAGGCTAATTTTTGGTATTGATGGTTCAAAAAAAATTCTAAGGCCAGTTATTAAGTGCAATAAGGAGGGATGGTGATAGATGGATGAATCCATTGGCTTGGACTATTTTAGAGGTAAAAAAAAACTAGTTAATGGAGTCATTTTTTAAATTTACTGACTCGTGACTTAAAGCTGGATAATAGTCAAGGACTTGTAGTCATCTTTGATATACAAAGGTATCTTATTCTTCATAAATTTATTATTAATTAGAATATACCTTTTTATCTTAAGTAAAAAAATTTCTATTATTTTAAGGATCGGTAAGAGCTATGGAAGATATATTACCAAATGGCACTTATCAAATGTGTGTTAGAAACGTACACCATAATTGACATATGAAATGGAAGGAAAGGGATTTGAGAAACCAATTTTAGAATTATGCATAGTTGATATATGTAGAAGATTTCAACCAAAAGCTAAAAAGATTGGACAAAATAAAACATGGATATGCTTCAATATTGATTGAATATCCTAAAGAGAGACAGGACAAGATGCTACAATCTTTTAAATCAAAATGCTTGGTTGTCAGTAATAATATAAACGAAACCTTAAATGGACGAATCTTACATGTAAGAGTTAGGCTAGTTATTAGCATGCTTAAAATAATTAAAACCATGATGATGAAAAACATGCAAATATGAGAGAATTGTGCATACTTAGAAGGCAAATGTTGCACTGACCATAGTGAAGAAATTGGAAAATAATGAAAAAGATGAAATACAATGAAGAATACTCTAAAATGGAGATGGAGTATATGAAATGTCAAAAGGCAATGTCAAACATACTATAAAAATTGTTAAACACCTTTTAGGTAGTTTTCAGGCATAGGATCTATATGGATATCTTTGTAAATATGTGATAAGTGATATTCACAATTCCGAGATATTTTTAAATGGTTGCTATAAGAAATCATGATTCCTCAGTTTGTATACCGTGTATTAAAACTTATTATGGGTGCAATTTTTTGGCCTACTATTGACGTAGAGGAAATACACCTACCATTTGAAATAGTCATGCCAGGGAGACAAAAAACAACTAAAGGAAAATGAGCAAATGAGCCTAAAAAGTAAAATAAAAATCTAAACAAATTGTTTTTAAAAGGACAAGTACAAAAATGTAGGTAGCAATTTTGACCATTACACCAGAAAATGCAACAAGGAAGCCTGAACGTTACCTAGTTAAGAGTCTTCACAAGTATAAATCCTTCTTTGATTATAAACCTTGCATTGATTTGTGTGTCAAACTCATGTCAAACTCACATTGTTATTTCTATTATGTTTATCAGGTCATCACTTAGGTACCTATTTATGTATATAACCATTTGGTTTTTTTTATCAATTTATCTTCATTGTAATAATTGATGATTATATTACATTTCATTAATATAGGTTGCTAGTGCAGATATAATTGAAGATATTACTATATCAATTGAATAAAGTAATACTTTGAGTTTCATATATAAACATTCATTACATCACTAATAATTAATTCAAATGAATATTGTGAATAACATGTGTTTCTAGGTTGGTATCTCTTCACCTGACAGTAAAGGAAGTTTAGAGATGTTGATCCATATACATTGAATTTGTCATTTGAACTAAAGGGTCTAAGGTTCAAAAGACAATCTAGCATTACTTCCTAATAGTTACTAGTTGAAGCAAAAAGTATGAGAGCATTAATGACTTAAGCACTACATAAACAACTATCACAGTCAAGTGCAAATGAGGGGACTAATGTGGCACATAATCAACCATATTAAATTTGTTATATATGTGGGCTCTAATGTTTTTTATGGATGTATTATTCTCGTAATACTGTATGGATGGATAAATATTTTTTGTATTTTATTTTTTGGATAGATATGTTGCTAGCATGTATATATGTCTGCCACTTTTACATAGGAATTCCAAATATCATAAACATATTTTCCTTTTTTGTATATGAATTCCAAATATTTTATTATTATGAATTACTAAATATTACTGGTGATAATAGAAGTTCTAGAGCAAATGATAAGGAATGATAATAATTAAATTCAATATGTAATATTATAGGTATCAATAGAAGTTCTAGTGCATAATCATATCACTACATTCATTATAATTTAAGTTTAAAACAAAATATTACAATTCAGTTCCATTTCCTTATAAATTTTTTGGAAAATAACACTCACCTTAAGCAAAAAAATTACAATAATCACTAAAATAAAATTTAACTCAATTTTCTCTTTTTCTAATGAACTAATGTTTTGGTTAATGAGCTTTATTTGCTCCTTAATTTCAATGGTTATTAATTATTTCAATTATGGTTATTTAGTCCTCCTTTAATATACATACTTCTTTTCTTTAATTTATGATTCACTTCAATAACCCTCTCAATAATTTTCTCATCGTACCATTTAAAATATCACTTCTTCCATCTTGGAAAAAAAATTAATTAGTAAGATATAACATTATACATATTAGCATTTTACCTTGTTAAGAACAAAAACTCATAGGATATTTAGGGCATTCATAAAATTTCCTCTTGGGTTATAATCACTATACAAAGTTCTTAATGAAGCTTTGAAATTGTACTAACAAACCACATTATGCATCATTTGAATTTAATGTTGTATTAGTAGAAGACATGGAGTCCATAGCTTTAAGAGGCCACTACAATCATCACAATATAATTACTAAAGCTCACATTTACACATGAACTAACAAAGGACATTAATAAACCAACAATAAAACGAACTAATGAAGCAGGTGAATTTCAGTAGAAAGTAATAAAGTAGAGATTGGCCTAAAAAATAGACTACAATTTGATACTTAAGGGATCAGGTTTTTAATATGATGATAGTTGTGTTTAACGATAAACCTTCCTTTTTTCTCATTTTATCAATTATATGGAACACAAAATAAAAACAATCAATTTAATATGAATTGGCAAAATTAAAGTAACCCAAATTATAATTTTTACTAACATTATTTTATTTTTAATGTATTTCTCTCTTTTACCACATGTAAAGTTTACTTTAATTGTTGATCACAATACTTGTTATATTAGTCTCAATTGCTGTGATCATCATATCATCCTACCTACCATAATTTCATGGTGCCTACAATAATTATGATTTCCTCTTATTAAAAGACAATGAACTAGAATTGAAATTTTATAGAATCTAATTACAAAGAAACAAAAACACAAATGACACTCCAACATTAGGTTTTACAGAAAACAATATAAACCCTGACTTTATCTAAATTAGAATTATTCATCTACTTTTAGGTTAAAAAAAAGAATTTCTAAGAACCAATAATAAGTAAAATAGAGAAACCTCTATAAAAATTTACAAGAATAAAACTCTTTTTATAGCTCGAGAATCAAATATGGTCAATTCTGGCAAAGTCAAGGGAATTTGAGCATGACCTACCAAATTTTTGGAATTGTGGACATTGTTTGTAATATCTCCGTAAACATATACCTTCAAAATATTTTCTACTTTAGCTTATCTATCAAAATTTTGAAAATTAGGACATCGTTTATAATACCTCTATAGACATATATTTTCAAGATCATAAGAAGATTTGTAATTGTGATTCCTTTTAGTGTAAAGAATATCACAATAAATTTAACCTAAAAATATAACAATAAATTTCACCTAAAAATATAATAATAAATTTCATCCAAAAAGCTAGAGTAAGATGTGATTATACATTACTAAGAGAGTTGGTACGAGAGAGATACCAGAGGAGGATGGTGTGAGAAAGAAAACTTATTTCAACCAAGATAAAAGTCATAAGGTACAAGATGTGTGAGAGAGAATCTAAGAGGAAGCAAGTGCATAAGAAAAGTTAGAGTAACTAAGAGTAAGAGGAAGAATCCAAGGTAGGTGCAAGATATAGATTTGTTCAACTCCCTATATTCACAATTTAGGATTTGTTGATTAGAGAATTTAGGTATTTTAATTAATGACTTAACCTAAAAATTAAAATTAAAGAATAATTATACTAATAAGAAAATTATCTTAATTTTTCTTTATAAAAATGTGCCCCATTATGTCACATGATATACATATGGCAGTGAGATCCATTATTAGATTTTAAAAATTAATAAATAATGTCACTCAGTATTAACGTAATAATTTTGTCTATTTGAACTATGTTTTAAACGTTTTGAAAATATTAAAATTCAAATTAAACGGTTAGAAACATATTCTAATTATATTTTGATTAAAACATTGAGGTTCAATATGTATTTTATGACTTACATTCACAATTTTAAGGTTTTACGGTTTTTGGGATTTGAATGCGTAGATTGAGTCACTTATTTCCCTAAATCTCATTGTGGTGGTTCATTCTAAGTAAGTCAGTTTGTTGATTGCTCTTAGTGTATGATTATATTTATATGAAATGTTAAGTTGGTTTTTAACGTTGCTTGCTTCAATTATTTTCTTTTTTATATAGAACTCAAATCTCTCGTTAAAATATATTACAAGGTTAGAAAGTTTTAATTTTATATTAAATTTAAGGTATCCCATAATTTTGAAATAAAATTTATATGACATGCCATGTTTATTAATTTAAAAAAGGTATTTTTAAATTACTTAAAAATAAATATTTAATAATTTATTTATACTTAAAAATTAAATGTATATGTTTCTAACTATATAAGACTCTCAAACTATTAAGAATTTTATCAACAAGAAAATTACTATTTAAGAAAATGAATTTCTCACTTTTAGAAAGAAAAATTTTATATAAATGAACTCAAACTTCTACAATGCAATGATGCTAACCTAAACAATCATTTAATTTATATGAATGAGTTTGTGTTAGCTAATTCGAATATTACTAAAGAAAAGAGTTAGTTAATAGTACTCTCATTGAATTTTTTTTTCAGTAGCGTAAAATATGAGCAGGAGAGGATTAAACCTTCAAAAAAGCAATAGACTGGAAATCAGACTTAAGCAGCAAACACAAACTTGGAGCTGGGGAATCCCAAATACATAATCTCTCGGTACTTGACGAGCCTTGGTTTGTAAGAAAATCTGCACATTGATTCCCCTCACGCAGAACATGATTCATAGAACAACTCCAAACGCGTCTAAACAATTCCTTGATTGCCAAGATAATCACTCGTTATAGGTGGAATTAGTAGCATGAGTGAACGATAAGTTTCACTGCTTCTAGAGAATCTGATTTAATAATAACTTGTCGATAGCCACGATCTCACGCCAGAATCAAGCCATGATAAATAGCATATAGTTCAGTCACCAAATTTGACGCAATGCCTATAAAGCTTGAGAAACCCACAACCCAACAACCATATTCATCTTGAACGAAGCCGCCAAAACCTGCAGGACCAGGATTTTCAAGAGAGCTACCATCCACGTTTAGTTTAATATAACTGTGTGGCAGGAAGGTCCGAGAGATCCATTGCATATTCCTCCGGTTATTCCCTCCTTCCTAATAAAAAGAAAGCTTACATTCACTGAAGAGTTTCAAATTCCACCTATGCTGTCTCCAAACAGGTATAGACTCTTGGTTGATCACTTCCCGATTCCTAGTGTACCAAATAATCCATAACCCAATATCAAATTTGAGAATATCCTCTTGGGATAGATTGTCCCTAAGTGCATAGTTATTTATTCACTCATCTAAATCAACAACAAAGAAGCGTTCAGAGATAGCTGGAATGATATGTCTCCAAGCCTAAGATGCCCAGATACAATCCCTCAATGCATGAGTCATTGATTCCTATCCTTTTCCACATCGAACACACATGGAGGAAGTAGCCATATGACGCTCATATCTAAGCAGATTTGTAGGCAGGCGGTGCCATCTAATTTGTCAAATAAAGAAGAAAAGTTTTTGTAGTATATTCAGCCTCTAAATCTTGAGCCAATATTTTTGAGAGTCAATAGGACAAGAAAGCCTAGTGATGAACTCATATCCGGATTTAACAGAATAAAAACCTAAGGTGTTTTCCCCCTATATTAGACAATCAGGAGAGACAACCGGAGAAAAAACTGGAGTAGCATAATATCAACTGGGATATAGGTGTTGATCCTCGCAAAGTTCCATTGTCGAATTTGGTCAATTATATCCCAAACCTTCAAGTCTCTATCTTGGGGAAAAATATTCTGCGCTAAATTGCATAATAGATAATCCCCCAGCCAACGATCAAACCATAGAGAGATATGCTCACCAGAGCCTACTCACCAAAAGAAACCATCACGGAGAAAGAGAATAGATTTCTGAATAGCTCGCCAATAAAGGGAAGCATTTAGGGGAGACGAATGACACTGCAAAATGTGCTGATTACGAAGATATTTATCTTGAATAATTGAGACCTATGGCTTATCCTCTCGTGATACTAAGGACCAAATAAGTTTAACTAACATGGCGATATTATTATCTCGAGCCGTCCTCCAACACTCTTCAGGCTATAGATAGCTTCCCAATTTATTAAATGAATGCCTTGCACTTCTCCAGAAGAATGCCACAAGAAGTCACGGCAAGCTTTATCAATAAATAAACAAACTCTAGTAGGAACCCAGCAAGTTTGCATAGAGTATAATGGTATAGTGGACAAAGTGGATTGGACCAAGGTGTGTCTGCTAGCTTGAGTAATTAATTTGGCTTTCCACCCTTGTAACCGAGACTGAACTTTGTCAAGAATATGCTTAAAAACCAGTTTCTTGTGCACACCATGCATAGGTACCCCAAGATAGGAACCCAAATCCAAAGTAAAAGTGAACTTCAGCTGCCTTTGTAAAAGTGCCCTATGTCCATACGTTACAGACGGGGAAAGATACACTTTAGACTTTGTCTCATTGATTTCCATTCTTGAATACATGAAAATTTACTAGATTGTACGTGAGACAGTTTTTGTGCTTTGTATGGAGGCATGAGAAAACAAGAGGACGTTGTCTACAAATAGTAGATGAGAGATGGGTGGGCTATAAGCTGAAAGCTTAATTGGTTTCCATTGTTTGGATTCCACTTTGCTGGCTGTAAGTAATGAGAGCTTCTTCATATAGATAACAAATAAATATGGGGATAAAGGATCCCCTTAGCGAAGCCCCCGTTTAGGAACAAAAGCTGGTAACCGAGAATTGTTCCATAAAATAGACAAGCTTGAATTTGTGACACATGACATGATAAAAAATACTACCAAAGGAGGGAAGACAAACCATTGAGGGTTTGATTGAGGAAACGCCAATCCACCCTATCGTAAGCCTTTGCTAAATCAATCTTTATAGCTAGATACCCTTCCTACTTCTTTGATTTACGAATATTGTGAATCAATTCCCTAGAGAGAATAATATGCCTAGAAGCAGTACGCCCTCGGATAAAAGTTCCTTGTAGGGGGCTGATAAGAGAACTTAAAAAAGGACAGATGCGTTGAACTAGCACTTTCGTAAGGATTTTGTAGCTGACATTACATAAACTAATGGGTTGGAATTGAGACAAAAAGATAGGTTGATCTTCCTTTAGAATAAATACCAATAAAGTTTTTGTGATATTCTTCAGACAAATACCAATCACAAAAGCTTCATTAACCATATGGAAAACCTTATCCTCGACAATATGCCAATATTTCTTATAGAAGATTGGTTGAAACCCATCCAGGCTATGAGCTTTATACGCCTTCATAGATTTTAAGGCCAAGAAAACTATGTCTTTGGAAACCAGGGCCAAGAGAGTTTGACAATCATCCATAGAAAGTGTGGGATGATGGGATACCAAAGGAAAAGGAGTAGGAACATATATTTTCAAAATCATAAGAAGATTTGTAATTGTGATTCTTTTTAGTGTAATGAATTTACATTACTAAGATAGATGGTGTAAGAGAGATACCAGAGAAGGTTGGCATGATAAAGAAACCCACTTTAGCTAAGATAAAAGTTAAGTTATAAAGTGTGTAGTGTGTGTGAAAGAATCCAGAGGAAGCAAGTGCATGAGAAACGTTAGAGCAACTATGAGTAAGAGCGGGAATCAATATTAATGCGAGGTGTATGGGATAAAAGCGAAGAGGAAGCAAGTGCATAAAAAAAGCCAGAGTGTAGCATTGATTCAATTAAGGATTTGTTCAAATCGCTATATTCATAATTTAGGATTTATTGATTAGATAATTTAATTAATAACTTAACCTAAAAATTAACATTAAAGAATAATATATTGATAGGAAAATTATCTTAATTTTTATTTATAAAATCTAACAGTAGGCTCCATTATGTCACATGACATACATATAATAGTGGAATCTATTATTAAATTTTAAAAATTAATAAATAATATCACCTCAATATTGACATGATACTTAAATAACAAAAATTCAAACTCCTTCAAATTTTCGTACGTTTGAAATATGTTTTTAATTCTTTGAAAATATTAAAATTCAAATTAAACGTTTAGAAACATTAAGTTCAAATTATATTTTAATAAAAACAATGAGGTTAAATATATATTTTATGCCTTACATTAACATTTTTTAAGATTTAATGGTTGTTAGGGTTTGAATGTGCAAATTGAGTCACTTATTTTCTTCAATCTCAATGTAAAGGTGATGTAGGACAAATAGAAGAATTATGAACTAGTAGTAAAAAGCATAAAATTAGGAAGTGCGGATGATATTAGGCTGCTGAAATATTAGGTTTCAAGGTTAAATTTTGGCTAAGAATGCATAATTTTCAAAAAAAATTTAAAGCTAGAAATTTAAGGTTTGATTGCTGGAATTTTAAACTAAGGATTTTAGGGTCTAATATGGTTGGAATATAAATTTGAGAGGGCTGGAGTTTAGGTTAAGGTTGTTGGAATTTGGTGAAGAACTCAAAAGAATAGATAGTAGGAAACTAGGAATCACTTTTAGGGTCTAAGAATCACTCTTAAAATAAAGCATCATATCTTCTAACTGAAATCTCTCAAGTTGTAGAAAAATTCCAGATTGCTTGTTATTGATGAAAGATTAATTACATATGTATAGTTTTCTTAGAATCCTTATTCTAGTAGGAAAAGGATTTCTAATTTAAATCCTAACACAATATAGAAATTCTATAAGTCCTATTCAACTAGGATAATATATCTAAAATAGAATAACATAATACCACTACTTCCTATCTAATAAGAAATCCTAATGAAATATGAATTTTAGCCTTATCTTTGATGTTAACTAAATTCCCAATCCTCATTCCACTAAATTAGGATTTATGGTTAACTAATCTTTCCTCTTTTATTTCTTCTATACACTTTAAGTTCTTTTACATCAATTCTCCTTGGCTTGTCGGATCGACGTTGAATGTGATAAATACTGATCAAATAAATTTTGATTCAACTTCTGAAATTCAAACTTTGAAATCCAAGTCTTCTTAGAAACTGGTCTTCCTTTCTAATTGACAAGGAATTATTGATATCCTCCATCTTTGGTAGCTACAATTTGTTCATCTAGAACATCTTTTATCTCCTCTTTAAGATGGGGAGGAATTCTTACAGCTACAGTAGGGAATTGCTTATCATCTTGCCTATGATAAATAGTTAAGTACGTAATATTAAAGATAGGACTTATTCGCATGTCACTTGGTAACTCCAAAATATGAAAATTAACACTTATCTTCTTAATGATCTTATAAGGTCCAACATTTCATGAATGAAATTTCTTATATTTCCCTTTTTGAAAATGCTCTGGACAAATCCTAACCATCACCTTATCTCCTTCATTGAATTCTACTAATCGACAATGTTGATTGGCGTTTTCTTTATAAGACAAGTTACTAGTTGTTATCTTTCATCATATCTCATCAAAGATGTCCCCCAAATGCTTTGCAAAACTATTAGCTTCAATATTAACCCTTGTTGTTTGTGGTAAAGGAACTAGATCAATAGGCTTCCTTGGTTGAACTCCTGAAACTATCTCAAAAGGGCACCTACCAATAAACTTATTTATATAGCTATTGTACGAAAATTTTGCCAGAAGAAGAATTACAAATTGTCTCCAACCAAACATCTTAACAATTCTCCCAAGCTTCTATTCACCACCTCTATTTGTCCATCAATTTGAGGATGGAAAGAACTTGAAAATTGAAGCTTAGTGTTTAATGTTTTCCATAGTGTTCTCCAAAAATAACTCATAAACTTCACATCACGATCAGAGACAATGGTTAAAGGTAATCCATATAGATGTACAACCTCTTTGAAGAAAATTTTAGCAATATGGACAAAATAATAAGTTTCGACCAATATATCTGCAAATGGTTTCATAACTAAAGCACATGGCTCCTCTACAACATAGTGATCAAGAACATACCTATTGCTGCTTATTGTGGTCAGATCTTTTAATTTTCCGTCGTTCTTGATTTCTGACTTTGTAAGTGCACTCATAGCTTCTCCTTTATTCCTATATTTTGTTAATTTTGTATCTTCATTCAAAACTACTTCTCCTTTTATCAACCACTACAACATAATATTTATCAACAACACTAATGATATTATCAAGTTTTGAACCAATAAGCTCCAAAACCCCATGTAGTTACTGGTTGATATTTTCAACTTCTGTGCAATTCTTTCAACTTACTGCTTTGATGATTCATCTTGTTGTCTTTGTATTTTGATTTGTTGTTCAAGTGTTTCAGTCTATTGTTCAGGTGTTTCAACCTCTAGTTCAAGGGTTTAAACTTGCTATTTAAGTGTCTGAACTTGTTGTTTGGTTATTTCAACTTTAGGGTACGCCAAAGAATCCACTTGGTTCTGTTTTTCTATATTGTCTACCTTTATAGGCTTCAAAACTATCTTCCTTCCATGAAATAAAATGATAGGTGTTAGCTTTTCTGAAGTGCTACACATCTCAGTCATATAATCATGGTCGATCGAGTAATATATGGGATACTTTCATAAGAGCAACATCACACTAAATAGAATCCTCATATATTCCTAATTTGAAAGATACCAATCACCTTCTAGTAACTGGTATAGTACTCTCATCTACCCAAGTAACTTTGTAGGATTTTAATGTTTCTTAGTTAGTAAATTTAATCACTTCAACCTTCACCATGTTCTCCGATACCATGTTCATACTACTTCCTCCATCAATGATAAGCTTGCATACTTTATCTCCACATCTAACTTGAGTAAAGAAAATAGTAGTATGAAGCCATTCTTTTTATTAAGATTTATAGGATTAGCTAGTTCATCACTAGAGTCTCCTTCCAACTCTTATCCAACTTCTTTCTCACAAACGTAATCATCATATTCTCCCTTTTCTTCTTCTCCCCTCATATGAAAAGATTTAGTAATACATTCATAAGCAAAGTGGCCCCTCCCATTGCATTGTCATTGTTTCCTCCTTTCGTCCCAGTCTCCACTATGATTTTGCCTTCAGATTCAGCTCCTTGAGAAGTTATGTAGTTATTTTTGGTGCAAATTTTGATGCATTGGATGCTAGTCTAAAGTTTTACACTGTCATAGTTTTCTTCATGCCGAACTCCCTGGTTTGGCTTCAAAACTTAACTTGTTGTCCTAAGTATTGTTTCACTTTTAATGCTAAGTGATAGGCATCTTCAAGGCTATAAATCCTTTGCATTATTAGCTCCTTGCAAATTTCTGCCCTTAAGCCATTTTTTGTAGTAAGATATAAGTTTTCATTCTGACTCCTTCCCTTCACATCGAATAGAAAGCTCAATAAGTATTTCCATGTACTTAGTTATAAATATAATCCCTTGTCTAAAGGTAGTAAGTTAATCTTGAAGATCTTTCTGATAATGAAATGCTAAGTATTTCTCCAATAACTTCAGCTTCATCTCTCCCCAATAAACAATTTGTGACTAGCCTATTTTTTGAATTTTGTCCTCTACCAATCTCTACCAGATTTTAGCATATCCAGCTAACTTCATCTTTCCAAATCGAACTTTTCGATCTTCTGACATGTGGGACCAGTCAAAGAAATCTTTCATTACTGTTGTCCTGTCCAAGAATAGGTGTGGGTCTATCTTTCTTGTAAAATCAGGAGCTTCAACATGAACTTTCTTAGTAATGACATCGAGTTTGTTGTATGCTTCGCCTCTATCATGGACTTTAAAGGCTCGCATGTGCTCTCCATGTGTTGCTGGTTGGTTTCTTTGTCTTAAATCCCTCGATAGGCGTTGATTTCCTAACCCTATTTGCTGTTGATTAGTGTCAGTCTCTTTGTCTTGGATTTCACTTTCTCCTCCCTCACCATCAAGTGTAGTTTTTTGTCTGGTATTATTTTCTGGTCTAGTTCTTAAAGCACCTTATAATAGAGAATCAGTAAGGTCTCATCTTTCTATAACTCTTAGAAGTATCTCATCCCGCTCCTGATCGCGGAGTATTCCTCTATATGTCCTTCTGCTAAGTGTCGTCATCACGAACCAAAGCTCTGATACCAAATTGATGTAGGAAAAATAGAAGAATTATAAACTAGTAGTAAAAAAACGGAATTAGGAAGTGTGAATGATATTAGGCTATTGGAATATTATCTTTCAAGGTTGAATTTTGGTTAGGAATGCAGAACTTTTAGATTTTTTTAAGCTTAAAATTTAAGGTTTGATTGCTAGAATTTTAGGATAAGGATTTTAGGGTGGTTTAATATGGTTGGAATATAGGTTTAAGAGGGCTGGAATTTAGGTTAGGTTGTTAGAATTTGGTGAAGAACACAAAGAATGGATAGTAGGAAACTAGGAATCACTCTTAGGGTCTAAGAATCACTCTTAGAAGAAAGCATCACACCTTATAATTGAAAACTCTCAAAGTTGTAGAAAAATTCCAAATTGCTTGTTATTGATGAAAGACTAAGTATGTATATATAGTATTCTTAGAATCTCTGTTCTAGTAGTAAAATGATTTCTAATTTGAATCCTAATGTAATAAAAATTCTTTAAATCCTATTCAACTAGGATAATATATATCCAAAATAGAATAACATGATACTACTACTTCCTATCTAATTAGGAATCCTAATGCAATATGAATTTCAATCTTATTTTTTATGTTAACTCAATTCCCAATCCTCATCCCACCAAATTAGGACTTGTGGTTGACTAATCTTTCCTCTTTTATTTCATTTATATACTTTAAGATCTTTTCCATCAAAAGGTTTATTCTAAGTAAGTCATTTTGTTTACATCAAAAGGTTTATAATAAGTAAGTTGATTACTCTTAGGGTGTGATTATGTTTTATACCGTACTACGTAGGTTTTTAATATTGCTTACTTAATTTTTTTTCTTTATTTATTTAGAACTCAAATCTCCTTTTAAATTGTATTGTATGGTTAGAAAAATTTTAATCTTATGTTAAATTTAAGGTATCCCATAAATTTAAAATATAATTTATGTGACACGTCATGTTTATTAGTTTTAGGGATGTCAATGGGCCGGGCTGGGCTTAGCCTTAAGCTATGGTGGCTCATGGGCCAGCCAGTGGCCCGGCTGGCCCACATAAGCTGGCCTGCAGCCCGAGGCTGGCCAAGCTGACTCTTTATGTATTTTTTTAAATAAAAATATTCAAAACGACGTCGTTTTGAAAATAACCGACGGGCCAGGCCACTTTTGACATACCTAATTAGTTTAAAGGTGACTTTCAAAATCTTTAAAAATAAATATTTAATAATTTATTTATAAGTAATAATTAAATGTATATGCTTATAACTATATAAGACTCTCATACTATTAAGAATTTTATCACCCAAAAAAATTTACTATTTAAGAAAATGAATTTCTCACTTTTAGAAAGAAAAATTTTATATAAATAAACTCAAATTTCTACCATACAATGATGCCAAACTAAATAATCATATAGTTCATACGAGTGAGTTTGTGTTAGCTATTCGACTATTACTAAAGAAAAGAGTTAGTTAATAGTAGTCTTAATAAATGTTATTTTAAATAAAATGTGACTTTATATTCATACATACTTTTACCTATTTTTTTTGAATACATAGGAGAGAAAACTGAAAAAACACGACAAAACCTTCAGTTCAACCGAAGGTTATACCCCAGCCATACAAACTGATCGGATACTATAAAGGACATCAAGGTTGGCGGAGGTTCGATAAGAACATGCAATCCTGGGTGTACTCACATAGCTAGAACATGCAATCCTGGGTGTACTCACATAGCTTCAGTTGCCAGACTATCTGCGCTTTTATTCCCCTCCCGATAGACGTGTTGAATCTTCACCTCCCAATCGCGCTCCATCAAAGTGCAGATATCCTACACCAAAAAAATAGACTCAGTCAGTAAACATCCTGAAAAGGAAAGGATATTGATGACCTCGAGTAAGTCCACTTCCAATATGATCTTCTGATAGCCAAGTTCCCATGCCACTTTAAGCCCCTCGTGAACCCCTTGTAGTTCAGCGACCAATGGCGAGCATGCCTCAAACTTATGTAGGAAGCCCCCACACCATTGGCCATGACAGTCCTTAAGCAGCCCCTAGCCGTACTGTCAGAGAAACCAGAAGACACCGAGCCATCGATATTAACTTTAATCTAGCCCTCCGGTGGTGGGTTCCATCTTATTAGGGTCCCTACAAGCAATCTTTGTGGATTAGTTACGTAACTCGTCACTGCGTGTGCCTGTTCGATCCAAGACACATACCCTAACGCAGTGTTTGGTTTATATCTCTATGGGTGGAGATAGATGACAAGGACACAAAAGTCCTATCCCCCAACCTTTTTGCTTACTGTCTCCACCCAATTTTTTCCCGACTCCAGAGACAGGGACAATAATTTTTTGTGACTTTCATGACTATGGTATAAAAATGCAAAGACGGAGACAAAACCAAAAGACATAGGTAAAATGTCAGAAATGCCCTCCCTTCAAAACCGCAAAACAAAACATAATTTAATTAAATATAATGTAATGTAATTAAATAATCATAATAATTTAATTAATTATATTGTAAT
>JANZXR010000172.1:40870196-40881741 GCA_027575705.1 Erythroxylum echinodendron | reverse complement strand
ACTTTAAAATACTCCTAACCCATTACAATTTACCAAAATGACCAAAATGCCCTTCCCATAAGTGAGGGGATGTTACACTTACAGACTACCGCCGTGTGCGGGGACCCCCTTTTTTATCTCCAATCGTTAATTTTGCTTTGAAATCCCCACCTACAAGCCAGGGACGAATGACTGACTGTCCTATCCCCTGCATCAAGAGCCACAGGAATTTTTGGGATGAATGTTGGGGACTGACATAAATAGCCAATAATTCAAACGATTATGACTTATACTCGATTATAGCATGAATCAGTTGTTTATGAGCAAATACGATCAAGACGGTAAACTCCTTTTTCCATAGAAGCCAAATTCTACCAGTAAAACCGTCGGCATCGACACGAAAAGAAAAATCAATGTCCAATTGGTTGATGCTGCTTATGCTCATCGACCACTAATGCGAGTTTCAACTAGAACGACTAACCTCAGTCTATACTGACGAATGTAATTTCTTAGGATTGTGTTGAACCGGGATCCCCTAGCTCCTTGACAATTCCAAACGAGTAGCGACATATTAAAAATCTGGAATCAAGACCCCGTATTCGGGGGGTTAGCCGGAATTACATTCGGCTCCATACTCGTGCCTTCATCCTGGGTCTGTGACACAATTATAGTGTCCAACCTTTGCCCCTCCGAATAATCCATCATTTGGGAATCACTTTCCCCTCAACCCAGGGGTTCGGATGGGGGAAAGGTGTTGACGGTATTGCACGTGGAGTATTGCCTTGTGCTGATCAGAAGGCGGAGGTTTAACGCTGAAGCGAAAGATCGTGTCCAAAGATGATCTAGGGGCCTTGGGTTAATGCTTTTAGATAATCGGCTTCATCTTTAAATTTGATCAGGTAAAAATCAAAGTCTAAATCAACTATTTTGATCGGGCCGTGCGATTGCCATAAAACTTGCAGGCGTTGGCTGAGAATCTGGAACCCTAAATGCTTGCCGAGCAATTTGACCACTACAGCTTGTGTTCATTGTTGATCACGTTTATCTTTTAGTTTCTGAAAAAGAGCGATGCCTACTTCCTTGCCTTCTGTGGTAATTTGAATGTCGCCATCCTCTATTGCAATAGGCTCTTCTGGTAGCCAGTGCAATGCTGCCTTGTCAGTCCCTCCTTGTTGATCCTTTGACACCATTGCATTGTAAGATAGTGTAGTGAAAGGTGGAGTTGCTTCTTCTCAACTTCTTATGCGACTTTTCTTTGGAGGCTGTCCTTCTGGATCTAGCGGATTGCTAGCTGACGGAGTTTGCATGCTTTCTAATAACTAGAGAATATATTTGGATTGTTGAGTGTATTGTGAATCAAGATGGATGCGGCGTGACTGGATGAACAGTACTTTCAGAAAGTCTAATTTGACCATAAAGGGCTAGATAATGATTAGAAACACCTTTGTTACCTAATTTTTAACAAAGTAAAAGAAGGCTGGTTTCTTTTTGGTGACATGGCAAATGCTGGTTTTTCAAAAAAAAATCCATAAAAATAGAGAAATATCCTTCAAAGGATAAACTAACTTAATTGGTCGTTGCAGCTCAACTCTGTGTTCACTGTGCCACCCAGCTTCAGAAATCTCCTCTAATGGCATCTCTAAAACCCTCAAAAGCCCTTCACCCCTCTCTACTCCGTACCCATTTCCGTCTAGGACCCCCTCGCGTTTACTCCACTCCTGAGTTCAAACCCAAGCTCCACTCTCTATACGACAAAAAGTTTCAACCTTTAACTCTTACTTGCAAGCTCAGGACCTCAAAAGGAGTTGAGAACAATGAGAATAAGATGGCCAAGAAGATAAATTTTACAACATCCTCTCCACCATTGTCAGAGGAAAGTGATATTGGTAATAGGATGATCCCAAGCAAGGCAAAGAAAGCAGATGGTGGAAGGGTGTTCGGGTTTATGAAGGTATTGCCTAGGAGAGCTTTGGCTGTTTTATCGAACTTGAATGTGGCTATAGGAGAGATGTTCACCCTCGCAGCTCTCATGGCTCTTGGTATGTCATTTTTTGTTTTTTCCGTTTCTTCATTCTTGCGATTCAGTTTGTGTCATTGCAGGAAGTGCCAGAAACTCGAAGAAATAATTTTTAATTATTGTTTGATTTATGTCTAATTGAGTTGTTTCAATCGAGATTTTGTACTATAAAACTATGATTATGCATTATTTTGTTTGGTTGACAAATGGGCACTGTACACCTAAGTTGCATTATATGTTGCAACTGAACATTATGTGTATGGATGCTTTTCTTCAGGTACTGCCATTGATCAGGGAGAGGCTCCAGACTACTATTTTGAGAAATTCCCTGAAGAGGATCCGTTGTTAGGATTCTTCACTTGGAGGTGGGTTCTAACCCTTGGATTTGATCACATGTTCTCCTCTCCTGTTTTCTTAGGGATGCTGGTTCTCCTTGGAGCTTCACTCATCGCCTGCACTTACACAACACAGATCCCTATTGTGAAGGTTGCAAAAAGGTTTGAGCTTTCTCATCAAAATTCTTAGCCTCAGCTAGGATTGAAAAGTTCAACTAACCCAACCTACGCGGTATGTAGATGGAATTTCTTACGGTCGGCAGGGACCATTCGTAAGCAAGAAATTTCTGACTCCTTACCAAGGGCTTCTCTTCAGGATTTGGGAGTAATTTTGATGGGTGCTGGATATGAGGTCTGATCTGTGTCCATTTCCCTTTGAATTCTTGCAATTTTTTGACTGCTGGTTTGCCTATATAAGGTCCCATGAGACCTAAATGTTTGCCATTCCTGATATGCCTGCTTTTTATCAACACAAGATATTTTAAGATGGCTTTAGATGCTAAGTTTCTACTCTTGTAGTTACATTGCTCCTAGGTCCTCAAAACTATTTTTTTAAAAAACTAAGTTTCATTCTCAATATCCAAGGCTTGACTCATTCAGGTATTCATGAAAGGGCCGTGTCTATATGCTTTCAAGGGACTAGCAGGCCGATTTGCACCAATTGGAGTGCATTTGGCATTGCTTCTGATAATGGCAGGTGGAACACTTAGTGCAGCTGGGAGTTTCAGGGGATCAGTTAATGTTCCACAAGGACTGAACTTTGTTGTGGGAGATGTGTTAGGTCCAAGTGGGTTTCTATCTACTCCAACTGAAGCTTTCAATACCGAAGTTCATGTCAACCGGTTCTACATGGATTACTATGACAGTGGGCAGGTGAGTTTGATGTTTCTCGATTTGGTATAAAGAATCATAATCAGGTAAGACTTTGCACTGCAGATTGTTGTCATGCTGAAAAGTTGTATCTATAATTGTTTTCTAATTCTATGGCGATTTAGCTTAAAATCTTTCAATTTGATTTGGAGTCATTGGTCAAAATGCTTTAACTAAGAGCTTTTTCATAAGAATGATATTTCTTCGTGGTCCTCTTAGAGGTGACTCTCCAATATTCGAACAAGGAAGTTCACTAGTTGTTTTCCACAAATATTAAGGTGGTGAAATAATAGATAAGGTCCATTTCTAATTTGTTCCAGCTAATGTATTCCTATCTTCATGGTTTTGACTCATAGGTGCGACAATTTCACACTGATTTGTCACTATTTGACCTTAATGGGAAAGAACTGATGAGAAAAACAATTAGTGTTAATGATCCTTTGCGTTATGGCGGCATCACTATATACCAGACGGACTGGAGCATCTCAGCTTTACAGGTACTTAAGGATGATGAAGGACCCTTCAATTTGGCTGTGGCACCTTTAAAGATCAATGGAGACAAGAAACTTTATGGTACCTTCTTACCAATTGGGACTGCTGATGATACTAATGTCAAGGGCATGTACGTTCCTGTCATTATTTTGCCTACTTTCTGTAGTGTGAATTCAGGGAATGATAAATACTTTTCTTGTCATAACTAGTTTTGGTTTTCTGAAGTTGGTTTTGCTCTGAAAGTTGTTGCTTGTTGCCAAAAACTTTCATATCTGTTGTAACAACCATCCTTAAAGCTGTATGATTATTACTAATCCCTGGGTCTTTCTTGTGAGATAGAATTAGTATTTGACTCCCCCCGCATGGTTCTTGTTTTTTTTTTCCCAAAATTTTCAGATCAATGCTTGCTCGTGATTTGCAATCCATTGTTCTATATGATCAAGAAGGGAAATTTGTTGGTGTACGGAGACCTAACTCTAAGCTTCCAATTGACATAGACGGCACAAAAATTGTCATCGAAGATGCAATTGGAAGTTCTGGTCTTGATTTAAAGGTGAATGCTTTCAGATTCTGCAAAAGCTAAATTCCTTTGGACTAACTCATCTTTTACACAAGAAAATCAAACTTTTCTTCACTCAGACTGACCCAGGAGTACCAGTTGTTTATGCTGGATTTGGCTCTTTGATGCTCACAACTTGCATCAGCTTTTTATCTCATTCACAGGTGAAATTCTGTTCGCATGATTAGCTTGTCTCGTTCTTTTTCTTAGTTTGTTTTCATAGCTATAAAATATGTTAACATGACTGCAAACTTTTCCGTTTTCTTGTCTGCTCAATTAAAGATATGGGCTTTACAAGATGGAACAATGGTGATTGTTGGAGGAAAGACTAATCGGGCAAAGCCTGAATTTGAAGAGGAGATGAATTACATACTTGACCAAGTTCCAGAAATAGTTGAACCGTCTGTTTCCAAACAATCTGATGCCATCAGTGGCTAGTTTTCGGGGAGTTCAGTTAAATAAAGATTAAAAGTTCGGATCTACCAATCACTCTTCAACAAATTCTGTGATGAAGTGCAGATGTCAATGATCAAATCCATGTATTCTGTACATATCAGTCCAACAACAGTTGCAAAGAAACAGTAGTTTTAGACAGACCTCTGCAACATCTTTGTCAATATATATCTACTTCCTATTATTGAATCTATACGCAAGGATACAAGACTAAAGCCTGGAGATTGAAGAAACTGAAGGTTGAAGAGTTCTCATATGTCATACTTTTGCATGAGACTGCCCCATATAATATTGAACTTTCACATTGCCGAATTTATAGGACAGTTTCTTCAATCGATAAATTCACTTGGATTGGATAAAATTTGTGAAATTGATTGCTGTGTTCTTTCATCATTCTTTGTTAATGCCACTATCTCTGAAAGACATGCTCATTGCTAGCAACAAGTGCATTGTTGTAACTGTGATGGAGTTGGGACTACCAAAGTTTTGTGGGGAGCCGTGGAATTATTGGAATGGCCATCTGCTTTAAATCTTATGGGATTTGTGCACTTAGGCTTCCGGGACCAAAACTCTAAAATTTAATCACAGCTGAAGTTTTGCTCTAAATTTGCAGTTTTGACACAAAAATATAAAATGAATAAAAAGCCAACTCTGAATGAAATCCAAATCCTATCAACTACAGCATATATTCTCTGTGCTAAGAAATGCTGAATTTTTTAAAACCAAATTATCTGGCAAATAGTGGGAACATCCAAGCATAGTTGGCCTAAATTTGATAATTGCTCGTAAGAAAAGCCTTTCTTCTGTCTTCCCTAACTCTTATTAACAATAAAAAACGAAAGGAACTCTGTCTCAAGGATCTCGTGTTCCCTTCTTTTTCCAAAAGATTGAAAAAAACTAGTGAGTGAAGAACTTTCAAATTAATAGTGTGCTACTCGGAATTGAATGTAGGCCAACATCGATCTCCCTACAAAGTTCAAAGAATGCGTTCCTTTCTTTAATTGGCATTTGGACTTGGAATCCAGTATAATACTATTTTACGTTCACTTACTTCTTTTCTTTGGCCATTCGGGTATATGGACAGCATAAAATATGGTCTCAAAGTCAAATCCCATATGAACACAAGTGGTGGGCTGTCGTAATCTTTTACTCAAAGACGTGGTTGGTCATCCTCCTTCTTGTTTTTATTTCTGCCCTCTTAAATAAATATTTAGCACCAGAAGATACAAGCCAAGTTCTTATTTTTTGTGCTTTGGAGTAATAAAAAGATGATATTGACATAATTGAAAGGTCTGGGAATACTTCATTGTTATTTCCAACTCTTACCCTTCAAGATTTGGTAGCCAGCAACTCAAAGAGTTGGTTGGTAGATATTGCTGCTGATTCTTCGGAAATTTGAAATTCTCTTTTTTTCCCTTTTAGATTTTGATTTTTTAAAGTCCTTGTTTGGTTAATGACCTGTGAACCTGATCAAATGAAAAACCTTTGAATCTATTTGTCCATAGCCAATAGTTAGCTAAGCCGCAAGTTGTAATTAAGTACAAGAAGTTCCAGACCAGTTGGCAAATGCACTGATATAATAAAAAAGTACTTTCAAGAAAAATTCACGGTTTATTATTATTACGGCTGTTGATTAAAATGGAAGCTCAATTTGTAGTAAATTAATATTCTTTGTAACGGAAAGACAATATATTAACTTGAACACACAACAAATTATTCAATTAAATAATTACACTCATATTGAACACTAAAATAAAACATTCTTTTCACTTTTACTCGGTAAATATGTGAAAAGATATAACAGGAACTCTAGATGCGTAATAAGTGCAATTATTAGCTATTATTACTCAGTAGTGGAAGAGATAAATCTCTAATTCAAAATAACTCTATGATAGGAGCAGATTCAAGATGACAGAAGGAGGAACAGGAGATTGTTTTGGCTCTTATAAGATTCTTTAGTTTGTGAATTCAAGGGTTAAGAGTACAAATGATGTGAGAGACATTTGGAATTGCTGATGCTTCTTCCCATTCACTTGCCTGCTGTTTCTATTTAAAATGTTGTGTAGAAGTGCAACTGAACTCAGATTTATTACTTTGAACCTCAAATGAGAAAAAAAGTTTTTTGGTCTTTTCTGATAAAAGTTAGCTTCTTTTGATGTCTAATATCAGAATTCTTGCAAGCAACTGACATCTCTCTGTAAAGACTAGTACAGGAAATAGGCAAATTGGATGTTCTTCCTGGACCGCAATTTCCCTCAACTATCAACTAATGATTCTCAAAGGATCAACAAGCTTGGAATATGGGAATTTCAGGCTATTGATGTATAGAATTCAACCAGCCAACTTTCCAATCCTGCTTCTATATATCTACTCTTTTCTTTAATTTATTTTTTATATTTGCGTAATTGCTTACAACTACTTGCAAACGCTTAGAAGTGCACACGTCTATCTGCATACAGAAAAGGTTGGTAAGGTGAGCAGCTATCAATTAAAAAACGAATGTCAAAATTTCCACTGAATCTCTATTCTCTGACAACCCTTGCATAAGTTTTTATTTATTAGTGGATCCAAGTCAATAAAAACACCTACTTCCTAATTGTCTACGTTATCCCAGTCATCAGCTAAGATCGGCATATGGTTTTTTGTATTACCTGAATGTTGAAACTTGAATGCAGGAATTCTTGCAAGTAGAGAACATGGTAGGTGTGGATTGAGCTTCCTATATAACTAATATATGCATTAGATATGCAGAGAAAGAAAGGCATAGGGTGTGAAATAATTGATGAAGAGGGGGCATAAGCATCATATAGGATTGAAGGAAACAGAAAAGTCCTGTGATGGAATCGAAAGGGTCTAAAACCCTGGCACAACATTTTGGAATAGAAATGCAGGTGACTGAGTTTATGGGTAGAGAAAAATTGGGAAGAAGAATCGTGGATGAATCGAAGAAGTTGTGGGAAATAGCAACACCTGCTATATTGACTGCAGTATCACAATTCTCCATAGGCTTTGTGACGTGTGCCTTTGTTGGACGTTTGGGAGATGTAGAGCTTGCTGCTGTCTCTATAGTTCAGAATGTAATTGAAGGCTTTGCATACGGTATCATGGTAAGCAGCTACGAAAATATGTAAATTGGTATTTGCACAACATCGGATGCAACCACATATAGCATATTACCAATTTTGGCTCATTTTCATACACAGACTTCTCTACTATACATTCATTCTTATAATGCTTGAGCTATCATTCTTGACAAGGCGCTGACCTACCACTGAATATGTGATTTTCTTTTAATTAGCTAGGAATGGGAAGTGCTCTAGAGACATTATGCGGTCAAGCTGTTGGTGCTGGACAACTGAACCTCCTAGGAATCTACATGCAAAGATCATGGATTATTACTGGGGTCACAGCTTTGTTTTTAACACCCTTTTATGTATTTGCATCACCTATACTACAGCTCCTTCATCAAGACAAAAGAATATCAAAACTTGCTGGAAAATTCTCCAGATGGGTACTTCCACAATTGTTTGCTTATGCTGTCAACTTCCCTATACAGAAGTTTCTCCAGGCACAGACCAAAGTGTGGGTTATGACGGTCCTTTCTGTGGCAACCCTTGGTTTTCATGTCCTGGCAAATTGGGTGCTAGTCACAAAGTTGGGTTATGGTCTACTCGGCGCTGCCATTGCAGAAAACATCTCATGGTGGCTATTGGTTTTGTCTCAAATGGTGTATGTTGTCTCTGGGTTTCTCCCAGATGCCTGGACTGGTTTCTCCTTTGCAGCTTTCAAGTCGTTAGCTGGTTTCATAAAGCTTTCACTTGCATCAGCAATAATGCTATGGTTAGTGTTTGAGCCTTATGTCTATCGCATACCGGCCATATTCAGGGTTTCACAATTTTACTTGCGTTGATAACAGCTTGGAGCTCTGGTACTATACAGCAGTCATTCTCATGGTTGGATGGTTAAAGAATCCAGAAATTGCAGTGGACGCCATTTCCATTTGGTAAGCTAATTGTTCTTATTGGCCATCATGAATCTTTAATATATTCTCGGATTCTTACTAGCATTTTTCATAATGGCAGCATGAATTTACAGCTATGGACTTTGATGATTGCTTTGGGTTTCAATGCAGCAATAAGGTTTTTTACCGATCCTGGACTATTAAATTATTCAGCAACAGAAAATTAATAATTAAATTAGAATGCTGGTTGACTTAAAAAGCTGATTTGTCCATGTTTACTGACAGTGTGAGGGTATCAAATGAGCTTGGCGCTGGAAATCCTAAAGCAGCAAAATTTTCAACTATCATCACTATTTTGACTTCTCTAATTCTAGGAGGCATATTCACAATTGTGCTTCTGGCAACAAAGCAAGACTTTCCAAAATTGTTCACGGGGAAACAGGCGATAATAGAGGAGGCATCAAAGCTTGGATATTTTCTGGCAGCAATAATCTTAATCACCAGCATCCAACTTGTGCTCCATGGTAACTGGAAACTATGTTGTAACCCAAGACAAATTATCAACTACAAGAAGTTAAAATTTTCATAATTAGCTAATAATTCAGCTCACCTCCACAGGAGTGGCAGTAGGTGCAGGCTGGCAGTTCTCAGTTGCCCTTGTCAACTCCATCTGTTACTACGTCTTCGGACTTCCTCTTGGTGGCTTGCTTGGTTACAAGTTTGATCTTGGTGTCAATGGCATATGGACTGGAATGCTGATTGGTTGTTTTCTTGAAACAATCATTCTAGTTTTTATCGTTAAGCGTGCAAATTGGCAGAAAGAAGTAAGTTTTAGAAACTATTTATTTTCTAATCATTTCCCTTCATTGCTCTTCAGAAGACTCACATACAACTCCTGAAATTCCAGGTTTTTAGAGCTGAGGCACGTGTAAGGGATTGGGGTGGCTCTCCTCTGCCCCAGCAAAGTTCATTGGGAGACACTATTAATGATTAAGTCTTCAAGCTTCGTCTATATTTTCTTATACTATGCAATTTCTCCTCGAGCTAGGAGTGTGTGATATGGGATAGAATCCCACCCTTCTAGGAATACGAAAGTTCTCCAGGTTCATGTTATTTTGAGCATAAATGAAGCAGGAAGCTAAGCATTTTTCACTAACCCCTCATGTATAATGCTCATGAAGAATTCAGAACCACGTCCAGAAATAGAAATTGAAGAATCATCACCACCTAACGCACGTACCTCTCATCAAAAGAGAGCCGACAATGTATTTTTCAAGATAACTAGGATGAAAGTTCGTTAAAACAAATATACAGAAGTAGTGGTCAACGTGATATGGAGAAGCTCCTCGACAAGACTCGAAGTTCATTAAAACAGTCATATCAGACTTTGTTGTAAAATGTGCTGTTTCATTTCAATACTCTATGTTCACTTTTTTGAAAAGTAGAATAAATGGGGTTTATGATAACGAAAGAACACATCTGATGAGTTAGAGATGTGATCTTTCATTGTTAACAGATAACCTGTTATCTTGACATTATCAATAAATATGAGGTAATGTTTATTTAAAAATCTAGTGATAGTCCTCCGAAAAAATTAAAAACTAAAATGTCAATAGTCAAAGTACCCAGTGGACAAAACTTTCCGCTTTACAGAAGTCTAGGGAGGGTCATCATATGTACAATTTTCCCTTTGTATTTTTACAAAGAGGTTATTTCCTTGACTGAAAACTGTTAGATCAGAGGAGCTTACTTTCATGTGAGATCTACATTATGGGCCTAGTGATAAAACATTACTAGAATTTTTAATATGGGTAAAGGGTAGAGCTCATTAACAAGAATTGGGCTTGGGT
Source organism: Erythroxylum echinodendron (assembly GCA_027575705.1). Taxonomy (NCBI): domain Eukaryota; kingdom Viridiplantae; phylum Streptophyta; class Magnoliopsida; order Malpighiales; family Erythroxylaceae; genus Erythroxylum; species Erythroxylum echinodendron. The sequence continues at coordinate 40,871,225 of JANZXR010000172.1, read as the reverse complement.
CAACCATTGCTAAAATAACTAGAACTAGTTATTTGGATAGTTGACCCTTACTACTTATAAACCCTTTAAAAATTTCATGTTTAGTCAATATGGGATACTTTAACACTTCCCCTCAAGTGTAACTAGGACTGGATATCTAATTGTTACTTGAAATAAACGCAGTGATAGCCAGACCGGGCCGCTAGGACTAGACATCTAGACGAACAATCGGGAAATTAATAATCTGGACCAAACCTGCTCTGATACCATATTAAGCGACCGTTTTACCACAAAAGCTTAAGCTATTGTGTAAAGCCAACTTAATTGGTTTTATATATTCACTAACACACCCCTTTAAGTGAAAGCCTTTTAGGTTTGAAACTTGCAGAGACTCACTCTATCTTGTACTGAATTAATTAGATAAGAAATAGGTGAGTAATAGGATTTGAACTTACAACTACTTAGTCACAGAGGCTCTGATACCATGTTAAGTGATCGTTTCACCACAAAAGCTTAAGCTATTGTGTGAGGCCAACTTAATTGGTTTTATATATTCACTAACAAACATAATCGTGGGCTTTTATACTACACTTCAACCCAAAACCTTAAGGCATTAGGTTTATGGGTCCTTTCTACTTATATGTACTTCACTAGTTCCATTTCTTTCTAATGTAAAATTCCTACTCACATTTGACATCCCAACAATCTTCCCCTTAAGTATGAACTTCCACATTGGGCTTGGACTCTCCCTTAAACGAAAGCCTTTTTCTTAACGGCTTAAATATATTACATTAACAAGAGCCCTTCTACTCTACTAATCTGGGCCCACCAGGAGTCTCCTTACTCTTCTTCTTGGGGAGGCAATCACGAAATCTAACTACCATCTTCATACTTGTCCCTTACCGAACCATCGACTCTAATACCACTTGTTAGATCTGGGGAGACCACTTTTATGGGAGATCTACATCATGGGTGTTAGACCCCGTTTTCGGAGTCTAACTCATATTCGGAATATAGATATCCTAACCTAACATTTAATCGAAAATCTCA
>JANZXR010000172.1:40860081-40870096 GCA_027575705.1 Erythroxylum echinodendron | reverse complement strand
CACAAACTTCATGAAGAGATCAAAGGTCAATTTTATCTTCTGAAGGGTCAAAAATAGGACAGAAGATATACAATGAATAGTGACTCAGAAGAAATTTGGGAACACAGACGATGTTTTTCGATTGCTATATCTTTCTCTAGAGGCATCAGATCAAGATTTTCTTTATATGGTTTGAAAGAGGATTCCAAGATCTACAACTTTCATGAGAACTAAGAGGTCAATTATATCTTTTGATGGTTCAACAATAGGACAGAAGATAGGTATAAACGAACATAGAAAAAGCAAAACACAGAAGGAGATGACGTCAGCACAGAAGAAACATAGAAAAAGATGACATCATCACAGAAGGAGTTCGTGAATAGTAACACAGAAGGAGTTCATGAACAGTAACACGGATGGAGTTTATGAATAGTAACATAGAGGAAGTTCATGAATAGTAACATAGAAGAAGTTCATGAACAGTAACATAGAAGAAGTTCATGAACAGTAACATAGAGGAAGTTCATGAACAGTAACACAGAGTAAGCTCATGAACAGTAACAGAGAAGAAGTTCATGAATAGTGACACAGACGAAGTTCATGAACAGTGATACCAACGAAGTTCATGAACAGTAACATAGACGAAGCTCATGAACAGTGATACAGACGAAGTTCATGAACAGTAACACAGAAGGAGTTTCGGACATTTAGGCAGAAAGCAAACGAAGTAAAAGTTAGACAAAACAAAGGACAGACGAAACAAAGATAAGTGGAGCAAAAATAGAGGAAACCAAAACACAGAGGAAGATGACGTCACCCAGATGAAGATGACATCGTCACAGACGAATACTTCTATTCTTTATTCCTCTTTGATTCTGTGTTCTGACGTCATCACAGTGGATACTTCTACTCTTCTAAATTTTTTCCCTTACATCTGCCTCATTTATTGAAATCCATTAACCTTCTCAACCGCTTTCATTTACTCAAAACTCGGGTCAGAATCACCCAAATATAATCATTAATCATTTCTCACAGCTCAAAATTATGTAATCAATACATGCAACGTGAAACTTAACCGTGATCATAATCAAGTGGAGAATCATACATTTACGCACATATTCTTCATCAACTTACTACACAGATTCAACTAATTCGCCTCAGTTCGGAATCTCTTATCCACTAAAAACACCAAAACACAAGTATGAACTTCTCCACATTTCTCATTTATTAGTTCTAGTCTTCTAAGAAAAGTTCAGGGTCCAACAATGGGCTAGTGATAAAACATACTCGTGGGCTTTGACACTACACTTCAACCCAAAATCTTAAGGCATTAGGTTTATGGGTTTTTTCCATTTATATGTCCTTCACTAGTTCCATCTCCTTCCAATGTAGAATTCCTACTCACACTTGACATCCCAACAAAAACTGTGGCCTTATGGTCATAAAAGAGCAATTTTACCAGTTGTTCCAAGGCTCACCCTCATTTAACTTAAAATACTAACCGAAAATTTCTGCAAGAAACGAGTTTCTTTCAAGAGGCTTTTAACAGATGGATTACAATCAAATCCAAGCAATTGATTTGATTTAATTAATGATGCATATGTTTGAAAGATCCTATAGTTCATCCATATGGTTGATAATATTTCTTAAAAACTTATATGAGAGTCAGCCCAAATTTTAACAGTTTTTATACAGTTAACAATGATACATACGATCATTTCTCAAAATAAAAAAAATTGTTGAAGTTTATTTTATGAATAAAATACGATTTTTTTGGGAACATTCTACACTTTTTTTTCCTTATTAATTCATTTAAAGTTTGTATTATTTGGTATCAAAGTAGTCAGTTATTCTAATAATTCATTATTGTAATCATGCGGGGAGCTATGAGGTGTGTGTGAACCTAAATATTTATAACTATAAAAAAAGGTATTAAGGGACATGAGCTTAAAAGATTGAAAGAGAGCATCAAAGCACTAAACGAGAACCATAACAGGAATGAAAAGACGGGCGTAAAGGCCTAAGTAAAACATGAGAAGTTTGGAAAAGTGAAGGACCTCTTTTAACAAAATATGTTGCTGCTAGAAATGGGATAGTTTCTGCAGTAGAATATGTCAAATGTTGTTCATCTCGTGGTACCTTTTTTACTAATATTTTCATAAGTTGTAGAAGAAAAAGTGAATAATAATAATTATTTCCTTTCATTGCTTGTATAATTAAAATAAAAAGGTTAAAAGTACAAAATGACTAAAAGAGTATGTCTAAGATCTAATAAATTTTAAAAATTTCTTCTTAAGATCAAGATGATGTATGCATGTTAGACAAAGTTCTTTAACTTCTTAAAAATAGATTATGCATATGTTGATTGACTAGTAATGATTGAAATTTTAGTTTTCTTAATTTTTATGTCAAAAATGTTGTATATCTCCAAATCATACATCTCAAATTCAACTTCAAACTTTTTCTTGAATGAAGTTGTATATTCTACATCATTTCTAGAGATCAACAAATCATCTACTTACAAGCAAATAATCAATTTTATTGATATGTTCTCAATCAGCATAGGGAGAGTAGCTTTATTTTCACTCCTTGTAAGCCTTTGATTAATAATATAATTATCAATCCTACTGCATCAAACTCTAAAGGCTAATTTTTAACATATAAACAGCTTCGTGTAGTAGGCATACCTCACTCTCTTTGTAAATTTTAGTAAAATCCTTTGGTTTCTCAACATATATATTCTCTTTGATAATGTTATTCAAGAATGCTAACTTGACATCAAGATGATTGAGTTTTCACCTACATTTAGTAGCTAATACAATAATAAGTTAATGTTATCATGTCTTGCAACTAGTGCAAAATTTTCAAAATGGTCAATTCATGTTGTTAAAAATAATCCTTCACAAATAGCCTTATCTTAAGCCTATTAATTGATCCATCAAGATTAAATTAGGATTTAAACTTATTTAACTCCAAGCTCCTTCTGATTAGATGGCTTTTCTACCAAAGACCATATCTTATTCTCATTTATTGTAGAAATATCCTCTTCCACAGCTATAATTCACTCTCTTTTAGTTGTGTCTCATAAAATGTAGTTAACTCAACATCAACCAAATGTGCTATATAATAAATTTCAATAATAGGCCTTATTCCTCTAATTGAAATCTCAATATCAAGATCATCTTGACCCTCCTTTAGAACCTTTTCCTCATCTTAAAGTACCAAAAAAGTCAACTTCACTGTCTTATACATCACCATTTAGTGATTTTTTTCCAAATTGGTTTTAAAAATTCATTAATTACTACAACTTGTATAACTTAACTCTTTCTTGTTACAAGATTGAAAACTTATAACCTTTAATTGTGCCATTATAGCCTAAAAAACATTCAAAGTTGACTCTTGTTACCATACTTTCCCCTTTTAACATCAGTAACATAAAACATGACAAATTACCAAGAATTCTCAAATTTTCAATAAAAGGTGAGTTGCCAAATCATGTCTCATTTGGTGTACCTTCTAATGTCCTAGTGGGAAACATATTTAACAATTACATTAAGGTATTTAATCTTTTAACCCAAAACTTCTTGAGTACTCTTTTTCAATCTTCATACTCCTTATCATTTCCCTAATCCATTTGTTTTTCCTTTTTGCTATTCCATTTTTTTGAAGAGTGTGGGACTGTCATTGGTGATTGATTCCTTCTTTTAAATAATAAATTTCTCCTTAAAAACATATTTTGAACTGTTGACAGATCTTAATTGCTTGGTTTCTAATCTCACTTCTAATTTCTTGAATTCATCAAGAACTTCACTCTTATGTTTCAAGAAGGAAATTCACCCATATATATATTCATAAAGAGCTAATAAGATGTTAGCATTACTGCATTATGATGTATGTGGAACTACGAAAGAGATTTCATTGAATGGAAGCATATTTTTTATTAGCTCTCTATGAAGAATTTCAAAAGGAAATATTACTTGTTTCCTAAGGTGGTATACTTTGATAAATTTGTTTAATTTAGGTAAGTTTAGGAAGACCTTACATATCATCACTCTCATTCATATTGTTTAATTCAAAAACGACAACATGCCCTAATGTATTATGCCATAATATGGATTAATTAGCGAAAACAACTTTAAAATACACAACTTTAAGAAACAACTTTCGCAACATTCATAAAAGTAATCTCTTTAAAATACACAACTTTAACTTTTCAGTTAATAGAAAAATGTTTTCTATTTATGCAAACTCCTACCGATTCAACGCTTTTAACATTAATTATAGCCCATTCACCCTCACTATATTTATTTTTTCAATTAATTGACCAACATTCAACAAATTTTGATCAAGACTAAACAGTAGAAGTATATTAATTATTAGCTTCATACCTTTTGAAGTATGTATAACAAATGATCATCTTCATTTCACTTTCAAAACAGAAATATTGCCTATTTTGACTTTGCTATTAATTTTTTTTCATTTACCTTAAAGAGACTCATTATAAACCATATGGCATGTACACCTAGAATCCAAAAGCTATGAATACTTAGTATAAGAAAATAACGTAAATATAATAAAGAGAGTTTTTAACTTATTGATTATTTTTCTCTATTACTTTAGCTTATTGTGTTGTATACTTTGCTTTTTTCTTACACACATTCTCAATGTTTCCCATTTGGTTGCAAGCCCTACACTTCATATTAGGCCTGAACTAGTAATAATTAAAAGTACGATATATCCTTTTACGATGGAGACATTATGCAAACTTACCCCTTACCTGCTGACCTCTTTAGTTTTTTCGGTTCCTTTTTTCATCTTTCTTCTTACCTTCTCTCTGACTATAACTAGCTTGGTTAGGTGTCAAATTCACCTTAAAGGTTTCTTTAACATGCTCTCCTTTGCCTTATCACTCTCCTTGGCCTCCAAAGCTTAAATCTTAGCCTCAAACTTCTGAAAAATGTTAATGAGGACCTTGTTAAAACTTCTCTTACCTTCTATGACTTCTCCAAGCAATATAAGTTGATTTAATACTTTCATAAGTTTGTCACCACACTCTTTAATGGTTTCAAACTCATTCATCTTTAACAACTCAAATTATCTCTATAAGTTGAAAATTTGAAGTATCCTTATCTTTTTAAAACCTTATAACTCCTATTTGATCTTTTCCTAAACCTTTTTATTAGTCTCAAATGCCATGATCCTAGTAGAGATTGATTTGAAAATTGATCTATATATGGATTCTAAGGCTTTATACCTTTTTTCTTTTCACTATGATGGTTGAGTTGATTGACAATTAAATTATGTGGAATTTAAGGTAGAGTAGCCTTTATTTCAACCATATACCACATATTAAAATCCTCAAATAAGCTTTCATCTTGACAACCTATACCAAATAATTTTCTTCATTGAATAATAAAGGTGTTGGTTAAAGCCATTCTAATAATACATTGAAGGTATTGAGGTTTTTTAAAGCAGGAAAGGGTACTTTCTCTTGCTTTCACTTATATAGCCCTTAAGATGAAGTGTTTCAATCATATGGTTAAAATAAAAAAGATGAAATGTAATAAGAAAAAAAAAAGTATGCTAAGATCTAAATAAAACATAGAAAACATTGATGCAAATTAAGGAAAAAGATCTAATAACCATCATGGAAGTGTAACTTCTTATAAGGTATAAACGTTATAACTAACTTAACTAAAAATGATATTAGAGTGTATCTATCAAGGTTTTTGGCTATGCAAATAATCATATATTCCTTTTTTTAAGGGAATACAACCTATAACATGGGGAGAAACCATATTGATATTGCTAAAATGGGTTATACAACGAATGTACTTTTTCACTCTTTCCTATACTAGGAGATTTCACTTGGAAAAGAAAATGTTACAATAGAAACAGAAGTGATGTAGATTATTCAAGAATCGAAGTCGATTTGCTTTATTTAGTAGTTACACCAAATAAAGGAAGGGACTCCCACTTTCTAAATCAGACTTCCTTCTCGCATTCTATCGACCTAATCGTATTCTTGTCTGTTAAACAAATGTGACTCAAATCATATTTTTCTCTAAAAACATAAGTTTGGTATACAACTTTAAAAATGGGTGTGACTATACCAATATATCTCTTTGAAACTTCAACAAAAGATTATAGGACTATTATATGATTTTATTAAAGTTGTATTCTTCATTAGACTTGTAAAAAATAACATCAAATTGGACTGAGAAGTAATAATAATTTCACATTTCATAGAAATGCTTCAACTTTAACATAATAAAGACAAAGGTTTTGAAAATATAAAACCTCAACCATAAGAATCTTTTCATTACATAACTCCAATTTGATTTATCAAAGTGGATTTCCCACTTTTGATAGAGTGAATACTTACAGTTGGTTGTATAAGTGAGACCATTTATTTTTTATAGATAAAGAATTTATTTATCTTAAAATGAAGCTTGCTACATTACATTTAGAGGGACTTGCTCTTAAATAACATAAATTGTCTCTTAAAAATATAAGCAAAATAAGGAGGCTTTTTAGGATCTTAGTGGTGACTTTAAAGATCTTAGATAAGAAATATCAACCAAAGAATATTATGTAATGTTTGAGATATTCCAATCTCTTAAACTGTACTAAGTCTTATCTTGTTAGTTTCTTTTTTAAAGGTCTTAGACTTGACTTATAACTATATGTGAATTTTCATAATCCCCAAACCTTACAATTATCCTTCATATTGGTTAGGAAATATGAGGCCATTATTGAAACTTGTTAAACTCACTATAAGAATCATTTTAAGTTACAATACTCTTTGAACCTATGTGTCACTCCCTTTCGTTATCATTCACATAATAATTAACAGAATAATGCAAACACTAATCCATTTATAGGAATATTACCTTCTTTGTAACTTTAACAACCAATAATTATTATAACTTATTGAAAACCAACAAATCTAAATTAGTAATATGGAGTTTGGTGAGAAGAGTGCAAGGATTTATATTTTTGGTATGATTAGAAATACACACTTCACATATGTGCATAAAGAAATAGTGAAATACGTTAGTGGTGGAAGAGGAAGAAATGAAATAATGGAAGAAGAGAAAGATAGTGTGACTATTAACTATAAGGCCTCTTCATTAAAACAGCTTATGATTTCTCTTCAAACTATATTTGGCCTTAAAAAAGAATAATTTAGATAAATGAGAATCATTGGTTTTTAACAAATAATCTATTAGCATCTTAATAGATAATGGTAGAACTTGTAATATTATTGGCACATTACTACGACAAAAAGGAATAAGCTAAAAATAGTGGCTAACAAAACTGTCTATAAGTTAATGGATCAAACATCTATAGCTAGTTAATGGTGCATGTTATAGTTATCATACCCTTTAAATCAACAATTTCAAAATTTATCAATCACCATGAATACAAGAAAAAATTGTCAAAATTATAAGTTATGTAGATGAAAAAGGAGTTTAAAATAAAACAAACTTAAATATAATAAAGGAACAATAAGTTAACAACAATTAGGTATATAGGTCAAAAGTCTTTTTTTTCATTATAACTAAGTTGCACTCTTTGTCACAAACATGTTTGATTTCCTCTAAATAAATAAGCAAATGTAATTTATAAGTTAGAACATGCTTTTATTGCCATAACAATATAAGGAACTCAACTAACTCTACTAATGTGTAACCAAACTACTAACTCTTAGTTCTAATAGTTATATCAACTTGGCTAATATTTAGATAAGTTACAAATGAACAAAATTAGAAGAGAATAAATCAGAAGTAACTAGAAAGACATTTTGTCCAAATGAGCATCCAACCATAAATAAGCTTAAATTTTGATATATTGCTTCAAATTTGCTTGAGCTTAGTTTACAACCTCACTTTTTAGTGTGTAATGTTTGTAAAAGTCATTATTAGTATGAATTATTTTGTTCAAACACAATATGACATTATCTACTTAGATTTCATTATAACAATTACACTATACATCATTATTGTTATAGTTTATCAACTTGAACACATTTTGATAAGTGACCATATTCTAAGGTGTGTTCCTCTTTGAAAGCATATATTAAGCGCATAGATAGATACATAAGTAACACATGACTATGTTATATAATAGAGCATCTATGAGGTGATGCAGAGCCTGGGACACATGCATGTATATGCCCATGTTCTATTCTAGAAAGTGGAATCTTACCCCAAAAAATTTGAATTAGACTTAAGGGTTACTTAATTTGATTTTTCAAGAGAAAGTATCAACTACAACACTCCTTCCTTATTTTTATTCTTAAAACACCAAGTTTTTCCTTTGAACGTCCATATTTCCTTCTTAAAAGAATTTTATTCATCATAGTTGTAACCTCCTCCTTTGATAAGTAATAAGACAACTTTATTTCATCATTCATTTTGTGAATTTTTCTTTTTTTTTCTACTACCCTCTTTGCACATAATTTTTTTTAAGCATTCCAAACTCCTTTGTTACTTTAATGCAATTTTTTTGATAGCATTGGCATAATATTCCAAATTCAAGATTTCTTATTACAATCATCACGAATCTTAACTAAAAGACTTGCCCCTTTAACTAGAGCTTCTTTTTTTAACTTTAGAATCAAGATTCACAACTTTTTTACTTTTAAAATGGTTAACATTTGAATTTTACAAGCTTTCAAATCTGCAACCAACCTCATTTATACTAGTTTGACAACCTCAAATTCAAATATTTTCTTTTAACAATATTTTTCTCTATATTTTTAGAATTATCATTATTATTATTCTTGTGCTTAAATGTTTCTTTATCAACCAAAGCAATCATAATATATTATCAACCTTCTTCATATTTTAATGACATTTTAAATCATATAATAGGGAACAACTTAATTTTCATGCACACTCTTAACAAATAAGCTCTAAATGGATCAAATATGTTAAAAACATCTTTACAAATATGCAAGGCATAACCTTTTTTAACTAACCCACCCTAAGATTTTGATATAGATTTGGCATAAATAATACATCAACGATTAACTTGATACATGAATATGTTTTAATAATGGTTATTTCCTTTCCTTTCACCTCTATGTAAGCTCCATTTCCACCTTGATTAAATACTCTTATAAGGTCCTGTAAATTAGACTTATTATGGATCATATCATATGTGTAAATCGAGTTTATAAGACACTAATTTTTGTTGTTGTAATTAGATATTGCAAAGGATGTCAAGATATGCCCTACATATTATATTTGATTTGAACTAACAATACTTTGGTTTATGGTTACTTTTCTTGCAATGTTCACAAGATTTAAATTTGTCGTCCTTGCTTCCATTATGATGTCCTTCTTGTTTCTCTTGGTTTTTCTTCTTTTTAGCTTTGTTCCTTGCTTTTACTTGGCTTATGTTAGCTTTGTTAAGGCTTAACTTATCCTTAAATACCCCTTGTCCAACTTCTTCTTGCCTCTGCATCCTTTTTTATTCTTAAATTTTAAAAGATTTTACAAATTCCATCAATATGATCTATGACATATCCTTACACTTCTCCAAGGTTAAGATTGTGACTTTGGATCTCTCAAAGACACTTATAAAGACTTTACGAAAAACTTTTTATCTTCCATTCCCACCTTAAGTAAACCTTAACTAATTTACCATCTTTATGAGTTTTTCATTGAACTATTTAACATATTTACATTCTTTTATCTTCAACAACTCAAAATCCCCTAAAAGTTAAGGATTTGAGGTTTTCTTATTCTATTTGACCTTTTAAACTCTTTATTTATCTTATTCCAAGCTTACTTTTTCAGTCTTCAAAGTTGTTATTCTTACAAAAATGGCCCTTTGAAACTAAAGCATGAATAGCTATAAGTGCTTTATAGCTCTTATGTTAGTAGTGTGCCTTAGGCCAATGGATTTTTTTGATTCATGTATTAACATTATGACTTGTTAATAATATCTTATGAGGTATTCCTTTTATATATACATGCATGTCATTTATGTAATGTGATTTACGTTCTATAAATAGTATTAGGCT
>JANZXR010000172.1:40820766-40859981 GCA_027575705.1 Erythroxylum echinodendron | reverse complement strand
TTCAGGACGTGCTAGCACACGATAGCCGCAGCCCAGATCGTGCATACTCGTGTGGATACCGGTAGAGGACATTCGCGTGTAGCAGTGTTTACGAATCCGAAAAACAACCACCAATTCATGTCAAAAAGGTATTTTTGCGTATCCTATATGTTTTCGGTTATACATTATGTTGTGTTATGGTCACTTCCGCAGCGTATTGTGAATACTCGAGCCATACGCGATCCAACATCTTTGCCTTCTTTTCATTATGTTTCTTTAAATGAATGATTATTAGGTTATATGGAATTTAAGGGGATTCTACACTTGTTTCCACCATTTCCAAAGGTTATAAGATCTTAAATAAGTCTTTATCTTAACTGTTCATATAGCATAAATTATCACCATTGAACATGGGAGGATAAGCTATAGAGGGACTTATTGCAACTATTATTATAGTAGATATGGACAACTTAGTTTTATTATGAAATTGAGAGGAAATATTGATATTCTCTCTTGGTTTTTACTCACATAATCCCTTAATATCCTTATATATCTAATAATATGTAAAAAAAATATTGACTTATGTACATAGAAAAGGAGTTGGAAATAAAACAAACTTAGAACAAACATAATAAAGGAAGAACATGTTGACAACACTTATATATATCGGTTAAAAGCCTTTTTCATTACAAAAACTTGCTTATATAGGAAAGGAGAGTATAATAAATAACCAGTTTACTCTCTTTATCTCAAACATCTCTAGTTTTCTTAGTAAAAGCAACTTACAAATCAGGATATGCTTATGTTATCATAATAGAAAAAAGAACTCAACTAACTCCATTAATTTGTGAACAAACTACAAAATCTTAGTTCTAATAGTTTTATCAACTTGAAAAAAATTTAGACAAATTATAAATGAACTAAATTAGAAGAGGATACATCAAAAGTAGTTGGAGAACTTAATCCAAATGATGAACAAGCTTAACTTTTTACAATATTTTTACAACCAAACTTGAGCTTACAACCCTCATTTTCAAATGTGTAATACTTAAACAAGTCAGGAACAATATGAGTGATCTTTTTAAAACTCAATATGGTATAATTTACTTAGATTTCTCTAAGTCACTATAGAGATTGCACCAAACATCATTGTTGTGATAGTTCATTAGCTTAAACATCAGAGGCAGGTTCCTCTTAGAAACATGTATTGGAAGCATAGCTTGATATGTAAGTAGTATACAACCATATACTACTTGATAGAGTAGTATATCAAATGGATCAAGTTTGATAGAGTCCTTACTAAAGAGTACATAATGGATCAAGATCATGTTTATGCCTGTGTTCCTCTATAAAAAGTTATATATTATCAAAACAAAGTTAAATTGGAGTTGAAGGAACATTGGCACGATGTTTCACGAGAAAGCATTAACTCTAACATAGAGATGAGATGAGTAGATTGATGATTTATCTGGAATGTTGGATGGGTTAAATTTTGTATTTGAAAAGTCAAAGATTTTAGATCCTCATCATAGTCATATTCCTATAATTATACTGAAGGAGGGAGTGGAGACAATTGGTGTAAGGACATATAGAAACTGCAATGTATAAAAGGAAGTGATTGATGGATCTGTACAAGAATTATTGAACCAAGGGTTCATTCAACATAGTTTTAGCCCTTTTTCATCACCTATGGTACTAATGATGAAAAAAAGACAATTTATAAGAATATGCATTGACTAGAACAAAACTTAATAGGCAAATAATTAAGGATTCCCCACCCCCTTAAATAACTACTTAAGATTCATGGCCTGTTTGGTCCTCTAAGTTGGTGCTCATACTAAGATACCACTAGAATAAAATGCATCATGAAGATATAAAAAAAATTAGGAATATTATAAGTTATTAGTTATGTCTTTTAACTTAATCTATACTTTTACTAACCTTCAAGATTTAATAAATCTTTAAACCTTAACTGAAAAAGTCCATTTTGATTTTTTAAATGATATACTTGTGTATAATGTCTCTGTTCGTCCTTAATGGCACCCAAAAGGGAGGGTGAATTAGGTGTTTACAAAATTCAACAATTTTTTTGAACAATATATTCAATTAGCAATAATCAATATAAATAAGTATGATGAAATTACTTAGTATAATTTAATCAATTAATTGAACAATAATTTAAAAAAAGATAGGGAGAAGAGAATTGAAATCAATTTATAGTCGTTTAGAAAACAACCCTTGCCTATGTCCATTGTCAAGACTCTTCTTAAAATTCCATTATAATTCTTCTTTCAAGGTAAAGAATAACCTTTGTATCATCTTTTTCAGTAAAGAGGGACCCCTATTACAATCTTCTTCCAATGTGAAGAGGAACCTTAATATCACTTAAAACAACACCAAGCATAATATTCAACACCCTAACAAAGTATTATAACTAAAAAATATCTCACTTACTCACTTGATAACTCCAAAATATTCACACAAGTATGATACATTGATGCTCAAATGATTTTTAAAAATTCTTTGAAATATACAACACCCAAAATCTTCTTAATACTAAAATCAATGAGAAAATAATTATTTACAATGTTTTGGGACCCAAAATAGTCATTGGAGCCAAAAGCTATCCATTTTAATGGCTATATTCGACATACTAATCAACTAATATGTATTAAAAGCTCCAAATTCACTAGCGATTAGAACACTGGTTGACGAGTACATATATCAGTCGACTAATAGTCAAGCAATGCATCAACCAATGTTGCTATAGACTCACAGTACATCAAATTTAATAAATTTAAAAATACTATCCTATATAGGTCAACCAATCACTCAAAAACATAATTTTAGTAGCTTTAAATTCTTAAAACCAATTTTTAATCCAAATATGATTAAAACACTTTCCAAAATATTCCCTAAAGATTATTTGAGGATCAAGAGACTTTTATATTAAAATAGAAAGCTTTAATGCCTCTTAATGAATGTAAAGATTCGTGCAATTAAGTAAGATGAAACAATTATGCACGATGAGCCTTTTGGATCATGAAATTAATAAAGTAAACTTACAAATAATAATAAAAATGGAAATGATTTTGATGAGCCTTGATATTCTTTTTTTTTTTTTTGGTTTTGATCTTTTTATCCGTTGTAAACTTCAATTTCTATTATTCAACTTTATACACTATGTTCTTAAGTTTATGGATTTATTTTATTCCAATATTTTTTTCATCAAAGTAATAAACACATTAGTAGTAATTATGTTTTCTTATCATCAAAATATCAATTAGAACCTCCTTTGATTAAAAAATCTCCCCTTTTTTGATGATGCCAAACATCTGTGATATTAAAAAACAATAATAAATTTAAGCACACAAACAATTATCAAGATAATGATTAATTTTCCCTCAATTCATATATAAAACATAATTCAATATCAATAACAAAAAAGATATTCAAAATCAAAGAGGTATGATTTACTCAAGCAAATCTTATAAAGTGTAAGAAATACAAAAAGTCAAAACAATCATTTCGATAAATTCCATCACTCTCTCTGAATGTTATCACTCCCTCTAAATCTAATGTGACGAAAATTTCTTCACCTTTTTGGAGTCATTGAAAAAAAATCAAAAAATGCATAATATAAAGTGTCATGTTTCATGCTAACTTGGTTAAAAAGATGAATTTGATAAAGATTGTCAAACTTTCTAAATATAGAGTACAACAATAACAATATCTCAATAGAAGTCCCAATTAGTACACAGGATCTAGAGAGGTCTAGAAGTGCACAACCTTAACCTTAATTGGTAAAGAGGTTGTTTTATATAGATCCATATAAAAAAAATATACATATTAAAATAATAAAGTAATAATAAAAATAAAAATAACAAAAATAAATAAATATAAATAAATAAATATGTACAAATAATACAATAAATATAGGACAAGGTAAAGAAATAAAAAATAAACAAATAAATACACAAACTTGAAAGAACATAAGTAAATAAATAAAACACAGAAGCCACTAGAGAGTGCTATTGAATATTTAAAGAGTCAAAACAAAAGATCAATTTCTATAGAAACATCTCTAATTGTTTCTAATTTGAAAATTCTTTAATTTCAATATGATGCCAATGTTGAAATTTTCAATTAAAACCTAAATGACAAGTTTTCACAAAAAATTAGTTTTCTGAATTGTAACAAATAAAATATAATTGTAATCCAATAATCAATATCATAAAAGAATTTACAATTTATAAAGTCCTAAATTTAAAAAATAATGTTGGAACAAAATAGTCAAATTTGAAATTCTATAATGACAATTATGATGCAATCACACTTGAAAAAATGAACATGTAATTTATGGAAAAACGTGAACATTATCAAGTAATACTAAAGTTAGGGATTTATCCAAAGAGAATGTGAATTATAAAGATCTTTAATAAAAAGGGACAAAATTGAAGGAGGTAGCTATTTGTAATGGGGTGTGGTGTTTCAAAGATACAAGTGATTTATCTAAGGTTTTGAGGAGCTTCAAACCAAAAAAAAAAAAAGAAATCAGAAGCAAAGCAAATGAGAAGGCATTGAATCATCTGTATTGGTCGACTAATTAAGGAAACTAGTCAACTATATATCAACCAATATGTAACAAGTTAACTTAATTGTCTTTCCAGAAAGAGATATTGGTCAATCATTATGGCTTTGTGGTCGACCATTTATGTAATAAACCTTCTCACAAATCATATTGGAATTATAAAATATCCTTAAAAAAGGTACATTGTTTGACCATTCTAAATTATTGGTCAACCAGTGTGACTAATTAGGCGACTAGAGCTTCAACCAAACAAAAAACAAACTCACTAAAAAGATATAAGAACGTTAGATATTGGGACATTAGTGTAACATTAAAAGAAATTGGTTAAACAAAAAGGCTTTTGGGGGGACCAAATAAGTAAATAAAAAATCAGCAAACTTGTTGAAAAGTAAAAAAAATTGAATTGTAAAGATATCAGTCAACCTCACTAATATATTAGTTGACCAGTTAACCATATAGTTTAAGGAATCATCTTTAGAATCAAATTAAAGTATCAAAACTTCAATAAAATAATATTAAAAAACATATCAACCAATTAATTGTCAATAAAAAAGAATTTGATCATATAAAGGGCCTTATCAAAAAGAATTCCTATTAAACATAAACTAATTTTCCTTAAATTAAGCTAGATTTATCCTTATTCAAAAGTTTAAAGAAATAATAACACTATTGATGTGAATTCTAACTTAGTGACCTTATTTTACAAATAGTCTTTAATTCTAGATACTAAAGTTTACATTTTAAAATCACCTTATTCATAATTCAAACTTAAATAATCATCAATAAGGATTTATACTCAAATTGAAACATAAAAGTAAGTATTCACATATTTCTAAATTATAAATTAATAATTACCTCATGTTAAAATTATATATGAGAGATTTGTATGAAGATTCTTTTTGAATTCTCAATCTATTAATGGCATCTCATCTTTCTCATTATTCTCACTTGGTTCATCAATTTGAGAAGTCATGATGGTCAACTTTAGGAGTTAAAATCTCCATATCCTATACAACATCTTCAAAACTTTCTTCGAGGAAAAAATATTAGATTCATTAATATAAAAGACGTAAATTCTAAAATAATGCTCAATTCAATAACTAGTATCTCTACTACATACCATTTGCTCTTTCTTTTCTAATAGCTTTATAAAACAAGGTAATCAATGTATTTTAGGAACGCAAATTGTTTAGTTTCTTTGGTTCCTTCTTCTTTTCAACCTACACTGTAAAAGGTTTGCTTAATATTCTTTGTTTGATAAAGCAAAATCTATCAATATGTCCAAACTTACCACAAAAATGACATACCATGCTATATGAGTAATCATGATGCATAAATGTATTGCTTAGAATTCTATGTGTATATGCATAATGAGGAATTATTTTTAGAAATTAAATGCGTTGATAAGTACCCTAGAGTGGTGAAAAGTCCTAACATGATTATATATATGATGCCTATTAAGAATGAAGGTGCAATGTATGCTTCTATAAGGGCATGAGTGGGTTTGCATGTTATCATAAAAACTATGCCAATTCTTCCATTGAGTATTATAAACTCTATGCCTAGGTTATGAGCCATATATGAAAGCATAATGTTTGCTCTTAGGTTGGGACTTGGTGAATGTGTCATGTGCATATGTATGTTTGGATGTGGATGCTCCATACCCATTTGTCATTTTAGGCAATGGTTCTTCACTATGTAAACATTTTCCATTGACAAAAGTAATTTTAGTGTTAGAAACACTTTCACATTTATATCCAATTCCAAGCCTAACACTAGAAATCTTTGAAGCTCCTATCATATTTTCAAGTTTCTCACTTCCCTTTTTAAAATTAGATCAATAGTCCTCAAGAGTGTCAATTTCCTTATTAATGTTTTATTCTCTCACATTAATGCATCTAAGTTATGATTGTCATTGATAATCACATTTTGATATGCTTTAATGCACTATAATTCACTTTTCATCTTTTCACTCTCACTCATGCATGCGTCCATCTCTTTTTAAACTTCCTTAAGTTTGAAAGAAATTTTCTTCTTTTTCTTACTTATGATTTCTAAACTTTCTACCAATTTATGATATGTCGAATCAACATTGCTATTATTATAAGAGTTGGGGTTGGATGTTACCTCATCATTGTCTATAGAGGTCAAGTACATAAGAGCTATCTCTTTTTCTGAATGCTCTCTCTCAAATTCACTTGTGTCAGCCCAATTTGATACTTTTAGTGCTTTCTTCTTATCCTTTTGTGTTTTTTATATTTTCTCTCACACTTCTCATTAGCTTTGATTAAGGACATTATGACTTTATATGGCTAGCTTTTATACATTCCAGCAAGTAATATTAATGTTTTAAATTATTTTTACCTTCCTTTAAGTCCTTTCTTTTGGAGAATTTCTTCTTCAAGAACTTCCTAAATTTTCTGGTGAGTAAGCCAATGTCTTCTTCTTTGCTTTTACTAATTGATGTCTTTTCCTCTTTGTTTGATTCTTCTTTAAGGCTTTAAACACTAAATTCATTTTCTTTGAAAGTGTTTTAGTCAGGTAGATAAGATCTTAAATATAGGCCTGCTTACCAGCTACACTAGAATAAATGGAGTTTTTCGAAAAAAAACGCTTTTTATGTCTCTTAGATCTTCATTTCGTATTTAAGGAAAGATTGAATCGGTTCCTTTAATGGTAGTGTTGCTAGATCTTTAGCTTGTTGTATAGATATAGCTTTAGCTTCCTACATCTTTGGAAGTGACCCAGGTAATACATCTTTGGAAGTGACCCAGGTAACTTTTGTACTAATTCAACATTATTATAAATCTTTCTAAGAAAGTTACAATGAATCTGGTATATAGAAATGCTTTTGTCATGCTTTATTTGAAATAATTCATATTGATGTGTTAATATGCTTACTTACTCTCCTTAATTTGTGATTTCTAATGTACGTAAAATGTTATAGCCTATTGCCCACATAGAGACCCTATTAACTTTATTTCTTCCTAAAGCACCAAATAAGATATATAAGAGCTTACTATTCAAGAATACTAATCCCCTATCTTACGATTCTTATTCATCCTTTAATTTTGAGTACCTTTTGTTGTCTATAATCATTGTAGGAACAAAGGGACCTTTAGAAACTATTTCCTATAAGTCCACACTTTTGACCATTAGAAAGATTCTCATCCTAATTTTCCAATAAAGATAATTATTGTCACTAAAGAAAGGTGGTTTACTAAAACTTAGTCCCTCTTGGTTGAATGATGACGATAACACTTTTAAATATGCCATTATGATCTTTTCTATAGGATTTTGTTAGAAATACTAACCTAATAGACCCTCTTTGATACCAATTTTTAATGAAACCCAAGAAGGGGGTGAAATGGTTGTTTACAAAATTTAACAATTTTTTGGACAATTATTTAATTAATAACAATCAACATAAATAAGTATGAGAAATTTTTTTAATATAATTTAATATACCAATTGGATAATAATTTAAAAAGGATAAGGAAAAGAGAATACAAACAAAATTATTGTGGTTTAGCAAATAACCTTACTTACATTCACTTTTAAGAATCTTCTTATAATTCTACTATAATTTTTCTTTCAAGGTAAAGAATAACCTTAATTCAATCTTTTTCAAAAAAGAGGAACCCTTCGTACAATCTTCTTTCAATATGAAGAGGAACCTCAATACCACTTAAGTCACCCCCAAGTACAATATTTAACACCCTAACAAAGTACTACAACTAAAAAATATCACACTCATTCACTTGATAACTCCAAAATGGCTCACTCACTCAAATACGATACAATGATTCTTAAATGATTTTAAAAATCTTTGAAATGTATGTATACAACACTCAAAAGCTTCTTGAGGCTAAAACTAATAAGAAAAAACCTATTTATAATGCTATAAGACCTAAAACAGTTGTTGAATTCAAGAACTAGCATTATAATAGCTATATTCGACGCACTTGTTGACCAGTATGCATTAAAAGCTCTAAATTCACCAATCGTTGGAATACTGTTCAACCAGTAAATTATTAGTCAACCAATAAGGCATATTAGTGAACCAATACATTAACCAACGTTGCTACAAACTCATGGTACATCAAATTTGACAACTTTAAACTATATTGGTTAAACACTAACCCATATAGGTTGACCAAATATATTAAAAATATGATTTTAACAACTTAAAATGCTTAAAACCAATTTTTTTAATCCAAATATGATTATGCTTCCCAAAATGTTCCCCAAAGATTATTTGAATGATCAAAAGACTTTTATATTAAAATCTAAAGCTTTAATGTCTCTTGATGAATATAAAATCACATGCAATCAAGTAAGATGAAACAAGTATCCATAGTGACTCTTTTAGATCATCAAATTAACAAGTGAGCTTCTAAATAATAATAAAAAATATGAAATGACCTTGATAAGCCTTGATCTTTGTTTTTCTTATTTTGAGCTTCATTTTGTCGATTGTAAGCTTCAACTTCTCTTGTTCAACTTCATATACTATCTTCTTGAGTTTATGGATTTATTTTGATCTAATATTGGTTTTCATCAAAATAAGAAACACATTAGTAATAATTATGTTTTATTATCATCATAACATCAATTAGAACCTCCTTTGCTTCAACAATATCTTTCCATGCTCAGATTAATCATCTCATGATTGTGTTAAGTATTTTAAACGATAATAGTCTATTTTTTATACTTGGATCTCATCGTCTTATTTACAGGAGTATTTATGCAAAAATCAATATAGTCCTTAAATCACCTATTCCCATTGCCCTTAAAGGATTTCTAGGATTCTCTGGTCGCTTATGATACCATAAAAGATTCACTAGGCCTTATAAATGGATCAACAAACCCCTAATTTGCATTTTAAAGAAGGATTCCTTTGATTAGAGTGAAGAAGCATAAGTTTCTTTTGATTAGTGCAAATAGAAATTTATCTCATCATTAATTTTGGTATTATTAAGCTTCGCTCGACCTTTTTTTAAAGAAATTAATGCATGTTAAGTGGGCTTAAATACAATGTTAATGCACGTTCAAAACTCTTAAATATCATAGTCTCCATTCTTAAGTGAAGAAGTTTCTAGATATTATTAGGACTGCGAAACATTGGCACTACTACCTACATCAAAAACTTCAAGATCCTTAGCTACCATATTTAACAAAGGATATGGACTTCTTTCCAGTAGAATTGGTACCCTAAACTTATGAGATTTGATTTGGAGGTAATATATAAATATCGGAAGGACATTTTGTCACAAACTCCTTATTAAAGGAATCTAGCATTGTTAAATATGATGGTTTCCTAAATTCATATTGAACTCTTAATAGAAATTAAGAATATCTAGAATTGTGATCCTAGACTAAAGAAGCTTATTGCAATGTTACAAGCGGTTAAGATAGTTTCTAGTGCATTTGAATGGAAGGAAGAGATTCTCAACCAGAAAGGTAGACAAGTTATAGGATTTATACCTAAATTAAGATTCAAATTAATTGCTCTTGTTTATGAAAACTTTTAGGGCAGTCATTAGTAGTAAGATAAACTATTAAAAACTCATAAGTTATTAAATGCATTTTCTTTATAAACTACCTTTTCAAGTTCATTATAGTCATAATCATGATTTTTTTAAAATACACAAGTTGAAATCAAAACAATAACCATAAGAACAGAAAATGCAAAGAGGGAACCTTTTTTTTTAACAATGATTTAGTTATTTAGGTAAAAACAGACAAATGGTATTAAAAAAACACTTCTTTGAATTCCAAACATCAATTGGATTCTAATAAACCTTATCATCAATCCAAATACCATAAATTAGAATATGTGTTCCATAAAATTCAAGTGTTGTAGCAATTAAAAATTGAGACTAATTCTAGTTTTGCCTTTTATTGGATGAACCCGCAAGTGAAATTCATAGTAACCATACATAAAATCTTTTAGAAACTATTAAAAAAAAAAGATCAATACTTTGCACTTCTAGTAACGAAAGAAAGATGGAGCGTGCAACTCCACCGCTGCCCATATTGAAATAGCTCTGACAGACCTCTGTCCGGCACGGTTAGTTGCTCTCTCTCCTGTTTCGCCCAGCAAAAGTCCAATAGTCTCCTTTACATGGGAACTGAGCAGAGCAGATGGTAAAAAGTAAAAGCAAGATGGTCGAACAACTAATCGGTTCGCCAATAAACCAGTCAGTTTTTATAAACACTAATTATTATAATAAACCGAACCAAACAACTAGTCAGTTCATATTATTTCAAGTTTCATAGTTAGTAAAGACCCAAAGCGTAAACCTCTTCTATATACAAATGGTATCATTTTGCACTCTCAGTCACTGCTCACATTTGATTCTAGCTCTACATGGAGAAAAGAAAAGACATTTCCATTTCCTTCTAGTAAAACTCTGACCTCCTTTCGCAATCACCTCAAATCCTCCTCCGATGCCATCCACCTTTCTGTCCACTCGGTAGTGTTTGCTTATTTTCTCGCTCTTTCTCTATCTTAATTAACACACGATGGATGGAGAGCACTCATGCGTTGTTTTCATGATTTGATTTACAATAGACTCCGCTTCTTCCCACATTCCCTCAACCATCGCGTCTCCACACCCTCCATCGATCACAAGATGCTCGACTCCTTACCTTTCAATATTGTATCCTACGAGGAGCTAATAGGTCACTGCCGGTGCCTCTCTTCTTTTTTACTATACTAGGACTTTTCGAATATGGCTCGATCCGATTGAGTTTTTGGTCACATGAAACTTGAGCCTCCCACTAAACTTGACTTGATATAAAATTTTAAGCCGGAACTTAAATCATGGATAGCCTAAGCCTAACCCAACCTAACTTATTGCTGACCCAATCTAACCATTGTCGAGCCTAACTTCAGCCGAAAAGGCAACTAAGCTCGATTGTACTACACATTAAAGTTATTCAGCGCGATACCAATGGTCTGAATCTCATTATTTTCAAATAATTTTGTCACGAGTGAACCATTGTGATAGCATGACGTTTTGGATTTTTCAAAAGTTACACTGGGAATAGCATGAAATCTTTTTAGTTATATTATACTGGTTAGAAACTCCAGGAAGAAACTATTCAATAGCTACCTCTACAGCTTTGTGAATGCGACCTCATGAGAAGATGCAAGATTAGATCGAGCTGGGCCTCTTCTCTGCCAATATCCATAATTATATGAAGTTAGTCGATATGGGTCCGAATCCAAGAAAGAACAAAAGTGTTTCTTTTATCCCTTCCAAACGATGTTCACTCCTATCGTGAACTCCCTACCCTTGTACATTGATATTAGTATTACTCCGACTTAACACCTTGCCTTACGAATGTATATTAAATTTTGGGTTACAAACTCCACGAAGAAACTATGAATAATCAACTCTACATTAATAGCTTCATGACCAAGGTACAACATCACATCGTGCAGTCCCCTTTGTTCATTGAGTTGCATAATCTAACCGGGAGTTCCTGATTATCTGTGTACAAGTCATCAAAATTATGCACGCTCCAAGGCTTCTTCACGTTTGATGTCAAACACCCTGATAAGCGTATCATCCACAACCTGATAAAGATTTGAACAAGACATACTGCTAGTCTTAGCTTCCATACTTCATCACTAATATAGTAGTTGCCAAAGCATGATATTGCAGCTGAGTAGATGAAAGTACCGGCATTTGAAATTTGAAACTTAAGAGTGGATGTAGAGCATTTTAATGAAAATTGCTAAGAAAAAAGAGGTAATTTTACCTTGTCCGGAGTTGAGGCACCCGAAGTTACACCAATGGTAATCGGACCTTCTGGTAGCCAGTTATCCTTCTCAACCAGCTCCCCATGCTATTGATATATAGTAATTGATGTACACCAATTAAAGATGAGCTTAAGAACTTAAATTTTCTGGTTAAAAGCCAACTCAAACATCTACACTTACATTCAACTTGTAAGCTATCTTGTTTCCTGGACCTATTCTCTTTTCACTATCAATCCAATATGAAGGAATTCCTCTGAGCTCTCCAATTTCTTGAAGGTGTGAAGTATTGCTCGAATTCCACCCACCAATGACTAACAAAAGATCCAACTTTTCCTCCACCATCTTGAACATTGCATCTTGTCGCTCCTGTTAAATGCACAAATTTAGCACAAAACAATAAAGTTACATGGACAAAATCAATGTTCTCCGAGCAATTAGCAGTAGGCATCATCTCCCCTAGCTAATCCTTTACAGTTATGTATGGTGTAGGATCCAATCCCATCTTTCCACTGCTCCCTTAGAAGACGACAAAATTCTCCAGTTTCATCATGTTATTTTGAACTTAAAAGGGAGGCAAACACCAAGAAGTTGAAAACTCTTTACAACAAAGTTCTAGAATATCACAACAAAGATGCTATAATAACTTGACAGACAAAATCATAAGATCAGAGAAGAAAATTTACTTGAGTGGCATCACAAATTGTGTTGAAGCTTATGAAGTGATCATTAATATTTCCAACACCATATTTTTGCATCATGGTCTTCTCCACCAATTTCCCTATAATACAAAAACATCAATAAATTAGTTGAACACCACAGACAGTATATTGCCAAAAAATATATAGTTACATTATAACAAATTGAATTTAACTCACCAATCTCTTCTGTTTCCCCTTTGAGCATAGTGGTTTGATTCGCAATACCAACTTTGGTCAGGTCAGCATCCGGATCAAACCCCTTAGAAATTGCATTTTTGAATTTCTGCAAGCATGGCAACAATTATCTGATAAACTGTGGCATACAACAAAAGCAGGTGATTAAATCAAGAACAATCAGAAGCTACACCTCTAGGAACTCCTCTTTTGTTGAGCTAGATCCATTGAGTCCACCTTCAAGAATGTAATCACAGACATATGTTGCCTGCATAAAGTTAAAATCCATTCAGTGCCCAAGATCATGACAACAAATAATGCTATCATTTTCGTTAGGATAACAAAATTACACAAAGAATTCAATACAAATTTCATATCTAGAAATAAAAATAAAAGAATTACCAACTTTTGGACTTCAAACATACCTCTTTCATATTCTTCACAATGATGTATTTTCCAGCAAAAGAGGCAGTTGCTACGGTTTCCTCATGTGCATATTTACCATGAATGATCGAAGTGTACTGTCCCTTCTTGTGTTTCTCAACAGTAGTCCAGACCTTCAAAAGGTTTGAAAGTGAGAAAACATATGCCAAAGGGATAATGCAAACAGATGTACTTTAAAGCAATAAACAACAGCTTCAATATAGTTGCACCTTAGATACCCAAGGGCAAGTTGTATCAACGATTTGTACGCCTTTTCTGCTCAAAGCCAACATTTCATCAACAGCAGCCCCAAAAGCAGGCAAAATCACAACGTCACCCTCGTTTACTACCTCAAACTGCTTCTGCCCTTCCTTAACAGGAATGTCCTTAACTTCCATCTCCTCTAGACGCTGTGATAAAAAGGAAAAAAGTAAGTCTAACCGTCAAGCAGCCACAGAAATAGTAGATTTCGAGATACGCGTAAAAAGCACACAACAATCATAATATTTATGGCAATAAACTAAACAGCAACAAAAGCTAGCATAATCGAACATGGTCTAATAAGTGCAGACCTTATTAACAGTAGGATTGTGAATGATCTCATTGGTGATCCATATCTTCTCATTAGGAAACTGTTTCCTCGTCTCATATGCAATCTGAACAGCTCTCTCTACTCCCCAGCAAAAGCCATACGCTTGAGCCAATTTCACAGTAACATTTCCCCATGTATACTCATTCCCATTTTCCTTCAAAGTCTTTATAATATCACCTAAGTCCCCCAGAAAGATAGTTATTTAGAACTCATGTACGATTATAAGGACTGAGAATTTAAAACTATAGTCATTTTATGCTGAAAGAAATCAAAACACAAAGCCAACAAATGAATTTATCCAAACTCAGCATCAAACAAGCACAAAAGTTGCTGCTTTTCCAATTCAATCCACTAGATATGGAAAAGAGTTCGTGATCATATGATTTTTACAAGAACTTACTAGTATACTCGCGGTTCATGAGCTCGAGAGTCTCTTCCTTGTGGCCAAAACCTCGCCGATTGTAATTCTTGCTTCGCGTCAAGTTATGGCGGAACGTTTTGGCGTCGAACTCTGAGTCGATCACCACCGAGGCCACGTCATCGCTGGCGGAGCATCGGATGGAGAAGGACTTCCTTCGTGGACAAGGCGCACGATTCTCTCCGGAGAAGAGTTTGGTGGGGAGGGAGGTACGACAGAGCTGTGGAGAGATAGCCATGGCAGAGAAGAGAAGTCTGCGGAGAGACAGAGGGTGACAGGCTAACGTTAACACAGAGAGTTGGCTTTGGAGGAAAGTGTGCACCGGGGGTGCGCATTTTATGGGGCTAGTGAGTGACGTAGATAATCCTGTGTTCCGTGTTTTATAATTTCATTTTCAATTGTTCTGTTGTGGGAAAGGATCAGGGCCGTTCAGTTGGAAGTTGATTCCGTATGTATTTAAAAATTAAAATAACCACGGAGAAGTCCCGTGGTGCTGGAAAGGATTGGTCTCCCTTGAGCAAGATCGGGAGTTCAATTCTCACCGATATACGCAGAAGTCTTAAGTACACTTTAATATTTTGAGCATCGTAATGATTTAAAGGTATTACAATTCGGACCTATCTAAAAAATCTCATAAATTAACTGAAAAAATTAAAATAAAACCAACTTCGTAGGTTGTCTATTTGGAATTCTTGGGTCAGTGAAAATTATTATAACAAAGCTGGCGGATATTGACTAAGAGGTGGATATCCTAAAAACATATATTTAATCATGCGTGGCGTGCAAGAGCAAGAAGTAGAAGACTTTCTCCTTGAGTTGTTCTGCACGAAAACAACCACCAGCAACCTCAAACACGTACATCTACATATGCATACTTAAACCCATCAGACGAAAGAAAACAAACATGTGAGCACAGTTTTGAAAAGGGTTGGGATTGACTGGTGACGGGCTGCTGGTTGTTGTTAAATTAAAATAAGGTTAAATTAAAATGAATACCAAGGTCTAGGTCAGAATTTGTCTGCATTGACGGCTATATCATATATAATGAAAGGACCACAAAAGAGTAAATAAATTTGTTGTTATGTTTTGCTTTAGTCAGGTTTTGAACATGGAACCAAGGCTGGGCTGTCTAACTAATACCCGTAACAGTGGGTCAATGATTCAAACACTTACTAAATTCCACCCTTGGAGCAAGAATACGAGTACTATGTTACATCACCTCGTTTGGAAATTTTTGAATTGAATTTATTGATGAATTAGATTTAATTATATTTGTGAGATTGAATTAAATTCAATTTGTACTGTTTGGAATAAATCTATAAATATTAGAATTCAATTCAATTACATTGTTTGTAAATTTGTAACACAATAAAAATGAATTCAACTACTCCATATAACTTTTTTATCCTTAACTAAAAGTAGTAAGCAATCAATGTGTATGTGTTTTGTAATAATTTATATATTTATGATGTGTATATTTGAAAAAAGAATTTTAATATTTTGAAAAGAATTGACTATTCAATTTACACACCAAATCGGACCATTTGAGATGTGAATTGAATTCATAAAGAAAATGATACTTAATTACGTAATTTAATTCAAGTCATCTCTTTTTTAGCATTCCAAACGCATGAATTGAACTCAATTACATAAAATTAATGAATTGAATCCAATTTATTAGATGCTAAACTGTCTAAATATCAGTTAATCTATCCTTGATGTTCCCCCCAAATTGTCTCCTTCTCCGATCTTCATTCTAACTCACTTAGAAGAATTATAATACGAATTATAATGAATATAGTAAAGAATGGAAATAAATACAACTTTCATTTTTCACTATATTGGGAATAAGCAGAATGGGAATATAAAAATATTGTTCATCTAATTACAATATATTACCAATCATCTTTCTTCATTTCTCACCAATTTCTTTCTTTTCACACCAACTAACCAAGCATTCTTTAGTATTCATTCATCACCCCTCTTCTCTTCCTCTTGTCATTGTCACTCCTATCGTGTAGTCGTGCGCTATTCATCTTGGACCTCTCCTCCTTTTACCATTGTCCAACGCCCCCTCATCCTCCTCCTATCGTTGCAACCATTGCAACTCATCTGCTTAAGAATTATAAAAGTTCATTAAGCTAGATAGGATGTGAGGATAGGCCTAAATAGTAACCTAGATATTAGGAGCAGCAAAAAATAGTAGGATAGGCTTTATTGTGAGCATTAAAGAATCAAGGTAAAATAAAGATGGGCCTTAGATATTGGCATAAGTTCCAAGTTTTAATTGCTCTCAGTTCCAAATATATGCATAAACTGATCAAACATGACCTTTAACTTGCCAACACATGTTCCTTCTGTTCATCTTTAACTTTTTAATAGTATATTATTAAACGAGGCCCTTGACACTTTTCTGTAATAAATTTTGTAGCCTCAATCCTTTAGTAGCCTCTACCTTTGACTAGCCATAAGCAAGGTTCAAAAGCTCTAACGTCAGTTGCTTTGATAAAAAAAGTTTCTAGTCACTAAGAAATCATTTAAACATGCAAAGAGAAAATGAAAGATAGTTGTAACAGAGAAGAGAGATAAAACTTAAAAGAGAGAAAAAATCAGTTATGGTAATAATATAAAGAATTAAGAGTCACTATAACAATAACTAATTATAATAAATAAGTTAATTTGGCTAATAAATTGTAGCCATGTGTATAATTTGTTATAAGCAAAGACAACTAATAATTTGTGTTTTACACATAATAGAATTTTCTCTTTCTGCAATGTTATTCTATTTTTATTTCTTAGTTACCATTGTTCTCCCACATCCTTCCTAACCTTTCTCATAATATCACTACAAGAAAAATGTCGTTTTGCGACAGACATTACTGACAGAAAACATTAACATTTTGTCGGTATGTAAGATTAGCGACGAATATTACCTACAGACAAAGGCATCGTAAAAACAGCCGTAGGTAATAAATACCGACGAAAGATCATGCTCTGTTGGTAAATTTACCGACAGAAAACAGTAAACTGTTGGTAAATTTACTGACAGAAAATAATGTTCCGTTGGTAAATTTATCGACGGAATGTTGTGCGGTTGATAGTAGGTATATTTACCAACTGAACATTATTTTCCACAAGTAAATTTACCAACAGTTTAATACGTTCCGTCGGTAAGTTGTTAATACATTACCAATGGTTATGTTTTTTTCCATCGGTGAGTTTACAGACGGACTGACGGCCTACAGTTAGTTATTTCGTCTGTAATTACGGACGGGATACAGTTAGTTATTTTGTCTGTGATTGCTGACAGTTTACACTTTTCCTTCGGTAAGCTTGTTCAAACATTACCGACGGATGTTCTTTTCCATCGGTAGTTGAACAAAAAGCATTCAGGTAAACTTTAGAAAGGTTTATCCGAATTGTCACAGATATATAAGAGGAGGTCAAGGAGATCAAAAGAGGTTCCTAAACAATTGAATCTAGTAGAGGGAGGAGGAATCGAGATGGCGAATGGGAGGATGAAGTAGAAGATGAAGAGTTTGAAACATTTAGTGTTCAAAATCCTATCAGAGCCAGGGGAGGTCCAAATAAGATACCATATAAAAGGTGGCTTTATTCAGAAAGAGGATAGATTATTCATAATACATTACGTTCCTGAGAGGTTTCTCTGGCTTTGTTCTTAATTGAACTTGTGAGCTTCTCCAACTTGCTTATACATACTCAATCGGCTTAATTGTGTTCTAGATTTGTTCCCTAGGATACAACTTGCCTTCAACACATATTGATTCCGAGGTTTTTAATCACAATTTGTCAGTTAGGGGTTTAGGAGATTTTCACTATGGAACATATCCTTTTAACGAGATTGATCATCTGGGGATAATCTTGGGCTAGTTGATTGATCATGAGTTTTTGGAACAAGTTTCTCCAGGGGTTCACATCGCCTACCTTAATCATTAACTCAATAGATCCTTTAAGAAAGTTTATTCTTTTTTCAACAAGAATTAATGCCTCCCTTAATCATTAACTCAATAAAAAAGAATTTATACAATAAAAAAATTACACAAACCATAAATTAGTTTTATGTTTCTCAACCAAGTTAAAAATTATGGTTCAATTGCACTAACTTTCTTAGTTCAATTGCACTAACTTTCTTTTAAAAGATTTTGCAATTAATTATCACATTTAATACTCATCATTCATTATCATCTCGATTAGCTGAATTTCACTTGGTTAGCTAAATTTTCTAAAACTCTATTTTTCAAAAAAAATTTGGAGACATAGCTTACACATTGTGTTGCTTGAGGTAATGCCTTTTAATTTATCCAAAAATTTTAATATATATTTAATTGCTAACTATAATAAGAAGGAGCCTTTAGGAAAGTTATTATTAAAATAAACAAGGTTCTTCCAAGTTACTCTCTTAGTTGGGGAACTAAATGATCTTATATAAGATTTATTAGTAAAGCATCTTGTGCTATTCCTCATCCATATTATCTTCTTGATCTATTCTTGGTTTGTAATTTTAGATTGAATTCATTATCAGTTTAAAACCTTTATACCTATAATGCCATTCACCTCTATTAATGACTTCCTCAACTTTAGTATACTAGGGAATACGGAACTTAAGGTTGTCCATACCTTATAGTTTATAAAGAGGACCAAGTTTATTCTAATTGTCAAACCAAAATTAGGCTTTCCACTTATTTCTGATCTTAACTTTCATTTCTTGAATCATTATATCGCTTAGTTTAAATATTTATTTAGGGTCTATGAGTAGCTAAACTTTTCTTTGATAATCCAAAAACTTTGATCCTTTTACTATATAAGAACGCATCCACTTAACCCATATAAATTCATAATCGTCAAACAACCTCTAAATTTTTTCATCCATAAGCATCATATTGATCAATCAAACTAATTTAATTCCATCTTGGAAAAGCAAACTTCTTTCCATTTAACTTCTTTTGTTATCTTTTTAGCCTTGCCTAGCCACAAAAAAATTTAAAACAATCTTTTCACTTCTTTGATCAAATTCAGGGGCAAATATAGGTTACAACTCTTAATGAATATCTAAATCCTCTAACATTACTAAGGCAAGTTGAAGTCCCCTAGTATACAAGAGTAATTTATTATTTCGATGGTCTATTTTATTCATAATTAAATCAAAAAGGTATAGAAACCATCCCTACCTTTCTTTACGGATTCATTAAGAAAGTAATGCAATAAACTCAAATATGATACTTCGATTAAGTACATTTATACCCTAATTCAGCAAATTCCGCAAATTAAGCACATTTATACCTAATCAACACATCCAATTCAGCTAACCTAATCAATTCACCAATTCATATTACCCTAATCAATTCAGGAAATACATACCCTAATCAACATAGTCGACCGAGAGGAGAGACTCCAGACAGTGACGGATGGCGACGGTGACAAGAAGAGATTCAGATGGCGAGGAAAGGACGGCACAGCAACGAGAGGAGACAGCGAGATTCAAACGGCGAGGAAAAAAACGAAGAAATAGAGGAGAAAGGGATAAGGAAGGCTCAGGGATGCTTTAACCCCAGAAGCAAAACGACATCGTTTGGTATTAAACCAAACGACGTCGTTTTTTATTTTCAAAAACGATTATTTTGAATTTAACGATGGAAAGTAAAGACCATTAGCAAATCATCGACGAAACACAAAACCATTGGTACAAAACTGATACTGCGTAAAATTCACCGACGAACACTAAATCTGTTGCTAAAATTCTAACGCTATTTTATTACAAGAAGTGTAACCGCCTAATTTACTGACGGTTAAGACAAGTTTGTCACTAAAATCTGTCGAAAAATTTGCGCAAATATTTTCCCTCTACCTTTAGTGATGCCAATTTTGTCCATTGCAAAATGAAAAATTTTCACGACAAGGCTATCGACGGATATTAAAGTTTCATCTGTAATTAGCTATGGTATTATATCCGTCGGTAATTTTCCGTTGCTAATGCATGATTTTCTTGTACTGTATAGAGGAGAGCTTGATGGTGGTTTTGTTGCTGGTAATAGAGGAGAATGTTATGGTGGCGGAGTCAAAGTTAGTACATAGGGTAGTTTTTTTGGTAGATTTATTATTAATGATTGGGAATGCAATGAGCTTAATCAAGCCCAGGCCCTTATGGCTTAAGTTTGACCTATTTTTTAGCCTATAAATTGCTTGAAGCTTTAATGATTTTTTAAAACAATTGAATAAAATGATTTCATTTTATCAAACTTAACAAAATGACATCATTTTGATCGTCTTGATATTTCACGCATTAAATAAAATAGTGTGATTTGTTAAACTTAACAAAAACATATTATTTCAGTTAACTCAGTCAAGTTCGACTAGGTTATAAAAGCTAAGTCTAAAATCGAGTTATGATCAAATACTTGTATTATGTTTAAGATCGGGACCGTTAGAAGGTGTTAGATAACCACCTTGCTTTGGTTGCCATAGTTTTATTCATTATTGGTGTTAAAAGAGGATTCGAAGTAAGATTAGAAGGTCAGTGACAACTTCTAAATTTTTTTCTTATATTCTTTCCCTTACATTGAGATTGAATTTTACAAGTTTTATTTCATTTATGTTTAATGTCCAGAAACCTTAGTTAAGGTTAGAGAAGTAACTTGTAATGGATCATTTAATTATCAATGCATGATTTGACTATTTGTTGATTGAATTTATTCTTTTTGTTCTTGACTATTAAGGTTATCCCTAGCCATCATAGATTCAATGTTAAGGATTGTTTAAAGAGTTGAGAGGTGAAATATTATTCACCAGAAGAATAAAAACTTAAGTGCTAAAGAAAAAAAAGTATCTTAGACTATGATGATAACCAAATAAATTAATTATGCTTAATGAATTTGATTAGCTTGAATTATGCACCAAGAGATGGTTATTGTATACTTAAATATACCTATACGATTTGAGAGAAGAAATAGATATTTTAGGTTAATTTTTATTTAGACTTAGATAATTAATCTTATTTAATAATTGGAATTTCATATAAGTGAATTTTGAAACCTTAATGTTTACTTTATTAACTTAACTTCACAATATTATTTACATTATTTTTGCTAGTTTAGTATATTAATCATCTTCCTTAATCTTTTCTTTTTTATTTTTATTGTTTAACTAGGATTAATATATATGGTGAATGGTTTTTATGAATCGATAATCTATATTTACTTCATTATAATGATTGACAATTAACTTTATATTATTGCATGTTCAATAGATCAACACCATATATTACTCGCTTAAGCAATTACCTAGGTTTGAAACAATTTTAAAATTTTAGGTATTTTTAAAGAAATTTAAATTTGAGCGTTAGATAACTAAAAATAGTTTGATGCTATATAAATAAAATATATGGTTAAATATTTAGTGGTTTGTGATTTTATCTCAAGCTTAAAATAAAAAGCTTAAAGATGCTTAGACTATGTTATAGGACTTAGAATAAAAATAAATTTAAAACATGCAAACAAATGGCTAGGATTTTATGATTTTATATCAAACTTAAAAATAAAATACACTATTATAGGGCGTTAAATGCATATTAACTTAAACTTTGATTTGGAAGGGGTAAATTATGATTTGTATGAAAGTAAAAAGTAAACAAATTGATAATAAAAGAAATAAAACACATTTTTAAAGGAATCAAAGGAGATAATTTAGAAACATTTTATTTGAAATTGTAAAAGAACTCTAAAAGAAAAGACTAAATTTTAGAAAGGAAATGACATGTTAGCTTTTAAAGCAAAAAAACATAGTTTATTTAGTTAAGCCAAAAGCTTTTTGATCTTTTATTTAATTAAATTAAAGGGAAGTGAACTAAAATAATGAATTATGTAAAAAGAGTTATTAAAGTATAAAAGGTTCAGTGAAAATTGAAGAAAAAAACTATTACGCTTTAAAAGATCAAATTCCAACTAAATGATGAAAACCAATCCTAATGGCTTGATGACTCAACTAACTAATTTGATTTTTAAATTAAGTAAAAGAAGACATAATGCTATAGTTAATAGTTAACAAGTCCAACTAACCTTATATTTCTTATTTAATAAACAGAATGATTTTTAAAAGAAACATTGAACATCTAAGAAAAAGATAATGGACTTTAAAATAAGAAATTTGGATTTTGAAAAAATAACATTTTTATTGTGATATTTATTATCTTCTATCTCTTTCTCCTCTTATACCACTTTTGAACCATACATTCACCTAATCAAGTTAAACAAGAAAAGGACATTTTAAAAGTTAATGGCATGGGGCCAAACATTTGATCCATTTTTACTAAAGGTTAGGTCTAATTTATTTTAAAAGTTACCATATTCAAGCGAAATCTTAAGCAATTTTTTTCTTATGAAATCATTTTAGAAAAATGTTGATTTATTTATTCTAAGTCCAAGTACAAAAAACATAATTTAAAATCAAATATGCAAACATTACTAATGGGCTTATAAGTTCATTAATAAAGCTTCCTAAGCTTCACTTGAATTGAACGTAAATGCTCCATGTTGTTGATTGTATTATAAATCCCTCTGAACAGTTATGTAAAAGAAAAGAGCTAAAAACAAGAGCATAGATATAAGGTCATGTAACCTGAAAAAATGTATTTTCATCTAAGACCCTTTTTAAATCGAATAATAACATATGGGCCTATAAACAACATTAATTAAACAACATCGACATGGAACATAACAAAGAACATATGGAACAAATTTTTATAGCAATATAACATGAAGATCAACATAGAATACAACTTTTCACATGAAAAGTTAAGCTAAGTCAAACAATGCTTACACACAAAAAAGAGAGTACAAAGTTAGGCAAAAATACTCTCATAATAAAATGTAATAAGCAAAGGCATATACCCATATTATCTCTGTCAATTTTCATATAATTCTTTACCAACATGTCGTTATCCTTTATAGGTTTGTGAGAGTTATAGTTAAATGGATGCAATTTGTGGTGGTTTTGGTTAAGAGGAAGAGGTGCAATGAAAAATAGAATGTAATGAGTAAAGGCACATACCCACATTTTCTCTATCCGTTTTCATAGAATTCTTTATCAATATGTCTCTATCCTTTATAGGCTTGTGAGAGTTATAGTGAGATAGACGCAACTTGTGGTGGTTTTGCTTAAGAGGAAGAGATGCAATGAAAAATCTCCGGTAATGACTGAATTTACGATTACTTAAACAATGGCGGAGATTGATGTGAGCATGACTAAAAAAGGGGCAAGGCTTATTAAGAAGTGATTCAAAATTTTAGGAGTTTGAAATTGTCACTATAAAAAGATTGGGTCTGCTACTCTTACATGATTTTTTGCCTATATTTTCTCTTATTTTTTTTGCATGTTACGTATAGTCACGCGATAAGCTGGAGTTTGTTTCTTATTAAGCTATACTTTGTAGAAGCATAATTAAAGTAAGTTTTGATTTAATAAAATGTGTGATAGTTGAATTACTTTAGGCATATGAGTTTTAGTATAAAAAGAGTTGCCATAATAAATTATTCCTTTTTTTAGCTTTCTCTGTTTTTCAATAAAGTGGCATTAGAGTCAAGTTCATCTCTTACTAGGAAAATGAAAAAGTGAAACATGAGAGACAAGAATTTTTTTTCTTGAAATGACAACAAATATGTCTTCAAATTTACAACCACTTGTCCCAGTATTTAATAGAGATAAATACCACTTCTAGATTGTGAAGAGAAGAACATTGTCCAAGTTGTAAGATTTATAGGAACTTAATGAAGAAGGATTTGCAGTTCCTAACGAAGCTGTCAAACTAAAAAAGAATAAGAAAAAGGATGCAAAGGCACTCTTCTTCCTTAAAAAATTGTTCATGAAAACATATTTCTAAAGATCATAAATGCTACTACATCTAAAAAAGTATGAATGAAGAAGTAAGGGTGATAAAAAGGTTATCACATTTATATGGTAGACACTTCGTGGGAGTTTAAGATTGTCATGATGAGAACAATGAATAAGTGCAAAAGTGTGTTTCTAAACTTCAATGATTGTGAGTCAAATGTGAGTTTATGGTGAAAAGTTTAGTGATAAAGTTGTTGTGGCTAAGATGTTAAGAACTTTTACATCTCAATTTGTTCATATTATAGTTGAAATTGAAGAATCAAAAGATCTATCTATTTTTTCCTTTAATGATGGAATCTTTATAATCTCATTAGGCAAGAATTAAATGTCAAATAAGAAAACAGATGAGAAGGCATTTCAAATAAAGAGGGAGATTTTAACAATGGAAGGAATCATGTGTGGTGATGACAAGTAAGCTACTGAAAGAGGTTATAGAAGAGATGCAGGCTAATAGGAAGGAAGAGGACATGGCTAGGCTATTCATCATCATTATTGTAAATTATATGGTCATATTAAGGCAAAATGTTGGAAAAAGACATAATCAAGCAAGCTCTATAGAAAAAAAAAAGAAAAAGATTACTAGAAGGGCATAGTTTTATAAAGGAATACTAATGGTAAAACTATTAACTTTATAACGTTCTTTTTGTTCCCGACTTATCTCAAAGTTTGCTAAGTTTTTGGCAATTAATTTCAATTATGTATTATGTATTAGTTAATAATTCGTCATGTATGATTAAGAACAAAACATGTTAAATTATAATATAAACAAATATAATGAAAAACAAGCTATTCCTAGTAGGGTTATCAAGTTTAAAAGAAGCAAAAATGAGGTTATGACATGGGGGTTATGGACATCTTAATCTCAATATAGCGAAGTTATTACAACAAATAGGCATGGTATGAGAAATACCCAAGATTAAGACATTAGGAGTATGTGAAGCCTATAATTATAGAAAGAAAAGAAAAAGGCCTTTCACTATAGGAAAGGCATGGAGAGCACCCATCGACTTGGATTTAATCCATGCAATTTTTTATAAACCAATAAAGCTAGAAAATATAGAGGGATTCGATATTTCATACTTCTAACTGATGATTATAGTCATATGATTTGGGTATAATATTTTCAAAACCAAGATGAAGCATTTAGAGCTTTTGTTAATCTTTTGTTAGAGAAAAAGTGGGAAGCATATTAAGGCATTGAAAACATATCGAGGAGGAGAATTTATTTTGCAAACATTTTGCTCATCCTATAAAGAGAACGACATTCGTAGATAACTCATTGCTCTATATACATTGAAGCAAAATAGAGTAGCTAAACACAATAACTGAATTAAGGTAGAAATGCATAAAGTATAATCAAAGATAAAAGATTTCCAACATAATTATGGGGGAAATTTATTATTGCAACTATTTATCTACTGAACATCTTACCCATCAGGGTAGTTCCAAATTAGATACCATATAAAGCTTGGATAGGTAAATGACCAAGGGTAAGTCATATAAAGGTCCTTTAGTATGTTGCTTATACTTTAATTAACTTAAAAAATTTATAGCGAATAGGATGAAAAAGCCATAAAATGTATTTTTTAGCGAATGCACCAACTCAAAGGCATATAGGCTCTATAACCTTAGAAATGGCAAAATCATTATCAGTTTTGATGATACACAATAGATTGTGCTTGGGCTTGATTATTACTAGAGGCCCTACTACTTTCGATGAACTCTCTCATCTTGCTACTGGAAAATCAGAATAGCCTAACTTGATTAAATGAAGTATATATGCTAATGTTGCAAATAGAAGCTAGAGACCTCCTAAAGGTAGCAAAGGCAAAGGGAAGAGATTCATGTAAAGACTATTGTTACTTGAGAATCTCTTTATATATTAGTTAGAGGAGGTAGGATTTCCTATGGTTGTCTCCTTAGATTGTGATATTTAATAAGGAAGGAAGATACATATAGTGAGAAGGTGAAAACGGATTATTCAATTTTAGGATTTAGCCACTGCAAAAACCCAATACGTTATTGATTACCAACTTCAATCCTATTTGGCAAATCAACATGTTTATTACTTTAAAGCATATGGCATCTAAGTAACTAATCCATCAAGTAGTGAAATATCCTTAAGTAAATCAAGTTCAACTAAGGGAGAAAGCCATGAATAAACAAATCCTTAAGAGATACATATGAGACAACACAAGCTTTATCTATGATCAATCCTAGTTCTTTTAAAGAAACTGTGGGGAAGACAGGCTATAAAGGAGGATCTAATGTAACTAA
This sequence comes from Erythroxylum echinodendron, assembly GCA_027575705.1. Classification (NCBI taxonomy): domain Eukaryota; kingdom Viridiplantae; phylum Streptophyta; class Magnoliopsida; order Malpighiales; family Erythroxylaceae; genus Erythroxylum; species Erythroxylum echinodendron. The sequence continues at coordinate 40,833,152 of JANZXR010000172.1, read as the reverse complement.
AAAGAATAACACATAGGAGCTGATTGAATTTCCAAAAGATAAGAAGGTAATTAAGGCAAAATAGGTTTATAAAACCAAGTATAATGTATATGGAATTATACAAAAGTATAAGCATTGTTAGTGGCAAAGTGATATTGTCACAATATGGTATAGAGTACGAAGATACTTTTTCACCATTACACATTTTAAAACTATAAGAAGAAGTTTACCTTTTATTGTGCAATTAAATTGGTTTGTATATCAATATGATATTGAGCCAAATTTTTATGCAGAATTAAAAGATCGTTTACAAAACGCAATCATAGTAGTTATGCTTCAAGGTAAAGAGGAAGGAATGTAAAGGTTGAGAAAAGCACTTTATGGATTAAACCAAGCTCCTAAAGCATGGTACGGAAGGATAAATTCTTATTTCATTCAAAAATGGATTTAAAAGGATCATAAATGAGCCCACACTTTACATAGAGAAGAAAGGAAACAATGTTTGTTTGTTAGTATTTATATGGATGATATGATCTTCTAGAGCTTATCCTCTTTACTCACAGATCAATTTTGAATAAGTATAAGGATAGAATTTGAAACGTTAGATATAGATTTATTACATTACTTTTTTTGTATACAAGTGAAGTGAATTATAGATGGTGTTTTCATCTCTCAACAGAAGTATTCAACAAATTTACTGAAGAGACTTCACATTTTAAAATTTAAAGTAGCTAATATACTTATAAATGTGAATTAAAAGTTTCCCTAGAGGATGACATCAAATCAACTATTGAACAACATTACAAAATCTAGTAGGCCCATCTATTTAACCTATAATAGATCTAACATATCTTCTTATATGGATATAAGTTCTATGATTATGTACTCTTTTTCCAAGCATCATTTATTAGCTATAAAATGGATACTACGTCATATAGTAGCCACTCATAATTTGGGAATACGGTATGGAGACATGGTACATTACAAGCTGTTTAGATACATTGATAGTGATTAGCAGGATGCATCAAGGATAGGAGAAGCACCTTAAGCTACAAATTTAGTATAAAATCTAGAGTAATTTTATAGAGTTTAAAGAAACAATACATTGTTGCATTATCTACTTCAAAAGATAAGTATATGGCAGCAATTGCATGAGCATGTCAAGAGATATGGCTGAGGAAGATGTTAAAGGAACTTGAATAAGAACAAGGTATATCCACACACAAAAAAAGACAATAAAGAGACTATAACTATGTTAAAAAATTATTTATATTATGAAAGGACCAAGTATATAATATAAGAGCAAATTTTACTAAAGAAATAGTTACTTAGAGAAAACAATTTTTTAATACTGCAATATAGAAGAACATGTTAAAGATATCTTGACAAAATCTTTGATAAGATATCAGCATGAATATTTGAGGTCTTTGTTTGATGTATGTAATCTTGGATCAAGGAGGAGCGAGGAGAAGTTAAATAAAATTTTAGGAGTTTGAAACCATTAATGTGGAAAGATTAGGTTTATCGCTCTAATATGACTCTTTTCTTATATTTTATCCTTTCATTTTTTACACATTAGGCATAATTACAACATTACCTAAAGTTTTTTTTTCTTATTATGTTATGCTTTGTAGGCTTCTATTTAAAGGAGTTCCATTTTAATAAATGTGTAACAGTCAAATTACTTCAAGCATATAAGTTTTAGTGAAAATATAATTTCCATTATAAACCATTCCATTTTTTAGATTGCTACTTTTTTTAATAAGATATGGATCTTATTAATAGTGAAAGATAATTCATATAGAAACATGTTACTAAAAACAAGAGGATCAACGAAGCAAAAGTGATGCTCCTTGAGGATATTCAAAGAAAAAGATGATAAATGAGAAAGGTGATGTATGTGAAAATACCAATCAACTCTTATCTTTGAGCTTGTCAAAACTATACCCATTTTACCTAATAACAACTTCAGAATCATCACAAAAATAGAGAAAATTTGAAGAAAAATTTAAATCTTCAATTGTTGTCTTTAGTGAGTATTGTCAACCACTACTACCACATTTATACTCTCATCAATGTCAGGAGAAAAAGCCCTATGGTCTCATCGCTAGTCATCTTTTGTATCATTGCTTGATTGATGAAAATAGAGGTTAAGGCTCTGTATTAATTTTTTAATTCGCTAAGATTGGTTGAAAATTTGAGTCTTTTGTAGTTATAAAAGTTGTTATACTCATCAAGAGCTTTCAATGGTATAAAAATTGTTGATTCGGAGACTAAAAATTTTCTGGTCAGTAAAGGAATATTCTAATGACTGGAGAAATATTTTAGTCGCTGAAAATTGTTTCGATAACCTTTCGACAACTTTTCAAAAAATTTTGAAAAATTCTATAAATTATGCTGATAATTTTCCCTTAAGGACTATAGCAAAATTCTTAATGACTTGTGAATTAAAAATCATGAAAAGGTTAAGTGAGAATAGGATCAGGGACCAAATTACATAATTGGACCATCCTAGCAAACTTATTAAGTCCTAGGTTGTTAATTGAGCCCAACAACTTGTAGATGACACTAATTAGGATATTTCCTTTTATATTTTATAGGTACGTCATGAGTAAGACTCGCACCGCAAGGTTCGGACAGACAAGTACATTAATCAGGTATGTTCATATCTATCTAGCTATTGAATATGATTCTATGCTAATATAAGTGATGATGTGTTAAGTTAGGATAAATGCTCTATCCTTATGTAAGTGGATATAATATGATATACATATATATATAGACATATATATATAGACACACACACACACAAACACATATATATAAGTACCTATAAGTATATACATTTAAGTATATACATTTACATATATAATTTGTATAGCCATCATCGTGATGCTAATGTGAATATTATAATTATATCTAAATATATGCATTCAAGTTTGGGTACGTATGGCATATTGTATGCATTTACTGTGGTCCTTATATGACTAACTACTTATTTTATAAAATTGCATGATTTATAATTGGATTATGTGTTCATTTGTTTGACTTTGATTGCAAAGAAGGAAAAATCTGTAAGACATTCCACTTGATGGGTATGCATTAGGACTAGTGTGCACTAGTTTGATTATGAGAAATTATTGTGATATGATATTGAGATATGTTACGAACTGATTATGGTTGATGCTTAGCTCCCAGATAGGTCCTTGTTTGATTTGTGTATTATTGATCTGATTGTGACTTTGGATGTATTAAGTGAAGGCTGGCCTGTTGGTGATGCTTGGCTGTCTGCAATTGCATTAGACTAAGAGAGGCTTAAGACTATATGAGTATAGGTACATAGATGGGCCATTGGTGATGCTTAGCTCCCGTAGTTATTCAATATGTAGCTAGTATTATGAAGATTTATCGTTGGAGATTATGCTCATACAAATATTCTTTCTCCATGATTTATTATGCATTGCATATGATTTATCATGCATCATATATGTTTGTTTATACTAGTATAAATTGTATATTATGTGAGCATGGTGTTAAGGTTATAAGGCGATATAGACTTACTCAGTGAGGTCTAACTCCCCTTACCTCTATTTTGAGCAATTTTAAGGAGCGTCAACTGTGACATATCTACCTTTACGTATTCTTTTCATTTGTTTTCAGTTGTATTTGTACTCCAGTGTTCACAGTAATATGGTTTGGTATATTGAAAAATTTTCTTCTAATTGTACTTTGTTATGTTTGTACTTACGCGTGCCTATATTGTTATTTATTTTTTTCAAAATTTTGTATTTATTTTAATCATTGATAGTTAGGCTTATGTTTGATCTGAAAGCTTTGAATTTTAGGTTTCACATGCCAGTCATGTGTTTATTCGAGTTGTGACAGATGACTACTCTATTGGTGTTTAGAAATTTAAACAAAAAGGAAAAGGATGAATGCTAAAGAATTACGAGAAAGTAACATGTCGTGGGAGCAAGATGGAGGATGATATTTTTGGTAGCTTCAACAAACCGTGAATATTCATGGATTTTTAAGAGCATGTTGGAACTTAAGAAGCATATTTATCCTTGTATGAAGTATACGATAAGGGATGGTGAAGACATATAGTTGTAGTATGATAATTGGACTGAGTTTAGTCCTCTTTGGTTGCGTAATGACTTACAAGTTTTAAGGATTAGGATTCCTAAGAAGGCTAAAGTTATGTGGTTCATCTAGAAGAGGGGTAGGATCCGAAATATTAGGCATATTCAACTGCTGGAAAACTACTTACCTGAGCTACCTACTGTACGAAGGAAGGATACGGTGATATGGACTTAACATGCTAATGGGTTATTCAATAATAAATTGGCTCATAATCTACTGGTGGCACCAATGGAGTCAGTCTCGTGGGCAAAAATCGTATGGAAGCAAGTTTTGAGTCCCAAGTCTGCCATTTTCTTGTAGTTAGTTATACAGAACAGATTAAGAACTAAAGACCGATAGTTTGGGAGTTACTATCCGCTATGCGTCTCATGTAAATAAGTAAACGAGAGTAGAAACCATATGTTCTTTGAGTGCGAATATAACAAATTGGTGTGGAGCAAAATTTTGAACATGATTCGACATCCAAGGTTCTCTTTTGATTGGAACGAAACATTGAACTCTATCATTCAGTATTCCAAATCAGTTCAGAGGGATGGTTTAATTATCAAGACTTCTTTTCAGATGGTGATCTATTATATCTTAAGGGAGACAAATAGGAGAATCTACAAAAATGAGAAGTAGCACATGTACCATCCCACTACCATAGGGTACACACCTAAGTTTTTAGGAACATAACCCACGATAATGGTATGCTGGAGCAATAACACAAATCTAACTTGCACATGGCATCATCGAACATACTCGAAATCGTTATCATTTTCTCTTAAAACGTTCACTTCATTCACACAATATGTAAGTCACAAATAACTTATGTCTAATGTTCATATATCTTAAGTCATATAAATGTCTCACAAATAATTGTTTTAGCCGTATGTATAAGTAACAGGATGTTACAGCATAAGTATGAACTTGTTGAGACAATTGTTAATTTGATTAGAGAGACAATGATAGCGAAATGGAGGCAAGACAACATTAGCCAAGAACTTAGATCGTTATGGTTAATTTGATTTTTGTTTTGTAATTACTGTACATTCTGCCTTGTGTAGTTTTTTATTGTTTGTAAGATCCTCTAAGATGATTATGTATAAGTTTCTACTTTGGTAATATATTTCTTTTTAAATTCCAAAAACAAGACAGAGGATGATATATACAAGAAAGCAAAAGAAAGCTCTTGCTTTCACGAAGACTTAGTGGAATATTCTTTTAGCCTAGACAAAATATAGGGTTTTAAAAAAACTATAGAAAAATACCACAAGAAGTGTCCCCAAGGACTTAATTCATTCCCAAAATTTGATGATTGACAAAAATTCAATTTTTTTAATTTTTCTATTCTTTTTTCAACCCATTTCCAATTTTCATTTCTTTTTTTAATTAATTGGAGAAGTTTACAAAAAGTTTCCTTTATTATTATTATTAGCAAGAAACTCCTAGAAATTCCAAAAATAGTGGAACGTCTTTATCAATTTTCCTTGTTTTTATTTTTACCTAATTTTTCAAAAAGAAAATGTCCTAATAAACCTATTGGACTTAAAATTAAAATAGAAGTAAAATCTCCACTTATAGGAAATTAGTTTTTAATTAAAATATATGATGGAGAGGTATCAGCAATTATAATGTAGTTAAGATTAAGTAAGTCTTAAAAGAACAAAATTAAAGATAGTAATAAGAAATTAAACATAATATAGTGAAATGCAATGCAAATTATGCTTCATAAGAATGCTATTAAAATAAATTAAATGAAATAATGTACAAGTATATTTAAAATAAATTTGATAGGATGGAATTATAAATAAAATAAAAAAGAGAGTAAATAAAGGATAGATCAAAATTAATTATCAATAAGTATGTAGTTGAAGAGGAACGATGGATAAAATAATAGGTACGGTAAAAAGAAGACTCTTGCTTCCATGGAGGCTCGTTATACTTTACCCTAAACTAAATATAGGATTTTCAAAAAACGGATAAAAAAACTAAAAAAAAAAGTTATCTAAAAAACTTAATTCATTCCCACATTTTGATAATTGACAAAAATTCATAAGTTTAAAAATAAAAAATGTTGCAAAAAAAGAAATTTCTCTTATAATTCGTTTTATGTGAGTATATGGGAAACAATTTTTCAATTAGTGATTTCCATTAATGAGACAATACAAGATATATTACACGTGGATTTATCATAAATGATCTTTTTATTTAATAAGGGTAAGATTACGTATTATCGGATCTTTTTTAACCTTACATCTTAGTGAAATTTTAATTGAGCGTTGATGATAATAATGATAGTGAGAAAATAACACAAGTTATGTTAAAATTTAATAATCCTCAAAATAAGATGTACTATTAATTAAGAAGAAAGATGCATGTTTTATTTATAAAAATATATAAATTTTTAATTTTTTTAGTGTATAAAATTAAATAATAAGGTAAAGGATAGTTTTAACTTTCCACAATTATTATTATTATTATTTCAATTCTGAACCATCTTCACAAATTACTTCTAGGGTGTTATCTTAAGCATCCAGCGTCCCTTGAATACATCCGAAAACAAAAGAATGGATTTTTGAAATATATTCTTCCTTGTATTAGTATATGGCCAATGGTCGGAATAGGGGGACCCATTGCATCCACATGGAATAGAGAGTGCCACAACTGCCCAGCTGAAAAAAAAGTACCAAGATATAACGCTGTCTGTTTTTTCATGAGGCTGTAGTTGCAACATCATCACTCCTTAAAAATGGAGTCTTGTTCTCTGCACCCATCATCTGTCACCACCATTGTCACCTCCTTAACAAAAGCTAAAGCTGGGTTTATTGAGAAAAGTTCTCTACATGGTCAGCTCCTTCGGTTTCCTAATTTCATTAGGCACCCAAATGCCAGAAAGCTCAAACTTTTTACTGTAAAGGTTCAGACTTCAGGTAGATTTCTAGTCTCTTATATTTCATCAATTTGATTTCTTTCTTAGTTTACAAATACTAGGTCTTTGTGATCTGACTCATTGAAGTCTTCGGTTCTTTAGTTCTGATCTCCCGTCTTCCTTGGAAGATGAGCTTCAGGGAAAGTAAATTATGCTGCTTTGCTTTTCCAGAGGCACCTTTTACTAAATTGAACGAACTTCCCCTACCAAGCTCTTAACAATTGTCTTCAGTTTGCCTAACGTGAGTATATAAGGCAAAATGTAAGAAAGTTTACAATTTAAGCTATTTGAGAATAGAAAGATTGTTAGAAAAGTTTGCTTCCAGACATTCAATATGTCTCTAAAGTTCTGACAGCGTAAATGCAAAGCCGAGAGCGAGCCGACATGCAAATGGTGCGTAGCTTGATGTTGATCATGAGAGCTAGACTTTAATTCTGCACTAGTTTTTGAAGTTACAACCATGAACTATATACTACCAGCAACAGAGGAATAGTTTTTGTTTTCTCCCATTTTTGTTTCTGGGCTTAAGAAAGATTGATCATCTTTTCTATGTCTCCTTTTGGTTTGCAATTGATGTTCATGGATTTATTTTAAGGTGCAACGAAATTTAGCTCACAAATTGTGGAGGCAATTCCAGGGGATGTAGGACAAAAAGATGAGAAGCTTGCATTTGTTTCCGGTGCTACTGGCAGAGTCGGATCACGAACAGTGAGGTTGCTTCATAATAATTTATGTTCTATAAGATTGGATTTTATGAATGAATGTAACATCCAAGCATAGCATCACTTCAGTTCAAATAGGCGTAGTGTTTGCATTTGCATTTATATTTGTTTCATTCTACTTTTCTGTGAGGTTCATGTTCTAAACAAATATAAATTACTTCAGGGAGCTTCTAAAACTTGGATTTCGAGTTAAAGCTGCTGTGAGAAGTGCTCAGCGAGCAGAAACTCTCGTGCAGGTGCAACTTTCTTCATCAAATTATCTTCATCTATTTCATTTGATCTCTTATTCCCTTTTTGATGTGCATTTACTGACATGGATGCTTTAGCTGTAGAGTGTCAAGAACCTGAAAGTTGATCCTGAAGGAGCTCAGCGTAAGAGAAACCACGTTAACTTCTTATTGATTTGAGTTTCAAAGTGCATTTTCCAGTGTAAAAAGGTTAGGTTAATATGCAAGAAGGGATACTATGTATATCTAGTAACAGATAGTCTTGGTGATTAACTCAGCTATTGAGAGACTTGAAATTGTGGAATGTAATTTGGAGAAACAAGATCAGATTGTACCATCACTGGGAAATGCATCCATAGTTGTATGCTGCATTGGAGCCAGTGAGAAGGAAGTGTTTGACATAACAGGTCCTTATCGAATTGATTATCAGGCTACCAAAAACCTTATTGATGCAGGTAAAAGATACTGTGCCGTGCAGATAGAAATGCTGTTGTACTAAGCATTTTTTGAAAGTTGATCACTTCTCTTAATGTACAGCAACTACTGCAAATGTAAACCATTTTATCATGGTTTCATCATTGGGGACAAACAAAATTGGATTTCCAGCTGCTATTCTAAAGTAAGTGGTAATCTGACACAGAAGGAGCATTAGCATATTAACTAATGCTATTAGCAACAAGATCTTTTGATATTTCTTGGCTTTTATTACTATAGTTTGTTTTGGGGAGTTCTGATATGGAAGAGGAAAGCAGAAGAAGCACTCATAGCAAGTGGCCTTCCTTACACCGTGAGTAGGCACAGAAATGATCATCTATCAGTTGGACGCAGAAGTTATAAATATGTGCTGCAAGCTTGAACTTGATTGTTCATAGTGCTTTACAGATAGTAAGACCTGGAGGAATGGAGCGGCCTACTGATGCTTACAAGGAAACTCATAACATTACCCTTTCAGAAGAAGATACTCTATTTGGTGGCCAGGTGTCAAATCTTCAGGTATTTTTTCTTTCATATTTTCTCCACAAGAATCACAATTGTCATTTCCACCATTTTCTTTCCTGGGTTTTCGGTTTGAGACTTAGTTGAGTTCGGTGCTCCAAAATGTTGATCATTGCTTCACTTGCATCATTGTTTATGCTAGGCTCATAATTTTTATATTTTGAATTCCTGTTTTTCTTGTCATGTCCATTGATTATATGTCATCCTTTGAGAATTTCCTGTTTTTCTTGTCAAGTCCATTGATTATATATGTCATCCTTTGAATGATGAAAAGTTTCAAGGTCTCATTGACATTTTTAACAGAACAATTTATTAAAAAATTTGCAGGTTGCTGAACTCATTGCATTTATGGCCAAGAACTCTGACCTGTCATACTGCAAAGTGGTGGAAGTAATTGCTGAGACAACTGCACCACTAACTCCATTGGATAAGCTTCTTGCAAAGATACCATCCCAACGCACACGGCCAAAGGTACCCTCATCTTTTCTTCCTCAAAGAATGAAGAGCCTCTGTTCTAGTATTCTTAAGAACATAACTTTCATCTCAAGCCAACCTAGCTTGAGGATGCAGTTCCTCAGGAGCAGGTGTCTCTGGAGTGTAATTGTCAATAGATAGCAGTAATTTAGAAAATTGCCTTCGTATACTGGACGCATCCAAGTTTCTAATCTGGAAGGTGTATTTGCAACAAATATTTTGAGAAAATATTTAGGTTCATAAACTGTGATACCCAGGCTAGTGTAGTGTTAAATATTTAGTTTATCTAGCTAATAGATCCAGAAAATGATTTGTTTCCAAACCTGCTATCATGGTAACACAAGGGTTGAAATGATTGGCCGTTGGTGTAGTATTCTGAGGCTAGAGCGCCTAAAACTGTAGTATCAGAGTCATTTCTCTAGGAAAATAGTTGATTACATCTGAATTGCATAAGAAATGGATGCTTTGATTTGATTATCTGTATATATACACACACATATACAAAATAATTTTGATCCAAGTGAATTTGAACATGTTCCTTGTAGAAACTCTTAGGACCCAAAACTGAGATGTCTTATATCCACAGGGACCAGATTCAGCAGATATGCCTATGGTTGAGCCTACCAAGGATATTGTAACAGAGGCAAGCTCTACCATTTCCAAGGAACCTTCAGTAAAAGTTAAGGTGTCAAGTCCACTCTCGCCTTATACTGCGTAAGGCCAAGATGCCATGATTCTCTATAATTCAAGGATTTGCAATATCCCTACGCTTGCAATATTGGAAAACTCAATGGAAGGCAGAAACATGTAGCAAATGTTCTTATCTTCTATCTGCTTCAATGTTTCCAAGTTAGGTTCTTCTAAGGTCACAGCCGGTTGTAAGTGAACCTTTTGAAACCATGTGCAGGCTTTGTATGGCCTCTTGCCAAAGTGCGTTACTAATTTCAGTCACTATCTAAATAGATGGACAAGTTAAGGTCAACAGCGTGTTTTTACTGAGTAGTTTGAAAGGAGAGTAATTTGGTATAGTATACTTGCAACTGCAATCCAAGCTGAAGCAATTTTGCATATTCTTGTAGCCTTGTCTAAAGATGAATGCGGTATCTGATGGACTTATTGCTACTAGGTTTTATTGCTTTTGTGCTTGCCGTTGTTATAGTGTTATTCATATTATGTTATGCCCCTAACAGATATGAAGATTTGAAACCACCCACTTCTCCCACTCCAAGTGCGCCCACTGGCCAACAAATAATATCCAGTCCTATAGATGCGGCATCACCGGTTTCTTCTGATGCTCAGACAAGCCCTTCTGAGACAGCACCTGAGATTACAGAGACAAAACCAGCAAAGACAGGAAGGCCTCTTTCTCCCTATGTTGTGTAAGAAAAATTTTCAATGAACTCCACTGATTCTAGCTTACACGTGTTTTGTTCATAGTTCATTATTTGGTAGTTATGAAGATCTGAAGCCCATTACCTCTCCAAGTCCAACACCAAGTGGCCCAAAAGAAGTAGCCACTGGTGCTTCAACACCACCAACAGTAGGCAATGACGTAGCAACGGTCATAGTTAACAGTAATCCTATGCCAGATTCTGCTTCACGTCATTCACCCTTCCTGGTGTAAGAATATCATAATAAAGTAGCTGCTAATTAACTCTTGATCTAGGCCACCAAATAAAAACCTAGTTCAGTTTCATTCATTCGACAAGATACTTGGTTGCTTGCATGCGAGCCCCTGCAATTTCTACCACCTTAATCCAATGCAAAGTGAAAAACAAATATCTTAGAATTCCTAGGCATCTATTAGTAAGCTGCTATGAATATGATCCACTTGTAATCCTCAAGTTGTTCGAGTGTGCAGCATCAACTAACTAGTCTTTCATGGTTCTCTAGACTTCTAGTGGCTCTTCTTTGTTTTGTTCGGTTATTGCTGCTGATTATGATCTCAGGTATGATGATCTGAAACCTCCCACATCACCATCTCCTACAGCGCCTGTCGGATCATTCCAGTCTGCTAATTACGAAGGGCCTAAAATAGGAAACACCGCTCATTCACCTGCATCCGTGAATGAGGTACATCAAATAGAACCAAAGCCAAAGCCAAAGCAAAAGCCACTTTCCCCTTATACCATGTAAACTTTGATTCTCAATCTCTCGCTCCATTGAGATATTTTGTTATTGTCATAATTATCAGGCTTGTTCTTACCTCTGAAAATCAACTTCCGAGCTCAACAGAAATTGTTTTTACTTGTTAAACTTGTCAAAAACCTCCCAGGCTTAACTGTTTTCTCTGCTTTTTCTAATAAAAAAGGTATGAAGACTTGAAGCCCCCTACTTCCCCAAGGCCTCCCTTGGAGAAATTGAAGTGAAAGAAAAGCTTTTACCTGAGCATCTGAAGAGGTAAAGAAAGATGGGATTTTCCTTGAGCAAAATATGAATCATCTTGTTCAGGCCAGCTTATATACTATGAAGAGACTAGCAAGTGGAAATTGCGGGAACCAAAGTACAAGCATTGTCTTGCTGTATAGTCCAAACAAAGTTTTTGTTGCTGAAAGCTTTAGTCTTGAATTATGCTGTGCAGGATGTAAACTGCTACGTATTGAATTTGTTGTTATATTAATTCCTATTATGTGGAAGATTAATAATAAGAATCCTGAATGGATTGTTCCATGCTAGTGATTGAAGGTACTTGTTTGGTAAATAAGAATTTATTCTTCCTCTTCTTGTCTCCTGTTACCTTTTACTCTCAGATTTGTCTCCTCTCAGTCAATTTTTTCAAACATTCATTTTGTGTATGTTAGGATATATGTTATATATTCTAAGCAATTAATTTGGCATTATTTATTAATTGGATATTTAAGATATTAATTGGATAAATGACTTGGATTCAAAAGTTATTGGGAATAATCTTCTAGTTAAAAAAGAATCCTATCT
>JANZXR010000172.1:40801054-40820730 GCA_027575705.1 Erythroxylum echinodendron | reverse complement strand
AAACTTGTAAACAGGAAACTGTACAGTATATAACTGTACAATATATCAGTGGACTATTTTGCAAATTTTAAAAATTTTAGGGACTATTTTATAAATATAAAAAATTGCCCGAAACGGTATTCAATATTGACTGATACCAGTATAGTATCGTTTTATAACTCAATTCGGTACTGAATTCGATACAGTAAATGAAAACTTTGGACAGTCTTCTTATAACTGGGTATACGGCTGCTATTTTGACTGGAAGGAGAGCAAAGAAGAGAATAGTAGAAGAAAGTCGAGAAGTTGAATCAAATTGAGGATCAGTGCGACAAATGGATCAGACCCAAGATAGGACTCGACAGCGGGACTTTACTCCTTCCAACGTTCTGTCTTACCTTGACCCTCAGTACTGGTAACAAAGCGTCGTGAAAAAATCTCAACTTTGTGTCTCTCTCTTTCTCTCTCTTTTTTCAATTGTCTCTAACTTGGAACCTCTCTTTCATGCTGGTAATTTTCGATGTTTTTGATTTTTTATTTAGGGATGAGAGATTCTCTCATGAGGAGCATTACGAGTGGTTCAAAGGTTATTCCCATTTTCGTCATCTCATTCAGTCATATGTCCCCGCCAACTCCTCCGTATTGTCCTAATCCCTCTCTTTTTACCGTTTAGTAGATGAGTATTGGTCAAACGTCTTCATTTTAAAGATCAAAGTTACCATTTTTACTGTTTTGTAATCTAGGGCCTAAAAGGGATTCACTGGTGAATAATAGTTTCCATTTTTTTAAACGATGGGTATTTTTGAAAGCGGAATTTTGTGGTTTGCTCATTGCATTTGCTTTACTTGAATTAACAAAATTGGTTCTAGTGTGAATGTTGAGATAGTTGGACAGTAACTCAATTATGCAAGTTTTCAAATTGTCCTACGCTGGTTGCTTTGTCCCGTCTTGTTTCAGCTCTCTGTCAAATTTCCGCTAGTAGATACGTTTTGGGAGTTATTCGTTGATTAGATGGCTGGATGGTGTAGGTGTTGGAGCTTGGTTGTGGCAACTCACAGTTGTCTGAAGAGATGTACAAAGATGGAATCGTTGAGATAACATGCATTGATCTGTCTGCCATTGCAGTGGAGAAGATGCAGAAACGATTGTTGGCCAAGGGATATGAAGGTATGTGTTGTTGGAAACTGTTGGAGTCATCTTTCCTACTTAATGCAAAGCCGTATTAGATGTTTGCCATTTCACAGATCCAAAAATATAGTTCCTGTTTGTTGATACCTTGTTAGAGAAGTGGGTTGGAGTTTGTAGTTGTGTTCAAGTACATGACATTCAAATCTACGTTTCTGTACGAGGACTTACTTTTAGGATGAAACATTAAACGTTAAATAGTATTTTCATAGTTTTTCTTTCTTGTCACCTCAATCATCAGAAATAAAAGTGCTGCAAGCTGACATGCTAGACCTGCCCTTTAGCAACGAGTCTTTTGATGTGGTTGTTGAGAAAGGAACAATGGTAAATAGATGCTTAAGACTGTTGCTACTTTCTTTTCTTTTCAAACTTCTTTTAGATTATTCACCACAGTTGTCATTTTTCAATTGCCTAATGCTTGAGGTTGAAGATGAATTTTGTGCTTAACAAGCATAAATATTTTTTTCTCTGTGAAGGACGTATTGTTTGTCGATAGTGGTGATCCATGGAATCCAAGGTGTGAAGCTTTAACTAGGATGAAAGCAATGCTGGAAGGTGTTCACAGAGTTCTAAAATCAGATGGCATTTTCATCTCAATTTCTTTTGGTCAGGTGGATTCAAAATCAAAATTTATCACTTTAAGAGCGGTCTTGTTTTAGGTGTGAGAATTATCTAGGGTCTTGGAGATGGGAAGTGTCTGTGCCATTGTTCTGATTTTATGTTCATCTTGTGCAGCCACACTTCCGACGTCGTTTATTTAACGCTCCTGAATTTACATGGTCTGTTGAATGCTGCACTTTTGGTGATGGATTCCACTATTTTTTCTACGTCTTGAGGAAGGTGAGCCTCCAGATTGTTCATTCATCAGCTAAACTTGTTAGGCTGTTGATATAAATCCATGTTACTCCACAACATTTCCTTTAATTCTTTGAAATTGGACTTGGGGATTTCTCTCTAACTTGAGGATATCTTGAGATCTGGAGAGGAAGATCAAAAGATAAAGATATTACGGACTGTTCTGTATTTAAGTTTTTATCATTTATTTACGTTTTTGAGAAGTTCATAAATTATAAAATGACATTTCTCAGGGAAAGAGAGCATCAAAGGACGAGTATTGTGTTGATTGTGGTGAAAAAAATGAGGTACCGGCCGTACACCTACTTCAAGAAGAATTAGAAGGGGAGGATTTTATTTTCCGAACCAGCATCGGGGAAGATACTTAGAACTGGTAGTAACTTTCATTTTCTCAGGTAGTTATGTTCTTGGTATGCTTCTTACATCTGTACTTGAAGAAGAATTAGAAGGGGCGGATTATATTTGGTGGACCATTAAACTTCAATTTCTCAATTCTTGTTGTGGTTATTGCATCTATGATTCATTTGACTTCATAACTGGAAGTTGTAAGAACTTTTATGCATGGCTTTGAGCAGCTGCTACTAACCAACCAATATTTTCATTGGAATTGATTATATATATGCCAATTCAAGATAGGAATCTTGGGACGGTGAAGGGTGTTATTAGAACATCTCATTGGACTGGTGGTTCCTTGGTGCATTTTGGTCAAACTAGTTGAATGTTCAAAGACACTATAAAACATGTCTTTGGAATGAAACAAAAGCAAATGCGAGAACTAACAAGGAACATGCCATGGTACAAATAATCTTCACATGCAACAATACATGCCTTTGAAACTAGAAACGAAATTAATTAAATGATCAATGCATGCTCTTCTCCAACTCCCACTTAATGTCGAACTAAAACATTCAAGTAACATGTGACTGTAAGATTATAATTTATAAAACTACGGATGTTATGACTTTATTCAGATTACCGCAAAGCAAGAAGTCTTATGTATTGTGTACGTTGATTTTTTTTTTTAATATTCTTCATAGTACAATATTATCTATTACAATTTCAGTTTTAGGTCCAAACTTTTATTTTTTTCAATGTGAAATTGGATATAAGAGATTATCTTTTTTGTTGACTTACCCTTATTCCCTAATGAAGTACATAATATTATAAAGTTTTTCAAAAAGCCGTTTAATGATAACCCAAAAAAAAGTTTAATAATAATTAAAAAACAAAAGGAAACCCTTCAATCACAGTCCACTCCAATCCACCGCAGGCCCTTCTCTCATTTGAACAGACACAAACGACAGCGTAGCGCAGCCAGTGTCCTTTACACGCAAATAATAGTACGCCTCGCAAACAAATGCTCAACCTTTTCTCCTCTTTCGCTTTCTCCCTCCGATTCTTCACCTATTCGCTTCTCTCTCGTCGCCGGCAATCCTCTATCTCACCGGAAACCTCCTCGGATCAGGGGATTATATTCGATTCCTTTATCACATTTTTACACAGTTATTGAAACGGAATTAGATTGTACATAGGTTGGTTCAATTAATTTGATTGTAGATGGAGGATTACGGTGACAGTGACGAGGAGTGCTACTACTCCGATGATCGGGAGTCTCTCGACGGTCTTGATAGTGAAGATTCCCATTTCCTGAGAGTTACTCCCAAGGGTCCTAAGGTAATTAAATTTCGACTTTTTTCCTATTTTTTCATTTTAAAGAAGTTCTCTTTTTGGGTTTCTTTTTGCCCTAGTTTCTGTTCGTGTTTTAATGAATATAACCAGGGTTGTATGTGGATTTGCGATGGTAACGACTGGAAATTTATGTAATTCTCGCCAGGTTTGTTTCAAGATTTTGGCTTCCTTGCTCTTTTCTTTTTAAAGTCGACCGTTTTCGGATGTTGGGTTTATTTTTCTCTTCTATGTAATTACGGGGTTGATTGGAAGGGTTTGGTTTGGTTAAATGAGTCCGTTGTGTTGGTTCATCCGATTCATGAATTTGTCAATGTTATGCAATAGCTGTTTATAAAGTTGATCTTTCTGAAGTTTTCAGCTGTTTTCTGCCCAAAGTGGACTGTTTTTCTTTAATAGATCTTTTTAAATCGTCTTTTCTGACTAATGGGCGTATAATTTATCAAAATGTTGATCTTTGGAACAAAGTGTTTGTTTTTATTTGTTGGGTATTCAATGTGGACTACTGAAGACATTTTTTTTAGTACCCAAACTTCTTGCATTATAGAGATTTGGTTTCGTTTTACTAAACTCTTTAGCATCTGGCAGGTGATCAGAAAGGAATCCCTATTGGCAGCTCAGGTAAACCCAGAAAATGAAAACTGATCATTAGAATCGTTATCTTCTATATATTCTAATGCAGCAAGTACTGATGCCTGACTGTGAATACATGTACAAAGAGGGAGGATTTACGTAGAGTAATGGAGTTGCTATCACTAAGAGAACATCATGCTCGAACTTTGTTGATCCATTACCGTTGGGATGTTGAGAGGCTATTTGCTGTTCTTGTAGAGAAAGGGAAATCATTCTTGTTTACTGAAGCTGGTGTTACTATCATTGAAAGTCAGGATAATGACTCACAACAGAATTCATGCTCTACAGTAAGATGTGATATTTGCATAGAAGATTTGTCTCGTGATAAGGCAACTAGGATGGACTGTGGCCATTCATTTTGTAAGGACTGTAAGTTCTATTACCATTCTTGATCAGTTTTCCCTTTGAAGCATGCCCTTTATGACAGCTTGGGTTTGCTTTTCTATGCTTTTCTATCTTTACATAAACACGTTGAACTTTGGCTAAGGTTGAATTTAGTGTGATTTTAAGTTTATTGGTACTGAATATGCATTTCGAAAATAAGAAAGATATTAACTTATTGGTGCTGACCTTTTAAAATTCATGCTGAAAACTTGTAGAATTTCATACTATTTATTTATTAAAAGGTCAAGCCGTGTGATAAAATGTTCTATTGTTTCTTATCTTTTTTTTTTTTGTCTCCTCGCCAATATGGGTTGAACTTTTAGTCTCCGTCACTGTTTATGTAATGCAGCAAAGATCGCTGAAGACATCTCTTATATTGATTTTTCCATTTGAAGGTTGGACAGAGCACTTTATTGTGAAAATAAATGAGGGTCAGAGCAAGCGCATTCGTTGCATGGCATACAAATGCAATGCTGTCTGTGACGAGGCCGTTGTTAGAAACCTAGTAAGCAAAAGGAATCCTGATTTAGCAGAAAAATTTGAGCGGTTTCTCCTTGAGTCATATATTGAGGACAACAAAATGGTAAAATGGTGTCCAAGCACTCCTCATTGTGGGAATGCTATAAGAGTGGAGGAAGACCAATTTTGCGAGGTAGAATGTTCGTGTGGCATGCAGTTTTGTTTTAGCTGCTTGTCAGAAACACACTCGCCTTGTTCATGTTTGATGTGGGAGCTCTGGAGCAAAAAGTGCCGAGATGAATCTGAAACCGTTAACTGGATCACGGTCCATACAAAACCTTGTCCCAAGTGTCACAAGCCAGTGGAGAAGAATGGTGGCTGTAACCTTGTCAGCTGTGTATGTGGACAAGCATTTTGGTGAGGACTCTCTGTCATGCTCTGATAGTTGCACATGCAATATGATTAATTCTTATTCATAAGGAGAACAGAAAGCAAAGGAACTGTAGTCAGTATGTTCATAAAAAGGCATTTTGTTTCTAAATTTGACATATTGATTTTATGTTTCTCACCTGAATGATAATCCCAATGATGTCTCTTTACTCGTAAATCGTAGCCAGCACGAGTCACACGTGGTTGCTTACTGCTCTTTCAAACAGTCAGATGGTTAGGCTTGACGTAGCTTGTTCTGACTATTATCTGCGAATGGATATATCATCTCAGATTTGATCTTTCATGCCACCTCTTCCTGTCTCATACTAATGTTTTTTCATATTGGTGGCTTACATGATACTTGTGTCATTTCTCATTTCACTCAGTTGGCTGTGCGGTGGAGCTACTGGTAGAGACCATACGTGGTCAAGGATAGCTGGCCACAGCTGTGGTCGATATAAAGAGGATCAAGAGAAAAAAACTGAGCGGGCAAAGCGGGATCTATACCGATACATGCACTATCATAATCGTTATAAAGCTCATACAGATTCCTTTGAACTGGAAAGTAAACTTAAAAAGACAATTATGCGTAAGGTGTCAATTTCAGAAGAGAAGGAATCAAGACTTCGAGATTTCAGTTGGGTAACAAATGGACTTCAGAGACTTTTTAGATCACGGCGGGTTCTTTCATACTCGTACCCATTTGCATTTTATATGTTTGGTGATGAGCTTTTGGATGATGGAATGACAGAAGTGGACAGAGAGATAAAGCAAAGTTTATTCGAGGATCAACAACAGCAGCTTGAGTCAAATGTTGAGAAACTCTCCAAGTTTCTGGGGAAGCCTTTTGAACAATACAGTGATGATAAAGTAATGGATATAAGAATGCAAGTCATTAATCTTTCTGTTGTCACTGATTCACTTTGTAAGAAAATGTGAGTTCAGTTGTTGCAAAAACTTGAAAATAATTCTTGGACTTTCCAAATTCTTGAAGTAACGAATTTTCTTGCAGGTACGAGTGCATTGAGAATGATTTGTTGGGTTCCCTCCAACCGGGTATGCATAACATAGCTCCATACAAGTCAAAGGGCATTGAGAAGGCATCAGAACTTACCAGTGGTTGGAGCTCCAAAACCAATGCGACAAATATGTTTCTTTCATCAAGTGGTGGGCGAAGTTTAATATTACTCTTGAAGTAATTTTTTTGGTTCTAGCACATAACTCTTAGGCAGTGGTTGCTGCAATAGAACGTTTTGTACTTCGTTTCCTTGTTATCTTGCTTGAAATTACGAGCTTGGTACTCTCCATCTGCCATTCCTATATTTTGCTAACATTGATCCAGCTTACAGTTTTTGCTTCTTGTAAATTTTTGTGGTTTGACATGAATTTCTCTTGTACGACTGCAAAAAAGCTTTTCCCGATTCATGAATGGCCATATTTTGCTTATCGTATTCCCACACTTCAAAAGCATTTTGAATTGCAGTGGAAGACAATTATATGCAAGAGCACAACTTTATGCTTGAAAAACTTGATGAGAATTTTCTTTTTTAGCTCAATTTTTAGAAGCCTTTTAATAGAATGGCTAGAATCACTCAACTGAAGTGGAAAGTAGATGATTTATCTACCAAAATATCTTATTTAAAATATTGACTTCTTGTTTTTAGGTGGGACATCAAAGCAAGAGAGACCTTCAGATTCTGGAAGTTCAGATGATAGTGGATGCTTTGCTTTGAAACGTGCTAGAAACGAAGATGGTGGCTATTTTGATCTGAACTTGCCAGCAGAGGTTGTAGATAGGAACTGAACTCAGACTCGAAGAGACTGAAAGTATAGCTAATACAGGTGTACAGCTCTAACCTCAAGACCTTCATTTCTTCATAGGATTGGTCTTTTGTGGAAGATAGCACTAAGTGATGTTCTTCTACCATGAGCACCTTTTATCCGGAGTTTGAGGTTGTTGCCGGAATACTCTGGAGGAGAAATTTGGGTTACCGCATTTGCCTTGTATCTTTATGTTGTCATATATCTTTTTTTTGGTCATTTATGGGCGATACATATGTAAATTCTCTACCTGAGAACTTGAACTAGACTTCCGTGAACTTTTTTTTTCCTCCTTTCGACATAAGGTTTTAATAGCCTGATGAATAGATGTCTGCAATGATACAAGTTAATATATTTATATGCTTAAGACTTATTTCCTGTTTGCTTTAGATTTTTAATATTATTTCATTGAATCAACTGACAAATAAAAGATGAAATTGGTTACGGAGCCAAATGCTGCAATGGTGGTGATGCCAACTGCAAACCTGTTTGGCTTTATGTGTGGAATTAGTGGGCATTAAAACTTGATCTGATTACAGATTTCATAGAGTTCAAATATGTGGTGTATTTCTGCATACGTCACGCGTACTGGACACATCTCAGAGACATTCTTTTGCTTTCTGGGTTGTTGTTCGTTTTTCTAGACCATATCTCAGGAACATTCTTTCGCGCCATTAACTTCGCTTGAAATTATTTTTTTTGTTTAATTGCTTGTTTGTCAATTCATCTTACTTTCTCACTTTTTGCGAAACTAAACACGCCTCTTTTCGTCTCAGCTGTTTATGATACTGCCATTACCATACTTAATTTACTTTCACTGTGTATATTCCCAGTTGTTGCTTCGTCAATGAAGCTGCTTTTTTATTTATTTTCGTTTTCTTCTTTTTTCTCTCTTTTCTTTGCATTTCTTTTGAGATTGATGGGAACAAATTTCGTAACTCCAACTAAGTCTGGACTCCATAGTGTTTACGATCGAGGAATAGCCCTCGAGGTTGATCTGAGATTTGATATGATAGGAGCGGAAGTTGATGGTCAAAGAAGAAGAGTTATACGACATGGCATTGAAGATAACAAGTAAATAAATAAGACGTCACTGTAATAGGAGTGAAGTTGATGAATAAAAGAAGTATTATGTGACGTAAAATTGTACATAATAGTTAATAAATGAAACATAGTCATGTACGGGGGGACAATTATCTTGAAGTAATTGACTGATTTTCGACAGTTGTTGTATTCGTTATTATAGTCGTTGAAAACATAGGAAAAAGCAACGAATATCTGTAACTAAACATTCTCTCACTAAAAAGCTCTCCTCTCGTCTGCTCAATTTCTTCCTCCTTTGTATTCTTCTATGCTCTTTCATTGTTTTAATCCCTAATTTCCCAATTTCAATCACAAAACAAATACGTTTAACAAATTGGTATCATGGCCGTGATTTGGGCTATAGCTAACGTTGCAATATCGTAGAAGGAACGCGAGGCCGAGAGTGGAGACTAGTGGAGCGAGGTTTGCGCAGTCAGATGCAAGAGCTAGAGATAAGGCATGAAAAGGAAGTATGCAAGAATTGAAGGAATGGATCACTCAATTGTTTTAAAAAGATAATGGTGAAAATGAAGTCAGAGAAAATGTTAATCAAATGGCCCTTGAAATTGTGAATGAAGACGGTTACTATAGGGGACATTACACCATCCCTACGAGGTGTAGAAAGATTGAGCTACTAGTATTTAAAGGAGAAAATTTGCAAGCTTAGGTGTTTAAATGCGAGCAATTTTTTACGCTAGATTGTACATTAGTTAAGTTGAAGCTCGAGTTGGCAACAATGAATTTGGCATGGAAAGCTCAAGCTTGGCACGAGTTATATGCAAGGAATCAATTGACTAGGGATCCTCCTAATTAGGGTGAGAATTGTTTAGCATTGGAGCAAATGTTTGGAGAGCCAACCTTTCAAGATCCAATAAGAGAGTTAAAGGAGTTGAAATAGAAGGGTAAAATGAAGCAGTATTGTGCTCAGTTTAACATGTTAATGTAAAAGTTGGTGATGCCAGAGCCTTATTTGGTGAGTGTGTTTTCAAAAAGGTTGAAAATGGAGATTAAATATCCAATTAAACTGTGGAACCCTATAACTCTTCAACAATCTTATAAACTAAAGAGAAAACATGAGATGGTGACAACATATTGTGGACTAATGGGAAATTTTTATCAAAAGGGGTCATATTATGCTAGAAGAGCACTGACTATATTGAAGCCTTTCAAGTTGTTACCTACACTAATGCAAGGGAATTAGAAGGGACATAGAGAAGTGAAGTGGGCCAAAACCACTCCTTGCAAGGAATTGGACAAGCTTCAAATTAAAGGATTGTGTTTTTTGTGTGAAAAGAAGTATGTTCCTGAACATAGGTGCAAAAAGAAAAAGTTTAATATGTTGTAGCTAAGGATGAGATGGAGAATGAAGAAGGTAATATAACTGATGAAGAAGAATCACCGAGCACATCTTTGCAAGACCTATAAGGAGTGTCTATGGCGAAATACCAACAAATCAAAGTGCAAGATATGTAAGATGGAATAGTAATTCATATATTGGTGGATAGGGGGAGTACCCACAATTTTGTGGATTAGAAGAGGTGAAAGAGTTATCAATTGTGGTAGGTGGTGGAATGAATATGAGTTGTAAACATATATGTCAAAATTTAAGGTGTCAAATGGGAGGTAAGGAATCCTGTGTAGATGCATTAGTGATAAACATTGGTGGAATTTATATAATGTTAGGAGTGCAATAGTTATCAATTTTGGATGACATTGTATTCACTATCAAAAGGGAACTATGAAATTTTTTTGGTTTGGTGAACAGATGGAGTTAACAAGTATAGGGTGCAGAAACTTAGTGCAGGTACCAAAGAAAAAAATAGCTCAAATGTGGGGTAACAAGGATGTTTTATGTTGCTTTATAGTGGTGTCTCAAAAGGATGAAACTAAAGAAAAAAAAGGATCAGTAGGTGGAATTAAGAACTTCAATAAAAGAAGAATCAGATGCGAAACTACTTGCAACATTTAAGGAGCAATTATATAAATTATTGAAATTGTTTTTGAATAACCAACAAGGTTACCTACATCTCCATTTCACGATCATAGAATAACCTTGAAGGAGGGTACTGAGGTTGTGAATCTTCGTTCTTATAGGTATTCTGGAGTTCAAAAAAGTGTTGTCGAGGATCTGGTGGAAGATATGCTACAACAAGGGATCATTAGACAGAGTGTTTCTTAAATCCTATAATCTTGATAAAAAAGAAAGACGAGTCCTAACAATTTTATGTTGATTATAGTTCTCTTAATCAATGCACAATAAAGGACAAATTTCCTATTCCCTTAATAGAAGACTTGTTTGATGAATTATATGGCACACGGTGCTTTTCGAAGTTGGATCTTCGAGCGGGATACCATCAGATTAGAGTGTATGAAGAAGACATTTACAAAACAATCTTTAGAAATCATGAAGGGCATTATGAATTTCTTTTTTTTTTATAAATCAGTGAATTTATAAATAAATAAAAGTATGTACAATCGAGAAATCGGTGAAAATGCCAATCTCTTATCTATAACAAAAGAAACCTAACATGTGAGCATGGGGAACCCTATAATTGTTACCCATGACTACATAACCATAACAGCAACCTAAAACATAGGAACCCAAAAGATGACCATAACAAGGATCACCTTACCAAAATTACAATAATTCCTTACAGCAGATTCTGTACCTTAAACTAATCAAGACTACCTTTAAACCCATAATCAGAGACATACACAATAGGTTAGAATTCATCGCATTTCCATATCACATTATTATCTTGTTTGTAAAGAATTACCGAAGTGCTAAGGAAGGAGAGATAAATCAACTCTCATCTAACTTCCTTTGTTTATCCAATCTAGTCCTCCAACTTTTAAGACACCAATCAGAGGTTAGGGCTCTCCTACTATTGAGTTGCCTAAGGAGTGAATCGTTGAAGCCTGTGACACCATACATTCTTCAAGACCTTTTGGAGATTGAGGTATTCCTGCATAATCCTCTCTTCCCTGATGCTTGTATTCATTGTATCCTCCTACCAAGCTTACACGACTTTACCACTTATGTTCTTGTCTTTTTGATAAACAACCTATCTCTTAGCAGGTATCTAGGCTTGCTATTGAATTTGATTGCCAACAAGGGAGTGAACCCAACCCAACCAGCAACCTGAAAAACAAAAACAAACCAGAACCACAATTTACCTACTCTCAGTGTTTGAGCAAAGTTGTTCCATTACTTGGAAGATCACTTTAGTGTTGATGCTCCCCACTTCCATAGCTGTGTCTTTGAAGGTTCTGAGGTTTCTCTCAGAACATATGTTATACACAACAATAGAAAGAAGGATGATAAGTGTGTTGAGGTATGTTTTCTGTAGCTTTGAGGTTGGTTGAACCAATATAGAATGGATTGAAGATTTAATAGGTTTGGAATGATTATCTGAAAGTGGTTGAGGCAGTGTAACCACACTGATTTTGAAAAGGAACATTCAAAGAATTTCTTGTAATGCATTTATATTGACAAACATGCCAGCCACTTTTCAGAGTCTAATAAACCAGATTTTCAAATCATATGTAGGAAGGTTTGTGTTAGAGTTCTTCGATGATATTTTGATATATAGCAAATCTTATGGGTTGCATTTGAAACATTTACGGGTGGTATTGGAGATTTTAAAAGAACAATAGTTGTATATGAAGTTATCCAAGTGTTCCTTTGGGGTTGATCAAGTAAAATATCTGGGGCATATATCAAGTATAATATCTTGGGCATATAATTAGTGATAAAGTGACTAATCCACAAAAGGTGTGTACGGTGTTGAATTGGCCCCAACCGAAGAAACTTTGGCAACTCTGAGGATTTCTAAGGTTGTGTGGATATTGTAAAAGGTTTGTTAGGGGTTATGGACAAATGAGTAAATCTCTCACAAACCTGTTCAAGAAGGATTCGTTTGTGTGGAATGAAGAGGCAACAATCAAATTCATAGTTATGAAACATGCATTGACAACAGCTCCATTATTGGCTCTCCTGAACTTCCTGAAGGAGTTTGTAGTTGAGGTGGATGCTAATGGTAAGGGAATTAGACCAGTACTCATGGAGGATAACCATCCTATAGCTTTTGTTAGCAAAACACTCTTTAAGAAATAAAAACACCTTTCAGTTTATGAAAAGTAGTTTTTATTTATAGTTATGGTTGTAAAGCAGTGGTCACATTACCTCACTAGAAGACATTTTTTAATTTAGATGGATCATCAGAGCTTAAAGTATTATATGGATCAGAGAATCACCACTCCTTTCAAAAGAATTGGTTACCCAAGCTATTGGGATTTGATTTCTATATTAAGTATAAAAAAAGAGTAGATAATTATGTAGTAGATTCTTTATCAAGAGTGAATAGTTCAGAGCTTTTTGTAATGCCCATTTTGCATGTACACACTAAATTACTTTCAGAAATCATGGATAGTTGGCAACATGACTCATCCATTTAAAAGTTAATCCAACAAATACAAGATAAAGGGACAATTTATTCATAGATAAATGGTATTCTGGGATGGAAAAGACGCTTGGTAGAAATTCAATTCCTTTGCGACTCAAATTAATTAAATTATCTCATTATATTACCTATGGAAGACATTCCAATTGGCTAGAACTTATAAGAGGATGAGTGCATTTTTTTTTGGCGAAGATTATAAAGAGACATAAGGGAGTTTGTAAGAAAATGTGAAGTTCTTCAAAAGAATAAGTATGAAACTGTAGCTTCTCTTAATTTACTCCAGCCTTTGCCTGTTCCCTAACAGGTGTGGAATGACATTATTATGGATTTTGTGGATGGTTTACCTTTGTTTGGAGACTATTTAGTGATATTTCCTGCCGTGGATAGAATGAGTAATTATGCTCATTTTAGACATTTACCACATCCTTATATGACAGAAAAATTAATATAATTTTTATGGATAACATGTTCAAGTTACACAGTATGCCACATATGAATATTAGTGACCGAGATGCTATTTTTACGAGTAATTTTTGGAGGGAATGGTTTCATTTACAAGGAGTTAAGCTGCAACTTTTTACGGCTATCACCCTCAATCCGATGGGCAAACATCAGTTCTCAATCATATGATAGAGACTTATATATGATGCATGACATCTAACAATCCAACAAATTGGAATAAATGGTTATAGTTAGCAGAATGGTGGTATAATACCATATTTCATTCGTCAATAAATATCACTTCTTTTCCAGAGGTATATGGATTTTTGCCTCCTATTTACAGTCTATATCTTGCTGAGGATTCTTCTGTTTTAGCTATTGATCAAATTTTGATAGATAAGGAAGCAATGGTAGGTAATCTGCAATTTCATTTGTATCGTGCACAAAATAGAATGTAACTGAAAATTGTAGAAGGGTTGTAATAGTTTTGCAAAATCTCATATTTGATCGCAATCGTTTCTAGCACAATCAAAAATGAAAAATTAAATGCATAAATGTAAATCAACACCAAAATTTGTTAACGCAGTTCGACATACCTTGCTTACATCTGCGGGGCCCTCACTTAGCTTAATACTTTCACTAATGATAATAGATTTATACAAGGCTTTATTGAGCTGACACCACTAAACTTTTCACACTAGCCCTCATCCTCATAACTCGTTAAAATATTTCATACTCGATAATATGATCGAATCATGTTAACCTCAACAAAGGATTTTATCAACAACTTTTTAAGGAAAGACAATAAACAACCAACTTAAGTGATTAAAATAAATAAAGAATAAAAACAAATACACTTGAGATAAAAAAAACAACTTCTCGATGAATTATTTCCTTCCAAGAAAGATTTGAAGGTTGTTCACCAAGATTACTTTTGTTGTCAGATAAGAAAAATTAATTAGCTGTTAAGTTCCAATAGCCATCCTGAATAATGTTGAAGAATTGAAGAAGTTGGATAGCTAATTAACACAAATCCTAAAACAAAATCACGGCTGCATTAGGAACACATCAAACACGATAGACCAAGGAAAAACAAAGCTCCATCAAAATCACGCAAGAGTGACACTAAATACAGCAACAATATGGATTAATCATCAGCGTGACATTAGCACAGCAGCACACCCATCCAATTGACAACCATAGATAAAGAGCTCATAGCCAAAATTGATCAACCACAATCAAAAGAACACACACAGCTATCAAATACACAAAACCATGACAGACAAAAAGAAGGGGTCATGGCAGAATATCCTTCAGCACAATAGTTACGTGATCTATAAAGGAGTCTTCATAAGATAGAGTTCTATCTTCATTCACGTGATTCATAAAAGAGTCTTTTCAAGATAGAGTTCTATCTTCATACAATCTTTTATAAAAAATTATTCAAGATAGCTTTTCAATCTCAACCTCCAAGTCCAGCTATAATCAATAAATCAAATCCAAGATGTTATATCACATCTTGATTAGAATTTGAAGCTAATCAACATTATCTTGAAAGTCCAATTATTGAATAATGCCAAACTAAATAATAAGATATATAACACATATCTTAACAGCAAAAAATCGCTAATCGTTGCCACACAGAACGAGTTTTCACTGTAGGAGATTATGTTTATTTAAAGCTACAACCTTACTATCAACAGAGTGTTAAAAAAGCCAGTCATAGAAGTTATCAACGTTGTTCTATGGTCCATTCAAAACCGTTTAGAGGGTAGGTTTAGTAGAATACACACTCAATTCACCAGTTGATAGTAAGATTCACTGTACCTTTCATGTGTCACAATTGAAACGTAAGGTATCTATTATGAAAATGTATCACCCGTATTGCCTCCCTCACTTTATTCTATGCTTCGTATTCTAGTCATTGTTCTTGATCGAAGATTGGTAAATCACCATAATAGACTAGTTGTGTAGATATGAGTATAATGGTCCTCTTCAAAAGACAATGACGTTTCTTGGGAGTTTGTATACAATATTTAGCAGCGTTTTCTAGACGTAAACCTTGCGAAAAAGGTTCTCATGAGGAAGGGAAATGATAGGAGCAAAAGTTGATGAATGAAGAAGAAGAGTTATACGGCGTAGCATTGAAGATAATAAGTAAATAATTAAGACGTCATTGTAATAGGAGTGAAGCTAATGAATAAAAAAAGTACTATACGACATAAGATTGTATATAATAATTAATAAATGAAACGTAGTCATGTAAGCGGCGACAATTGTCTTGTGTAATCGGTTAATTTCTAATAGTTGTTGTATTTGTTATTATACCTGTTGAAAATAGGGGGAAAAGCAACAAATAGCTACAAGTAAAGTTTCTCTTACTAAAAAGCTCTTCTCTCTTCTTCCTTTATATTCTTCTATTTTCTTTTATTATTTCAATCCTTAATTTCCCAATTTCAGTCACAAAACAAATACCTATAACATGATATTGCTTTATAGAGATTTATAATACTCATTCAATTTTTTTTTAGACTTTGTTTAGTTGTTTAATCTCTTTCTCTCTCTCAAATTGTTAGTCATTGGCTAGCCATTGTATCTTGTGACTTGACTTTTCTGCTTAAGTTTTAAGAAAAGCTTTTGTGTCTGAGGAACATCTTGCCTCCGTGACCTGTTAAGAGTGTCTCTTAGCCAGTTTACCATTTTATACTCATTGGGTTGAGAAAAATAGTCTATGTTCGAGTGTGGATTGCCACGTTAGTGGATGCACATAAAAGCCCATAAGGTAAATTATACTCCGCTTTTGTATAAAACAAGCCCTTTTTCCTTTTTAATTTATTGGAATCAACAAATTAGAATTAACCTAAATTTACAATCTTCTTTTGTGAAAAGTTTTTATGTATCTAGACATATGTGTCTATCTACACATATATGTGCCTATTCCGGTATTCACCATTCTAAGAACAAACTTGAATGGTAGAGTTGAATTTTATTCATGGACATATATCGATATTTGTAAAAATATTTATCTACACTGGTGGTGTTTGACTCATATGACGGTGAGGTAAACTGAAGTTTAAGTAAGATTATTATTATTATTATTGCTATTATTTTATGCTTATTCTCAATTTTTATAGTTACTTTTTTAATGCTTATTGTTATTACTTTTTTGGTGGTGTTTTTGCTTATTGTTATGACTACTTTATTAAATTAGCTGACAATGTTGAATCTTATTCCTATATTTATTTATATAAATATTTATTTACATTGGATATAATTTTTTGTGATTACTTTAGCTATTCCTTTTGATTTTTATTATTTATTTCCTTTATTCAGCTTGTTTCAGATTTAATTCAAGTATCCTTTTCTCAAGTAATCTTATCATTTTTTAGGGACTTGTTGTGTCTTGTGTAGCTTGGGTTGGGTATTAGGGTAGGAGTGTTGACTTTGACTTCTGATGATAGAGTAAGGGCTAGTTTTTTGATGAGTTTTGAGTCTAAGAGAAAGATAGATGCTGATAGGTTAAGGCCAACTTCCTGAAACATTGAGGCTAGGAAAAATATTAGAATTAGTGAAGATTTTAGATAAATATAAGATTAATATAGCGTGCATCTAGGAGACAAAAGGGGACGGGAGCTAAAGCAAAAGAAATTAATGGGGTTTAGACTTTGGTATTTAGGGTGTTTAAGGCAACAAAATGAGGTAGATATCTGAGTAGTCAAGGAACTCATGCATTATGTTGTGGGTGTAGCACCCCACTCTTATAAGGCATATTCTCGAACATATCGATGGAATTAAAGAACATAATCTATGAGGGTGGCCAGCTAAGACAATCATTCATACTAATTCCAAATTTTTCACGTAGCATAAAAGTCATTACAATTTCACAATAAATCTGAATTCAAGCAACAACACATTTTTTATTACAACTGAAGCTCGCTTTGGCTCATTACATTCATAAATATACTCAGTCATGAATGTCATTACCCTTTTTGTGAAATACAACTCAAAATACAAAAAAATGTAGATATATGCGTGCAAACTGATCCTGACCTCTATCTCTTATTCAATTTCAGTGGCTATACTTCAATTTGTTTAAGTGGGTATCCCTAAACCTGAAAGACAACGTTGCAATTTTAGTGAATTTTGAGAATTCAGTGAACGGATCATTCTCAATGATTTACTCATATCACATAACACAATCAGTTCATATTTCAAATTCATAGATAATCCATGTCATCATATATTGCACATCATTTCACAATTCAGTTTCATAACAGTAAATGTAACTCTTTCAATTATTCATTTAATACACATCAATTTATATAAGCAATGTACATTTGACTCACTTCAATTGTTACGCTGTTGTGACCGAGTGCCTTTAACTGTCCCGTATCTATTGTAGATACTGGGTTCATTAATAACTATCCCGTATCTGTTGGGGATATCGGGCTCATTATACATAGTGGGCCTTTGGATTTTAATCACATTCTAAGCTTTAAGCTCTTTTTCGGTGGCTATCCAGTCACAACTACCTTTTTCTGATCATGTATATCATGTAATGAAATGCTTGAATTCATATATATGCAAACAATCACATTTATTTAGTACATATTCACTTTCTGCATTTTGATCGCATTTATATCTGGCATTCAACGAAACATTGAGAACACTTATTTTTTTCTCATTCATATTCAATGATTCACTTCCAATACATTCACATTTATCAAGCTCCTCGGACTGTTAATGTCCGGAATTGTTTCAATCAAATCATAAGTAGTTTAATACAAAAATTTAAACAAAAATAATCAATCAATGTAAGACCATCTAAGTCGACTCACAGTACGCTCTAGATTAGTATGTGCTTCCATGAACCGAAAACGTCTGGATGTTTACGTTCAATCATGTGCATCAACTTCATGCAATGCTCACATTGTACACACATTACTAATTTGCACAATCACATGGACATTCAATTATACATATATGTATATGTGTAATGTATAATGCATGCTCAGTTTGACTATTCCAGGCATGTTTCCTTTATTCACATCTCTTGATCATTTAAGCATCATCATTTGTGTATATCAAGATTGCACTTAGGTTTATAACTCAAAGAACTTGGTTATTCTAATACCATAATTCAATCATTCATCATTTCTTTTCTAACATTATATGATCATATAATATCCAATTTCTCAATTAAACTTAATACACATCATTTATCTCATTTGAATCACATTAGCCATTATATGAACACCTTCATTCTTGTTAAACTCATAATTTTCCAAATTTTGGTACTTTGATATCAACAATTTATTCACTATGCTATACCTCATTTATCACTTTAAATATTTCACACATTTAATCACTTAATCCTTCATTACTTAAATTCATTTCAAGTCTTATTCAAGCCTAGATGCACCATAGGAAAGTACCCAACCATTTGTTATTTCAATCATCATTTAAAAGAAAGATAACTCACTTCAACTTCATTATCAATTTCACTTCATTATCAATTTCACTTTATCTCTAAACTATCATCTTATTTTTTCTCTTTTCAAGACACTACACTTGCCTTTTCTTTAACTTCCAAGCTTAATCTATATCCTCACATAACAACTTATAACTTATGGCTTTCATATACCCAAAACATATCATTCCTTCTTCAAAATTTCTGCACTCTTTCTATACACAAAATTAGGTCATATACATATCTCTTTATTCACAATTATCAATTCTCATTAAAACACCAATTTCATTATTACTCATCCATAAAACAATAAATAATGTATTATTTTTCATTTGTATGAAAACATAATATCTATGTATATTAAGGTCTTCATCATCGTATCATCACTCTTCAATACCATTTAATCTATCAATCCTCCGTTAAAAACAACTCAGGAATGCCATTAATACAACTCAGGAATGCCATTAATACATTAAAATAGAACATACACCTATTTATTTTGACATCAAGTTTACACATATTTCAACTCCTCTATCATGATCATTTCACCTCTTAATCTATCATCAAAAGATTTCTGTCAAGCAAGCTATGAAGAACAAGAATACAGTTACTTGTTTATGTAACACCCCATTACCCTATGGCACGCACCGGGACGCCCGTAGGTCATTCCGATACGAATCCTAAGATAAGGGAGTGCTACGTGCAATCACTACAGAACTCCATATGGCATCATAACAATTTAAATAATTAAAGCTGTAACGGTAAATCACAAGATTTTTAAAACCAAA
>JANZXR010000172.1:40779991-40800954 GCA_027575705.1 Erythroxylum echinodendron | reverse complement strand
AATTTTTCTTCCCAATTTAATTCCAATTTCTCTCCAATTTCCAATGACTCAATTCCAAAAATTCTTAATTTCATATGTCTAAGTTTCCAGTGCCATTGGACAGTAAATTTCACTACCAGATGACCCCTATTCTGTCACTTAGCAATTTTCTGGGTCCGGAAATAATTCCGAAAAATTCTCAAAAAAAATTCCTATAATTCTCTAAAAATGGGAAAACCCTAATAATGCTCTCCAACACCAATTATCAATCACACAAGACACTTTTTCTATAACACACAATTATTCACATTTAAACAGGAAAAATGTCATGAATGTATGTACAAACATTTACATGTGCAAAAATTCACTATTGGCTATTCATGTGAATATATGAATGCATGAATATGTCAAAACACTTTAAATAATCCTAACCCATTCTAAAATGACCAAAATACCCTTCCCATAAGTGAGGGGATGTTACAGTTTAACTCAAACTTCTTCAATCACCATGAAATCCTAGCTTTCCTTATACCACACGATCATTATTATGGAAGGTAGAGTAGGTTAGGTTCTTCTTCAAGAAGAAGATAACATGATCTTGAAGAAACAAAGATCTTGAAGTAGCAAAAGTGGAGGATGATAGCAGCTCAACATTGAGAATAGGGTTGGTGAACAAAATCGTGAAGAAGAAGAGAAGAAAGCAATGAAGAAAATGAGAGCATGAATTAAAATGAAAGACAAGGTAAAAGATGGTTTTTCACCCTAAACATCGTGAGTTAAGGTAAGTAGAAAAGCAAATGACACTTGTCACTTGCCACATGTCACCACCTTGTGGTCTTCACTTGGTCTTTCAAATAGCTAGTCTATTTGTCTTCTAATTTCTAATCTAATTGTCTCCTAATTTTCTATGACACTTTTCATTAAATCTTCATGTCACTTATCAATAATTTCTACTGCCATCTGACACTTATTTCTACTACCATTTATCAATTGTCTTGTCAATTGATATTTTTTCTAGTCCAAAAATACCTATAAATATCAGAAATTTCCTAAATTTCACTAAAAATTCTAAATCAATAGTATAGTTCATCAAATCAATTTTGAACACAATTTATTTACTATTCACATCATAATCACATTAGAATTATTTATACCACGGAATATGTCAAATGAGTGCATGAACAATCATTGTAATGTGTGTAAATATCAATAATCACGTGTGCGTATGCTTATACTAGTGATATGTATGTAAATGCAATGCACCTCACATATTTTCTATGTTATTTCTCATGTATCTTGGTTTAAGATCCTATTTCCTAACCTTTAGTATAGAAACAAGATATTGCAATTCTTCTCCTTAATAAATTACATCCTCGAAATTCTTACCTAGTTGTTCAAAAAGACAGGGGTATTGTTTCCTCATATGCTCCTTTATTTCCCATGTAACTACTTTACTAGTATGATTTCTTCCAAAGGACTATAACTGATAGAATAACTCGGTCTTTTATTTGCTTATTCAAGTACTCCAATATCTTAACTGGTTCCTCAATAGTCCTCAGATTACTCGCAAGTTTCACTTCTTGTGTCGATAACACCTATGTTGGATCATATCGATATTTCTTAAACATACTCACATGTAAAACATTGTGAATCTGATACATCTTTATTAGTCAAGCTAACTCATAAGTCAATGATCCTATTTTCTCTATAATTTAATATGGAACAATGTATGTCGGGTTTAGTTTACCCTTTTTACCCATATGGGCACACCGTACCAAGGCCATACTTTCAGAAACACTTTTTCTATCTCTCAATATTTTATATCTTCAGTATTGATCCACCTAACTCTTTTGTCTTTCTTGAGTCACTTAAATTCTATAATGGATCAAATTTTCTTTTCAATAATATATTGAATCAATTATGGCCTTCAACCATTCTTAGGCCTTCTTTATCCCAATATAAAGGTGGACGACTCTTTCTGTAATATAACGCCTTATACAATGTCCTACGACTAGACGTTTGCGTTAAACACAGACATTGGCATTAAATGTAGTGTTAAAAGGCGGACATTCCAACATTTTGGCCAAGACAGAAGAAGGGTTTTAGGAATGAACAGTATATGACCAAAAACCCTTGAGTTAAATTGTCAAATCAAGCTGGGGCTGGAGGAGTAGAAACAAAAGGGAAAAAACAATGAAGAGAGTGGTGTTAGAAAACCTAAGAGTGGTGGAAGAGAGAGCGTGAAAGAGTAGAAGAGTGAATAGTGTCATGGCCCATCAATGTTAATTTGTCAAATTGATGAACATTAATTAGGAAGAAGCTTGCCGCAATGAAGAGATAAGGGGGTTTCAGTTGGGGTAGTTTTTATAGGGTTAAAGCATTTTCTTGGGAGATCCATAAAAGGCTAAGATCCTGACATTAGTTTGGAGGTAACGTCGAAGTCGACAACCCGGTTAAATATTTTTTATTGTTTTATTGTTTCTTTCTCTCATTAGAAATTGATTATGTTATCTTGTATAGATTGATTGAGTAATTGAATGATGATGATTTTAATACTCTATTGAATCATTTTTCACGAAAACCCATTGCTAGAATTGAATGCATTACATAATCATTGTATTCTCGATTCATGTGTAGCAACTAATGGTTCTGAATCATTAGAGATAACATAATATAGGTTAAATAATATGAGATTGTGTGATTATTGCCTATATTGATCTATTTTTTTATTAGTAATGTAGTTGTCTGGATAAACTTAGAGAGCTTATTCTAGGTTTCACGATAGCTAAGGTTAATTAACGAGCGCTTTATGATTAACTAGGATCTAAGCAAAAATTGGGATTAACAAAGCTTGTTGTTAATCTACGACCGATAATTGCTAAGAGAGATAAAAGAAAAACAAATCAATGAATTATACTTAACTAGGGTTAGACCGAGATTTTACCAAAGAACCAGATCCCAATATTACCATTCATTAAGTTTTTTTTATTTTATTTTCTTATTAAATCCAAAACCCCCATTACCTAAACATCAATTAATTTTATTTCATAGGCTAACTAAACACTCCATGTGGGATCAACCTAGACTCACCACTACTAAAGTAGTAGTCTAGTTATTTTATTTTGAGTAGCGTTATAACGTGCATGTCAATTTTGGCGCCGTTACCGTAGAGTGTGGTGTTTAGTTTTTGTTTGTGATTTTAATTGGTGTTTTGTATATATTTGTTCGTAATTGATTTCTTTTCAATTATTTCATGATCTTTTCATTTTTTTGTTTCATGTTTATGATTAAAATTTTTTTCCCGATATGGATGAAAGTAATTTTTTCTTTAATTCATATTCTCAATCCTATAACAATGTTTGGATTGATCAACCTAACTTTTGTTATAGATGGGATAATCAACCGAATTACTTCCATGATAGTTTGCAGGAAGCACAATAATTCCTGTACACACCAGAAGCTTCCTATCAAAACTTAGATGCATCCTTGGAAGAATTAGTTAATGTGTATGTTGCTAACACTTTGCAATTCCAGCAGGAAACAAGTTCTATAATCCAGAACTTGGCAAACCAGGCGGATCAATTGATGGAAGCTATCAACCACCTAGCATCATAAACCAGAGAGACTCAACCATATCAACCTGAGGAGTACCCGATAGATATTAGCGCGGAATCTTTACAAAGTGAAGAGTAGCTTGAAAATTTTAAGGTCAACCCTCATCGAATTGCTTGTGTCGAAGAAGCTGAGGAGGAGTTCGAAGTAGAAAAAGATACATCTTTTAGCTTGGAGGTAAAAACTGAGTTCATAATTATTGTTGAGACTGACTCTTTACCTTTACTTAACAGGTTAGAGGAGTTAAAGGAGGAAGAAAAAGGCAAAGAGATATTCGAAATATTTCTGAATTTTGTTAACTTAGTCGAGATTGAGAATCAGAGGATAGGGAAGATGCTGATTGGGGATGATGATCAACTAAGGCCCTATCTGGAACAACCTCGCGTGGAAATCACATTAACTATAATACCAGAAGATCACAATTTTGTCACGTGAGGAAAACATGGAGTCGACCCAGCAAACCTAAACTAAGACATTTCTTGGGAAGTAACCCAAGGGAAGTAAATTTTTTTCTTTACATTTTTGCAATTCTTTTTATATGTATTTATATTCTTTGTTGGTTTGTTTCTTGCTTGTTTTAAGTTTTCAATCAAAATAAGAGAAAGAATAAAACAAACAAAGAAACATTTGTTCGTTTTCTATTACTTCTAGGATATATAGTCATGAGTAGATAATGAATTGACTAGAGAATTTCAAAGCAACTTTGGCATGTACTTTTTCTCTTGTGATCGGTTGATATGCATTATCTTTAGAAGAGTAGTGACTAGTGGTAGATAAATCCGGTGAGATTTTGAGCCTTATTTGACTAACGCATTCATAATAGTCTCATTGTTGTTTGATAATGTGTGACCTTCATAACATGTACATCTTGATTTTGCGTTGAATTTCTATTCGAGACCACATTTTTATCATATGCATTAACATGGATATGATTAGGCATTCTTTGTTTTTCATAAACTACATTAGCCAAATAACCTACCCTATTAACATGATTTTTCCCTTGTTAACCCCCTTTGAGCTTTATACTTTTTCTTTGTGTACTAACTACATAACATGCTTTATGCTTACCCAAATGTCCTAATTAAGCCATAAAGCTAGTGGAACATTTGTGATTGTACAAAAGTGTAAGTATGGGGTTGTGCATATGTGTGGTTAGTTAATGTTGGGATGTTTTGTTATGTCTTATCATTAAACTTCCCATGGTTAATGTAGTTTCTTTTAATGTTTAAAAAATGAAAAAAGAAAGAAAGAAACAAAAAGAAAACGAAAAAGAATGAAAAAATATATGTTTAAATAAATGTATCTAGGCGCAAGTGTGTATGTGTTGAAAAGTTGTTTATGATTAATGCATTCTCCTAAAGTTGTGATGAATGGGTTATTTGAGTATATTGGATATAAGGTAGATGTTGGCAGCTGTTGGCTTGGAAGATTCACTCTTGTGGTTTCAATGTATTGTTGGCATAAATTGTATGAGTGATTCCTTCAAATTGGTATATGCTTCATATGGTTAGTGTGTGAGAGTTGAATTGGGTTATGAAATATAAATGTTACATTCGTTATAACTGACAGTACCTATTTTTTTATGAGTGTTGCTTTGTTTCACTAGCTTAATGACTTTCATGCTACTTGACCCAAACACATCTGACCTTACCTTTACCCACATTACAACTTTGTAAAGTCCTTTGATCCATTATTTTTCATGTGAATTATAGTAGTGGAGAAATGAAATGATATGCAAAGTTATGGATTGTCATGATTATGAATGGTGTTGAGTGTATCCATGGATGTATTTTAGTTAAACACATTTTTCGAGTCTACAATTAGATTGCTTAGTTTTTAAAGGTATTGCATGTTGATTGATCATGAGTAAAAGCTTGGAATGTTGATTTCTTACTATGATTTTTTAAAAGTCACTCATCTTTGCTTATGATTATGTATTCTTGGAACATATGGGAATTGAGTAAATATTTTGGGTCTTTAAGATTAATTTGGATGTTTTTTCCGAGGACGGCCAAAAGTTAAGTGTGGTGGAAATTGATATGTGTTTAATTATTGATACATTTAATCATTTACACTTAGCGATTAATGACATGAAATTGCTTAAGGTACTTACTTTAATTCATATATGATTTTAGGTACAATTTAGAAGCAAAGAAATTAAACTGATTCGAAAGCACGATATTTGAGTCATTTTTTGAAGATTAATTTTCACTTGTCTTCATAGAGCAAGAAGAAGAAATTAAAAGACAAGAAGAAAATTAAAAGAAAAAAAGCAAATAACATGCGCTACATGGATTATGCATGCAATTACGTTAGCTAGGAATTAAATGAGACAAAATGGCAGTGTTAGAAGCAGATGAAGGCAGCTGGAAGGAAGCAATCCAGGACCAAAATGACAACAAAGATGGGAAGCTAGCAAACAAAGACGCAACGTCGAAGCAGCAGAAACGCAGGTGTCAGGATAAAACGATGACGTAAGCAACGTCTGCGTTTAACGTAGACTTTTGCATTAAACACAGACGTTCACGTTAAATCCAACATTAAAGGAGGACACACCGACATTTTGGCCAAGACAGAAGAAGGGTTTTAGGAATGAACAATATACAGTGGACAAAAAACCATGAGTTCAATTGTCAAATCAAGCTGGGGCTAGAGGAGTAGAAACAAAAAGGCAGAAACAAAGAAGAGAATGGCGATAGAAAATAGAAGAGTGACAGTAGAGAGAGAGCATGGAAAAGTAGAAGAGTGAATAGTGTCGTGGTCCATCAATGTTAATTTGTCATATCGATAAACAGTAATTAGGAAGAAGCTTACCGCAGTGAAGGGATAAGGGGGTTTCGGTTGGGGTAGTTTTCATGGGGTTAAAGCATTTTCTTAGGAGATCCATGGAAGGCTAAGATCTTAAAATCGGTTCGAAGGTGACATCGAAGCCTATGATGATTGGGTAATTGAATGATGATGATTTTAATACTCTATTGAATCATTTTCATGAAAACTCATTGCTAGAATCGAATGTAAAATGTAATTGTTGTATTCTCGATTCATGTGTAGCGACTAATGGTTCAGAATCAATAGAGATAACATAACATAGGTTAAATAAGCTGAGCTTGTGTGATTATTGCCTAGATTGATCTATTTTTCTAATTTGTAATACGGTTGTCCAGATAAATTTAGAGAGCTTATTCTAGGTTTCTTAATAGCTAGGGTTAATTAATAAGCACTTCGTAATTAACTAGGATCTAAGGAAAAATCGAGGTTAATAGAGCTTCTTGTTAATCTATGACCGATAATTGCTAAGAAAGATAAAAGAGAAACAAATCAATTAATTATGCTTAATTAGGCTGTAGGCCAAGATTAAACCAAAGAATCGAATCCCTATCGAATTTCTTAATTTTACCATTTTTCACATGTTTTCTTTAATTTGCTTTCATTAACTTTATTTTATTTTATTTTATTTTCTTATTAAATCCCATGACCTAAGCATTAATTAATTTCATTTCATAGGCTAATTGAACATTTCCTGTGGGATCGACCTAGACTCATTACTACTATAGTAGTAGTTTAGTTATTTTATTTTGACTAGCGTTACGACGTGCATGTCAGTTAGGCAAAGCTGTTCAACATTGGCGACCTTATTTGTGGGAAGAAGTTTTATCATTCGTACAGATCATTATAGCTTGAAACTTTTATTGGAACAAGGAATTATTACCTCTCCTCAACAACATTGACTGAGCAAATTGATGGATCTCGATTTCTTAGTTGAGTATCTAGCAGGTAGAGAAAATATCATTGTTGATGTTTTGTTTCACAAGTTTGATGATAGGATCATTCTTAGGACAATTTCTACTGCTCATTTGATATATTTTGATGAAATTTGAGCTTAAATAAATTCTATATTTACTTTATAACAACTTCATAATCAAATAGTTGAAGGAGAATTAATGGATGTTTGGTCATATAGGGATGGATTGATTTTTTACAAAAACAGGGTCTAACTTTCTTCCAATTCACCCTTACAAGTTGCTCTTGTCTCTGTTGTACAACACCAATCATATGAAGGTTACCAAAAGACCTTGTAATGCCTAACTTCTGATTTTGATTGGAAGGATATAAAGGAATAAGTTCATGATTACATTTATAGTTGTTCTATATGTTAAAAAAATAAAGTTGAACACCTCAAACTAGCAAGCTTATTGCATCCTTTACTAGTCTCATTCCAAGTTTGGGATGGTATTTCTTTAGACTTTGATGATGGATTACCCTTTTCTCATGGTAAAACAATTCTGTTAGTGCTAGCTGATTGCTTTTCCAATTATGCTCATTTCTTGCCACTTTCCCATCCATATACTTTTGTTACTGTAGCAAGCTTGTTTTTTGATAATATAGTTAAGTTACATGGATTGCCATAATGTATTATAAGCGATCATAATGTCACTTTCACCAGTCTTTTCTGGAAGGA
Source organism: Erythroxylum echinodendron (assembly GCA_027575705.1). Lineage (NCBI taxonomy): Eukaryota > Viridiplantae > Streptophyta > Magnoliopsida > Malpighiales > Erythroxylaceae > Erythroxylum > Erythroxylum echinodendron. The sequence continues at coordinate 40,792,904 of JANZXR010000172.1, read as the reverse complement.
GTTGTTTCGTCTTGTTGAAACCAAGTTATCCTTTAGTTCTTCTTATCATCCTCAGTCAAATGGCTAAACGAAAATAGTCAATCATATTGTTGAGATGTATCTTTGTTGCTTTACAGGCGATTGACTTAAACATTGGGTAGATTGGCTTGCATGGGCTAAATATTGCTATAACACTAATTTCATTCATTTTTACAGGCTATTCCTTTTAAAGTAGTGTATGGTCGATCAACACTATGTGTTCTATCCTACTGCCCTAGGACGTTATCTCGCGTAAAGGCTGTGGATCTTAATTTGTGCACTAGGGATGTAGTTTTGAAGGAATTACGAGAACGACTTTTTAATGCACAAAATACGATAAAGGTCCTTTATAACTCTCATGTAGAAATGTATCATTCTCTGCGGAAGAAATGGTTTTTTTTAAAATTCAGCCTTAATGACAAATTTCAATCAGATCGAAGCATAATCAAAAGTTGTCTCCTCGATTTTATAGTCCTTACCCTATTTTGAAACGAATTGTTGTTGTGGATTATAAGTTGTAGTTAGCTGCTAACTCAGAAATTCAACATGTTTTTCATTTCTCTTTCTTGAAAGGTTTCATGATACCGAAACTTGTTCTCCTACTTTTCTTCTACTCCATAACGGTGTTCCTATTCCGACTCTATAAGCTTTGTTCGATTTTAGAATCAAAGGTGGCTAACATGAAGTTGTAATTCATTGGGAAGGCTTTTGCTAGCTGATGTTGTTAAGATATATATCTTATATCTTTTTATTTAATTTTAGACATTATTTGATAATTGACCTAGTTAGATTTATGTGAGACTCTTTCAAGATAAGTTTGATAAGGTTTAGAATTCTAAATCAAAATAGGATTTATTGTAGAGCCTATTTTGGAATAATGGCTATCTAAGGAAAGATTAGATTTGGTTTGAAAATTACAACTGTGATTGGCTGTGTTTCACATAAAGTGTGGGCTGAATGGTTGTCATTTTTGCGTGTGTAAAAACGAAAATTAATGGGTGACCTGGCACCTAGTTTTTAGGGTTATCTTTGACAACAATTAGCAGCTAATTCTGAAAAGATATTATTATGTGTGTTGCTAATTTTCTGTCAAGTATTACGTGACTTGTGTGGGCTAAGCAACTGGTGATTGTGTGGATCTTGCAACTACATTTTTCTCTAGCCTTTGAATGACAATTGAGAGTTCTCTTTGTTGTTGATTGAAGTCTTGGTAGCTGTGTTCTTTTATTGGTGCTTGGGTGAGTTGGTTGGACTATTGATAAGTGTATGTCAGATCATTGCTGCTACATTTGTTTTTGTTCTGGCATGAATTTAATGAGCTAAATAATTGTTAATGGCCAACTGCACTCTTTTCTGTTGTTGAAAAAAATTAAGGGCAATTTTAGCAGTTGGTTTTCATGGTATATGTGTGAGTGTTGTTGGGCTGATTAGTTATTGACAATGTGAGTTTTGATGACTACCGATAGTGGTAGTGGTGGGCGTAAAATTTCAGCAGCTAGTGCTGATTTTGCAATTCAAATTTCTGCAACCTTTCGATAAAGAAACATTTATTTTTTTGGTGAATTTTCTATATTGGAGAAGCTAAGTTTTCTATCTATTGTGAGAGATTTTTGAACTGTCGATGATAGTAGTTTTCATGTGAAAAACTTCCAGCAGCTATGGTGTTTTTGTAGCTCTTCGTGTATGACATTTCAGTGATGAAATGTTTGTTGTTTGAGGCATTTTGTGGCTGTTATGCGTGGGATATTTCAGTGACATTATTGAAGTTCACATCATATTTTTGGTGGGCAACTTTCTGTTTTTTAGTTTAAGAAGCTACATTGTTAAAAGTGTTGTTTTCTTTCTCAAGTATCTTTGTTTATGTTCGTTGTTAATTCAATCACTTGAGTTCTTTTATTTTCATCCTTTATTATCAAATACTGTTGAGAAAATCCTTTGTTGAGGTTAATACAAGGCAATCACACTATTGAGTGTAAATTACTTTCACAGGTAATGAGGACTAGAGATAGTGTCAAGGGTTAGGTGAGTCGATTCTCTAATGCCTTGAGTAAAACTATTGTTATATCATAGATGAAAGTAATTAAGCTAGATGGGGGCTCCACAAACGTAGGCAAAATATGTCAAACTGTGTTAACAAATTTTTAGTGTTGTTTTGTTATTTTACATTTATTTTTTTATTTTCACTTATGCTAGAAACAACTACAATTGAATTAGAATTTTTCCAAAAATACTACATCCTTTCAAATTTACAATTGGTATCAGAGAGGGTCATTGAATTAGAACTTAGTATGTCAAGTTGGTGCAAATCTATGTTTCACAATTATGGCTATAAGAGAAGGGGCATTAATCATCAGGCTACCGTTGTTAGATGGTTCAAATTATCTTAATATTCATTCAAGTACAAGGAACAAAAGTATGGAACTTAGTTTTAAATAGCTGGACACATACAGTGACAATTGATGAAAAGGGAGAAACAGTCTTTAAAGAGGCATCTAAGTGGACAAGGGCTGAAGAGAGAGTGCTTGGAAATTCTCAAGCCTTATACGCCATCTTCAGTGTAGTTGATGAAGGTCACTTTATTATGATATTAATCTGTGAATTGGCAAAAGAAGCATGGGATACTTTACAAACTATACATAAGGGATCTAAATCTATGATAGCCTCAAAACTTTAGATGTTGGCTGTGAGATTTAAAAAGCTGAAGATGGATAAAAGTGAAACCGTTGGAGACCTCTATGAGAGATTGTGTGACATAACAAACCAAGCACATTAACTCGAGAAGAAGTACTTTAACTTAAAATTGGTTAAGAAGACATTGAGATCGTTGCCTCTGAGGTTCATACCAAAAATTGGAGCAATCGAGGAAGCTCATGATATCAATGAATTGTCATTAGATAAGGTAATTGAAATTCTTACCAATTTTGAGATGAATTTGTTAAGGGACAAATAGGAGAGGAACAAAGGATTGGCATTGCAAGCTGAGAATGGTAAAGTCATAAATGACTTCGAAGATGAATTCGATGAGAATGGGATATAAAATTATTGACAAGAAATTTCAGTAAGTGGTTAAAGAAAGTGAAGAAGGATAGATCCGATTTTCGGTAAAACGGTATGAGCTCATCAAATAGTAATTTCAAATAACAAGATAAAACTTTAAAAGATGACAGAAAAGTGAAGAAAATTCAATGTCATGAATGTCAAGGCTTCGGATGTGTGCAAGAGGAACACAGTAACACTTTGAAGAAGAGAAAAGGGAAGTCCTATACAAACACTTGGAGTAAGAATAAATCTAAAAGTAAGTATAGTAGTGAAGAAGAATTTGTGAGTAGTGCTGTGTTGGTTGCTTTATATAGAAAAATTCCAGTTGCTTGCTTAATAATAACCAAGAAGGAAGAAACTAATGATGAAAACGTGAATAAATCAAAAAATTTTGGAAAAAAACGCAAATGAATCAACTCAAAGTCTAACATCAGATTATGACAGTGATGATAGTGGTTCGGATAACAAAAAGGAGGATATCTATGAAGCCTATGAATTAATGTAAGCAAAATGAGTGGAAACGAGCAAGAAGAATGAAAAGCTAAAGAAAGAAAACTCCTCTATGAAGAACATCATTCAAGATTTAGAGAAGAAATTGTTATCTACAATAAATGAGCTTGAAGAAAAAAATTTGAAGTTGGTCAGTACAGAAAAGGGAATAAGAATGTTAGATGGAGGTCCGAAAATTTAGAAAAGTTAATGAAATTTGGTAAGATTAAAGGTGACCTTTAAGGCATTGGTTATAAAAGTTCTAAATCGAATGATGAAAAAATGGTGAAACCAGATTTGTTCAAGGAGAAATCTTAAGGAAGAATCGGAGATTCATACTTACATGTCACTTTTGTGGGGTTATCAGGCACATAAGACTAAAATGCTACAAGTTATTACAAATGATATTTCAAAGGGCTCAAATTCTAGCAGCAATAGCTCATGATATCGAAGCATACTTAGGTTAGAAAAAATCAGCCTCACACATCATAACAGACACATATATGATTTAATACCAGAAACTGTCCAGATCCACAATTAGTTATTACTAGAAAAGAAATCAATCAGACATCTAATGACAGAGATGATGTGAAGAGGAATAAGGCCAGCTTTGAATTTCTTTGAGGGGCATAGGGATTGTATGCTTTATATTTTTGAAGTATAGTTTGATGTTGTTTCTTAAAAAAAAAGGAGGTTCGAAGGAGTTAATATCTAGACATTTTGAGTTTTATTTATTAGTTTTCTAAGGTTCAGTTGATTGGTGTGTGCCTGGCTTTTACTTACTTTTTGAATAATATATTTGATGTGACAATATGGCTCTGCTTGATGATTTGAGAGTTCTGCTTTTGGATTGTAATTTCCAAAGTTATGTCGAGAAAATGTTGATGCTTGGTTGGAGGCCTATAGGAAGATTCTAGTTTTCTATTATTCGAATTTTTCAAATTTTATCTTAATTTCTTTATATCGTGGGCTATATGAATTTGGACAATTTGTGTTCATATAGTTTATGTGACGAGGAGATTGATTAAGTTTGATTATGATTTATTGAATATATTTATAGGCTTATGAATTTAATTAGTCGTATGCAGATGACTTTGACGTAAGAAGTGATATGTTGGATAATGCTTTGACTAGTGGTAAACTGCCATCTTGGCATGCTTATGATCCTTCTACTGCACCTACTACTAGTTCTTATGTCTTTTTATTCGCAGAGATTGAACGCATTGAAGACATTCTTCATTTTGGCATTGTTTTGTCCCAAGGGGGAGATATATGATTGTTTTTGGTGATTGTACAATTCAGGGGGAAATTTCAAAGTATCTCAATGAATATTAGTCTTGCTTTTTGGCATCCTTTATCCTAAAAGGGAGAACACTATGTTGGAACATCTGTTTTTGATTTATTGCTTAGGTTCTGTTAATTTTGGATATTTGTTTCTTTAGATAATTGATTATGTTTGAATCTTGTTAACTGATTAAGGGGGAGCTCTCTTGTGGTTTGTGCATTTAATGTCATATGTCCAATTATCTCCTTTAGGGATAGTTTCAAATATGTGATAAATAATGCCAAAAAAAGGGGAGATTGTTAAGATACATATCTTATATCTTTTTATTTAATTTTGGATATTATTTGATAATTTGACCTAGTTGAATTTATGAGGGACTCTTTTAAGATAAGTTTGATAAGGTTTAGAAATCTAAATCAAGATGGGATTTAATATATAGCCTATTTTGGGATAATGGCTATCTAAGGAAGGATGAGATTTGGTTTGAAAATTACAACTATTATTGGCCGTGTTTCACATGAAGTGTGGGCTGAATGGTTATCGTTTTTGGGTGTGAAAAAAAAGAAAATTAATGGGTGACTTGGTAGCTAGTTTTTAAGGTCATCTTTGATGACATTGATATGTGTTTAATTTTTGATACATTTAATCATTTACACCTAGCGATTAATGATATGAAAATACTTAAGATACTCATTTTAATTCATATATGATTTTAGGTACAATTTGGAAGCAAAGGAATTAAAGTGACTCAAAAGCACTGCATTTTGGTCATTTTCTGAAGATCGATACTCACTTGTCTTCATGGAGCGAGACAAAGAAAATTAAAAGACAAGAAAAATGAAGGCATGAAGAAAAGAACGTGAGTTGCATAGATTATGGTGAGGAGCAAAGCATGCAATAGGTGGATAAATGCTACAAAACACAGCGTGAAGGTATTAACACAAGCTTAAAACATGTAAGCACCTAGATATAGGAGAAAAATGACATTGGAAAGTGGGAGTAGTCCAACCAAAATGCAGTGCAGGAGGAGCAACCAGGAGATAAAACGCAGATGGACATATGCATTTCAGCATTTGCACTTAATGCAAATGTTGTCGTTCATCTGCGTTTTAGCGTTTACGTTTAGCTATCGTTCAAGCTGAAAAAAGAGAGTCTGTATATTGTAAACAAAGGCGTGAACAGTGGTTGGTACATTAGTTATTATTCTTCACATCAAAGACAACAGTGAAATAGAGAAGAGAGTGAGCTGGAAAAGAGGAAGCTTGCAGTAAGAAGAGTGAACAGTGACGGTGGAACTATATGTTTATTTATCCCGTCGGTGAATGGTGAACAGTAGCTAGCTAGGAGAGAAAACTGAAGAGTGGAAAACCAAAGGGGGTTTTTAGTAGGGTTATGTGAATGGGGCTGAAATACTTTTTTAGGAGAGACTTATAGAGGGGTAACATCCCGACATCAGTTTAAAGGCGACATTGATGCCGACGACCTGGGTTAAGTGTATTTTCCTGTTTTTGTTTCTTTATCTTATTAGAAATTGAATGTGTTATCCTATGTTAATTAATTTGGGTTTTGTGCATGAATAATCGAATTTTCATTATTGTTCAGTTATTTGTGTATGAACCCATTAGGTATTGTGAAAGGATGATTTTAATGTGTTCATTGAATTATTTAATTGCATACCCATTGTTAGAATTTTGATATAATCCGTAATCGTTATGTTGAAATTCATGTGTAGCAACTAATGATTCATAATCATTAGGGATAACATGACCTAGGTTAAATGATGCATCGTATGTAGTTGTTGTCTTGATTAATCGATTTTTCTAATTCGTACTGGCTAATTAAATTTAGAGATCGTATCGTAGGTTATTCGGTAGTTAGGTTTAATTAATGATCGTATCTTGATTAAACAAAACCTCAGGGAAAACTCAGGTTAATTATTAACCCACGATTAATAGTTTCTAGAAGAGGTTTGAGAACAACAAATCAATGAAATATACTTAATTAGGGTGTAGGTCGAGACTAAAGAATAAGATCCCTACCAAATTCTCCAATTTTATCATTTTTTGCATGTTTTCTTTAATTTGTTTTCATTAGGTTTATTTTATTTTATTTTCATATTAAATCCAAAATCCATCCCGACCCCCCCCCTCCAATTAATTTCATTTCAGAGGCTAACCAAACACTCCTTGTGGGATCGACCTAGACTCACCACTGCTATAGTAATAGTCTAGTTATTTTATTTTGACTAGCATTAAGACAAGCTATCAATTTTGGCGTCGTTGCTAGGGAGTGTGGTGTTTTAGTTTTTGTTTGTTATTTAGTTGGTGTTTTGTTTGTATTTGTTTGTAATTGATTTATTTTCAATTATTTCGTGATCCTTTCTTTATTCTATTTCGTGTTTATGATTTATTATTAAAAAATATCATAGATGGAAGTAATTTTTTCTTTAGCTCTTCCTTCAATCCTATAACTAATGTTGGATTGATCAACCTAACTTTAGTTATGGATGGGATAATCAACAAAGTTACTTCCATAATAGTTTACAGGATGCACAAAAATTATCATACAAGCCAGAGGCTTCCTATCATGACTCCGGTCCATCTCTAGAAGAGTTGATTAATATTATGAACGCTAATACTTTGTAATTGCAGCAGAATATTCTACAATTCCAGCAGGATGGAAGACAATTTTCAAAAGCTACAAGGTCTAGTACCCAATATTCAAAGAGCCAACATGACTCAAGTACATCTCTAAAAGAAATGTTTAATATTATGGCTCCTAACAATCTTCAAATTCAACAAGATATACAACAGTTCTAACATAATATGCAACAACTGTTTTAGCAAGCTGTACAGCAAATCCAACAGGATGCTCTGAAATTCTAGCAAGATGCAGTACCTCGATGAGAGATATCAATCATCTGGAACCATAAAGCGAAGAGGAGCAGCCATATCAACAGAGGTGTACCCAATGGACATTTGTGCAGAAACTTTGCAAAGTGATGTGGAGCTTGAGAATTTTGAGGTCAACCCTCAACAAATTGCTTGTGTAGAAGAAGCAGAGGAGGAGCTCGAAGCAGAAAAAGACATATCTTTTAGCTTTGAGGTAAGTACTGAGTTTCATTTAATTTTTGAAACTAACTCATCATCTTTACATAGCAAATTGAAGGAACTAAAGGAGGAAGAAAAAGGTGAAGAGATGTTCGAAATATTTCCCAAGTGCATGGATTTAGTTGAGATTGAAAGTTTGAGGATAGGGATGGAGCTAAATGGGAACGATTATTAACCAAGACCCTATCCTGAAGAACCTCATGTTGAAGAACTGCATGTGCCATCAGAAGATCATAATTTTGTCACGTGAGGAGAAGGAGTCGAGCCAGCGACCCTAAACAATGGCGCTTCTTGGGAGGCAATCCAATGGAAGTAAATTTCTTTTCTTTAAATTTTCGCATTTATTTTTTTATGCATGTGTGTTTCTTTGTTGATTTGTTTCTTTCTTGTTTTAAGTTTTCAGTTAAAATGAGAGAAAGAGTAAAACAAACAAAACAAACAATTGCTCGTATACTATTACTTCTAGGATTATTTAATCATGAGTAAAGAATGAATTGACTAAAGAAGTTCATAGCAACTTTGACATGTACTTTTGCTCTTATGATTGGTTGATGTGCATTATCTTTAGAAAGGTAGTGACTGATGGTAAACAAAGCTGGTGAGATTTTGAGCCTTATTAGACCGAAACATCCATATCAGTCTCAATGTCTTTTGATAATGTGTGACTTTCATGACACATAAATCCCAATTTTGTGTTGAATTTCTATTTGGGACAACATTTTTATCATAACATGGATATAATTAGGCATTTGTTGTTTTTTGTAAACTACATTAGCCAAATAGCCTACCCATTATATGATTTTCCTTTTTGATAAGCCCCTTTGAGCTTTATACCTTTCTTTTTATATCAACCACATTACATGCTTTATACTTAACCAAATGTCCTATCCAAGCTATAAAGCTAGTGGAATATTTTTGATTGGTGAGTTTGTAGATGTACAAAAGTGTAAGTGTGGGGGTATACATATGTGTGGATTGGCTATAATGATTGGGATGTTATTTTATGTCTTATCATTAAAATTCCCATGTTAATGTAGTTTATATTAATGTTTAAAAAAAGAGAAAAGCAAAAAAAAAGAAAAAAAGAAATAAAAAAGTTTTAATAAATTTACCAAGAAGGAAGTGCATATGTGTTGAAAAGTTGTTTATGATTAATGTATTCTCCTAAAGTTATGATAAATGGGTTATTTGAGTATATTGGATATGAGACAGATGTTGGCTTGGATTGTTCACTCTTGATATTTCAATGTATTGTTGGCATAAATTTTATGATTGATTCCTTCGATTGGTATATGCTTCATGTGGTTTGTGTGTGAGAGCTGAATGGGGTTGTGAAATATAAATGTTGGATTTGTCATAGCTGATGGTACCCAGTTTTTTATGAGTGTTGCTTTGTTTCATTAGCTTTGATGGCTTTAATACTACTTGACCCAAAAACATCTCACCTTACCTTTGACCACATTTTAACCTTAAAAAGTCCTTTGATCCATGATTTTGCATATGAACATTAGTGGTCGAGAAATGAAATGATATGCAAACTTGTGGATTGTCAGGATCATAAATGGTGTTAAGTGTACCCGTAGATGTATTTTAGTTAAACACATTTTTTGGGTTTCCCATTAGATTGCTCGATTTTCGAAGATGATACTTGTTGATTGATCATGAGTATAAGTATTGAATGTTGAATTCTTGTTATGATTGTTGAAACTCACTAATCTTTGGTTGTGATTATAATGTCTTGGAAAATATGGGAGTTGAGTAAATGTTTCAGTCTTTGAGCTTAATTTGGATGTTTTTCCCGAGGACGACCAAAAACTAAGTGTGGGGAAATTGATATGTGTTTAATTGTTGATACATTTAATCATTTACATTTAGCGATTAATAATACGAAAATACTTAAGATACTCACTTTAATTCATATATGATTTTAGGTACAATTTGAACACAAAGAAATTAAAGTGAGTGGAAAGCACTGCATTTTGGCCATTTTTTGAAGATCGATACTCACTTGTCTTCATGGAGCAAGACAAAGAAAATTAAAGAACAAGAAAAATGAAGATATGAAGAAAAGAACGTGAGTTGCATAGATTATAGTGAGGAGCAAAGCATGCAATAGGTGGATAAATGTTGAACAAAATAGCAGCGAGAAGGCATTAACACAAACTTAAAATGAGATGCAAGCAGCTAGATATAAGAGAAAAATGACGTTGGAAAGTGGGAGCAGTCCAGCCAAAACGTAGTGCAGGAGGAGCAAGTAGGAGACAAAACGCAGATGGACATCTGCATTTCAGCATTTACGTTTAATGATTACGTTAAATGCAAACGTTATCCTAAAAAAGGGAGTCTGTAGGTTATAAACACAAGCGTGAATAGTGATTGGGACATTAGGTATTATTCGTCACATCAAAGGCAACAGTGAAATAGAGAAGAGAGTGAGCTGCGAAAGAGGAAGCTTGTGGCAAGAAGAGTAAACAGTGATGGTGGATGAATAGTGAAAATAGCTAGCAAGGAGAGAAAACTGAAGAGTGGAGAACCGAAGGGGGTTTTTGGTACGGTTATATGAGTGGGGCTGAAATATTTTTCTGGGAAAGACTCATAGAAAGGTAACATCCCGATGCTGGTTCAGAGGCGACATCGACACCGACAACCCGGGTTAAGTGTATTTTCCTGTTTTTGTTGTTTCTTTCTCTCATTACAAATTGATTGTGTTATCCTATGTTAATTGATTTGAGTTTTGTGTATGGATAATTGAATTTTTGTTATTGTTTGGTTATTTGTCTATGAACACATTGGGCATTGTGAAAGGATAATTTTATCGCGTTCATTGAATTGTTTAATTGCATACCCATTGCTACAATTTCAATATAATTTATAATTGTTATGTTGAAATTCATATGTAGCGACTAATGATTCGTAATCATTAGGGAAGACATGACTTAGGTTAAATGACGCATCGTATGTGGTTGTTGCCTTGATTAATCAGTTTTCCTAATTCGTAATGCTATTACCTAATTAAATCTAAAGATCGTATCTTAGGTTATTCAGTAGTTAGGTTTAATTAACGATCGTATTTTGATTAAACAAAACTTAAGGGAAAACTCGGGTTAGTTATTAACCCACGATTAATAGTTTCTAGGAGAGGTTTAAGAATAACAAATCAATGAAATATGCTTAATTAGGATGTAGGCCGATATTGAACCAAAGAATTGGGTCCCTATCTAATTTCCCAATTTTGTCATTTTTTGCATGTTTTCTTTATTTTGTTTTCATTAGGTTTATTTTATTTTATTTTCTTATTAAATCCAAAATGTATTTAAATGATATGTATGGGCTAGGCAATTGGTGATTGTGTGGATCTTGCAATAGCATTTTTCTCTAGCCTTTAAATGACAATTGAGGGTTGTCTTTGTTGTTGATTGAAGTCTCAGCAAATGTGTTGTTTTATTGGTGCTTGGGTGAGTTGACTGGACTATTGGTAAATGTGTGTGGGATCATTACTGCTGCGTTTGTTTTCGTTCTAGTGTGACTTTAGTGAGTTGAATAATTGTTGATGGCCAGCTACACTCCTTTCTGTTATTGAACGAAAATTAAGGGCAATTTTAGCAGCTAATTTTCATGGTATGTTTGTGAGTGTTGTTTGGCTTATCGACTATTGGTAGTGTGAGTTTTGGTGACTGTCGATAGTGGTAGTGGTGTGCGTAAAATTCCAGCACCTGGTGTGAATTTTGCAGTTCAAATTTTTGCAATGTTTCAGTGATGAAACATTTATTTTGTTAGTGATTTTTCCAAATTGGAGGAGTTGTGTTTTTTGTCTATTGTGAGAGATTTTTGGGTTATCGATGATAGTGGTTTTTATGCGAGAAACTTCCAACTGCCTTAGTGTTTTTGTAGCTCTTCTTGTATGATGTTTTGATGATGAAACATTTATTGTTTGAGGTGTTTTGTGGTTGCTATGCATGGGATATTTCAGTGACATTATTGAAGGTTCACAACAGATTTTTGGTGGACAACTTTCCATCTTTCGTTGAAGAAGCTACATTGTTAGGGGAGTTGTTTTCTTTATCAAATGTTTGTGTTTATGTTTGTTGTTATTTCAATCACTTGAGTTATTTTATTTTCATCCTTTATTATCAAATACCATTGAGAAAATCCTCTATTAAAGTTAGTACGAGATGGTCATACTATTGGGTATGAATTACTTTCATAAGTAGTGACGACGAGGGAGTGTTAAGTGATAGATGAGTCGGCTCTGTAATGCCTTGAATAAAACTATTGTTATATCACAAGTGAAAGTAATTAAGTTGGGTGTGGACCCCTTAGACATAGGCAAGGTGTGTCAAACTGCATTAACAAATTTTCAGTGTTGATTTGTTATTTTACGTTTAATTTTTCTATTTTTGCTTGTCTAGAAACAACTACGACCGAACAAAAAATTTTACGAAACTACTACATCCTTTTGAATTTACAGATGTTATTTAGGAATATGTTGATCACATGAAAATTGGTTATCTTAATTTTGCACTTGAGGACAAGCTCCATTCCTAAGGAGAGTGATGTTGTAGTCATTAACCAACCAGAATCAGACTTGGTTAATAATTCAGTACCTTTGAAAGTTTACTAACCAAGGCAACAAAAGTAGAAGAAGGAATGATGAATAGTTTATAGCTATCTTTAGTTTATATATTTACTATTAGTTACTGTTATATGCAGCAGGCTAGTTATTATGTTTGAATTATTGCACATTTAAATATGCTATTTTAACGGGGTTAGTTTGTAACACCCCACTCCCGCCGAACCCGAATCCGATATCGATTGTGATACCCGAATCCGTGCCCCGCGAAGGTGGCGTGTCACATCACGTAGCACATCTCTTAATAAAAGTCAGTATAAATTTTTTTTTTTTTGTAAACTCTTTTAAAACGTTTCGCACTTATCACTCATTTGTGTGCCCACTTTTTCTTTTCAAAAACAC
>JANZXR010000172.1:40762134-40779891 GCA_027575705.1 Erythroxylum echinodendron | reverse complement strand
TTTTCTAACTTCTCCGATTGACCTCACTTGGGCCTGTTTCTCAGGTCCGACCCGTTCTATGGAAACGGGATGTTACATAGTTGTTGGCAGTTTTATCTGTAAACCTTAAAGACAATTGAAGACAACAATAATAGCAGGTACTTTTAGAAAAATTCTTGAGTACTTTTACTCTTGGAAACGAGCCCGAGCTACCATACTGTAAAAATAAGTCACAGAGGAAGGAAAACTCAGAAATCTGGTGAACTATAACAAAAATTCAGTCTTACTAAGCCTATAACTAGATTTAAGAGACTTGATCATACCAGTGAGCACTTATATCAGAAAACCAATTTTGTTTTTATTGACTTAGAAAAGACTTATGACAAGGTACCTAGGGAAGTTATGTGGAGGTGTTTAGAAATTAAAAGAGTTCCTATGAACTATACACATATTATTAGAGATATGTATGAAGGTGTAAAGACCAAGGTAAGGACAGTAAGGGGAGACACAAAGTATTTCTTTATTGATATATGGCTACACCAAGGATCCTCATTGTGTCCCCTCTTATTTGCAGTTGTGATATATAAGTTTACCAAGAATATTCAAGGAATGTGACATGATTTATGTTGTTTGTTGATGACATTATTTTAATGGATGAGATAAAAAAAGATGTCAATGTTGAGCTAGACTTTAGAGGGATACGTTAGAGTCAAAGAGCTTGAAATTAAGCAGGACTAAGATTGAGTACTTAGAGTGTAATTTTTCAGGCCATAGGGGGAATCTCATATGGAGATAAAGATTGATTCAAAAGTTATACCACAAAAGATTCTTTTAACGTAAAGATTGGTACAGAAATTATACCACAAAAAGATTGTTTTAAAAACCGTGGATCTATCATCTAAAGCAATGACAAGATAGATGAAGACATATTTCACTATTTCAAATTAGGGTGGTTTAAATAAAGGGGTGTATTAGGCGATTTATGTAAAAAGAAGATATCTCTCAAGCTAAAAGATAAATTCTACTGTTTAATAGTTAGGTCAATTGTGCTCGTCGAATGTCGGTCCATCAAATAGGTGCATAGTCCTAAGTATAGTGGCAGAGATGAGGATATTTCATTAAATGTGTAACCTTAGAAGAGGAGATAAGATCATAAATGTAGTGGTAAAAAGCAAATTGAGGGTGACAAACATTGAAGGTAAATTAAGATAGTCAAGTTTAGCTAGTTTAAACATATTAAGAGGAGACATCTTGATGCTCTAGTGAGAAAATGTAAGAAGATTGTCCTTATGAACTATAAGAGAAAAAGAGAGACTTGAGAAGAACTGAGGGAGATGATAAAAAATAATATGACTATGCTAGAACTCTCTCAAAACTTAGCGTTCAATAAGAAATTTTGGCAAACTAAGATATAAGCCAAGGATATTATATAAAAGGTCTTACATAGAGAGATCTTTCTCTTTTTCATAGGTCTTTTGAACCATTTTTTTTATTATTATATCTTGTATTTATTGGTAATACTTCTCCCGTAGTCACTCTAGCTTTTTGTAATTGTTTGTTTGTTTGTTATGTTTATTTTATTTTTTGTCTTTCTTTTTTGTTTATTTAATTACATACATTATCTTTTATTTTTGTTCTTTATTTTATTATTTATTATGTAATTTTATTATTATTATATTATTATATTATTATTATTATTATTATTATTTGTTAGTATTATCTTTTATTTTTTATTTTAATTATTAAAATTATTTGTTTTTTTATCTTTCTATTTTGGATTGTAGAATTATTCTTATTGTTATTCGTATTGCTTTTTATGTCATTATTTGTATATATTTTTATTTTTATCCTCTTTAAACAATACTTTAGAGCTTTTTTTTTCCCCTTATTTCATGTAGGCCTATCAAAAAAGTCTATCTATTAATTACAACAAGTCTGCGTACTTTTTAATCAGTCCAAATCTCACGTCTAAGCGAATTTCTACCGAGATATTGTATTTATCATTGTATTGCTTCATATTATCGGCTATTTTGTCTCAGGCATGAGAGAGGGCTCTGGGCTTGTCAGTGTACGTGAAGAAAAAGCAGTGAAGCATTCAGGGTAAGGAGAAGTTAAATATTGTATGCCCCAGAAATTGTGGATGGATCTCAAAACCCACCAAGAAAAGATTCCTTTTTTCTCTTATCATTGGCATTGACTGATTCAAATATGCTAATTTATTTAGCCTCTTTCCTCGAGACTCTTGGTTGCTTGACCATAGAGATTAGTTTTTCATAAATCTGAAGCCCACTTGATTATAAAATCGGTTGGTCTTCTTGAGAGAACCTTCTTTCCTCTCGGTTTACGCAATTACATGTTTACAAGACTAATGTCTGCTACACTTGCACCAGAAAGTTCAAAACTATACATAAAACAAGCGAGGCCTTTTCTTTTATTTGATGCAATCAGAACTCCACTGCTATCCCATGTAAAGATAAACTCGTCATCCGTACCTTAGGTTGCTTAATCGCTTCATTATAATACGAATGCATGAGATAAAGAATGATATAAAATCATTGGAAATGACAATTTTTATCATTTCTTGAAGTCTCCTAGATCTTTTAAGTTTAGTTTTTACAAGCTGATGCTATGCTACCTGACCTCCAAAAGAGCTTTTAATGTGTAATCTGATCTTGATCTTACGAAAACGCTAATTACTATGTTCTGCATTAAATCAATTGGCATAGGAGCTTGTAAAGGTTGTGCTCATTTTTAACTTGGACAAAACTCATAAATGCAGTTTGAAGCTTTTAAAGTTGTCTCACGAAGCATGTCTGTCAGTTTCCTATGCTTCGGCTCCAAAACGAGGCAATTGTTTAGTTTCTTGGGTTTCAAGTGTGTTTTTTTTTTTTCCATGTCTGAAGATCTATTATTCAACACATCTTCAAAACTGTTGGTTTGTGTAGCTTTCTTTGATGCTCGTGTTAATTGCTAACTTGAGCTGAATCAGAAACCTGTCGCCAAAGTGAAAATGCTTCAATAATATCAGAATCAATATGCAAAAGGTGGCAATAAGAAAGTGAAACCCAGAACCCAAACTTACGGCTGTGGTCGAAGTGTGTTAAGAAGGTATCTAACAACATACATATACTTTCTTTTTGTTAGTGAAAGGAAAATGTGCACGCAAATTGTCAACCGAGAAAGTCTGATACCAAGCGTGTCTGTGACTTTCTAAGAACCACAAGCATGTCAGGCCAACTTCTCAGCCTCAATTTTGATGATTGGTTGTTGTAAGAACGAGGTTGTTTTTCCCTGAGTTCATTTACGACCGGACCTCGATTTGCTATTCTAAAGTCCCACCTTCTACGATAATTAAGCTATAATAATCTCTCTGATATGATGACACAGGTAATTCATGGTTGTTTCGCAAAAGCATGTTCAAGTATATAATTTGCGATTGGCTTGAAAACACTACCACCTTTATAATCTTGGAACGTGAAAAGAGGAAATTTTCGGTATCTAGAAAATGAATATCCATCACAAAGTTCAATTGCCACGAAATCCAATTTTTTACTAATTCATACAGAGCAACACACATGATCTTGTTCTATATCTCTCTCTCTCTTTTATTTTTTTCTTTTGACCTCTTTTCTAAAGCACTAAAGATAAGAAATGATACCAAAGGCCATGTGCATTTTACAAAATGGGAGTCCCATGTAACCAAAATGTACACATAACCTGCAGACGTAGTTATATGTGCAAGTGCAACTCGAAACTCTTTGAAAATTTTTGACTTTGTAGTGGTGTTATGGTTGGTGATCCTTAACATATTTATATTAAATTTTATTGTTTGCTAATCAATTTAGCTCTTTAACCAATATGAAAAGGGAGGAAGCTTTTCCCACCCAGCACGTTTTTGACCGGACAGAAGGGACCTTACATTGTTGTATCCTGATACATCTAAGGATTAGACAATCGGTAAAGCCCACAAAACCAGTCAATTCATATCAATCTCGTGTATTTTCCTCCTTGACCTCTAACTTTCAGCCCTTTTGAGGGTGCTTTATCTTTTGTAAATGCTTACTTCTTTTTAGTTATTTGGGGGCCACCACTGTTAGCTTCTTCCTTGGCAGCGTGTTGCTAGCTAGCAACCTTACACTTCATGATTGGAAAATTTCGGGCATTAAAGAATGTTTATGATAAAGCATGATCAACTTCGCTCTTGATTTTATAGAAACCCCAACTTTCACATATTTATGTCTTCCCAACGACTTGATTGCTGTAGATATATGTATGCGAACTTGGTTTTACTGAATTTATAGTAATTGGAAGAAACAACAGAAGACATCATTAGATGGTAGTTCAAACCTACATGTGGAGGTTCTGATATTGTTGACCCCTATAGACCCAAAAAATCAGTGTGTTAGGCATAAACAAATGTCCTAAAAGTGAGTTTATTAGCACAATGTCCTAAATGCATTGGCACGAATTACAATGCTCTTAATCTGTTCGTTATGCATTGCGATTGTGGATGGTGACGGGATAGGATTGTTTGTTATTCATGCTTCCGAAATGAAATGACATGAAAACCATATGAAGTGTACAATCCAAATCCCATGAACTTTGGCTTATCACCTCCTAATTTTTTGTCTTTTCTTCCTTTATTTTTTTAATGCCTGACTTCCACTTTTAACAATCACATTGAATCAAAAAGCCAAGAACTGAGATTTGCTCCTTTTCATGCAATGCAAAAAGCCCACCATTCCAAAAGCTTGAAAGGTGGCATTGCTTTCTAAGACAAGGGACTAGTCAAAAAAATTGACAACCCTTTTTCTTGCAGTATACACTATGACACTTTACATAAGAGTGTAAGAATGCTTATCTTTTGCGCTATGTATACAATAGATAGTTATCAAAGGACAATGGGGTTGTTGGATTTTGTATTAGATATGTCTAAGAATCGATTTGCCTCTTAATTGGTACACCCTTTTCAAAAACCAACGTCTGTGACTG
Organism: Erythroxylum echinodendron; assembly: GCA_027575705.1. Taxonomy (NCBI): domain Eukaryota; kingdom Viridiplantae; phylum Streptophyta; class Magnoliopsida; order Malpighiales; family Erythroxylaceae; genus Erythroxylum; species Erythroxylum echinodendron. Next base: position 40,774,920 of record JANZXR010000172.1, on the reverse strand, counting down.
TGAGTAGTCTCATTCCACACACTCTGGTTCCTGTTTCTTATAACCAGGGTTTATTCTGTTACCATTTAATGACTTTGGATTTTTCCCATCTGTAGTGTATTTTTTTCTTTGCTTAGTGCCTGTCAATATCTTATGGTAGTATTTGTCGCATTTAATGCTCTCTTGCCCAGTTTTCGATTGTGGGGTCTGAAGACAATATCTTTCTTTGCCACCATGCATGAAGTAAAGTGGCGGGATAGTTCAACACTAAAGCCATTCAAGCTCATGGAGGCAACAGTTTCTAAGCACAAGCGATCCAACAGGTGAGTATTGATACTAAAGCTTAACCTGTTCCCTTTATAGGTCTATGTTGATCCTCGATGTTAACGAAGATATGAAGGTCTCTAAACTATTGTTTCATGGTTTCTACTTACAGATATTAGCTGCTACATGCGTGTTATGTAAGACTGAAAGTTGCAGCTTAATGTCCATTGTTTTCACCTTTTGCGTTGGTTCTGCTGTTTATTGCTTTTGCAGTGATCCAGTAAAAAGTAAAATTGAAAAACACGAAGCGGACAACATCTTTGGAGCTTCTAACCACCTGAACTTGGTAAGACTTATGTGTTGCTATTCCCTGCATCTTTGTTATATGATTTCTTGGAGCAACCTCAGTATATATAGTTTGAAATATAAACATATACGAAAGAACTAGTGTCTCCACTCCATCTGTTTTACCGTTAGTTTTTCTTCCCTGACAGAAAATGGGACAGAGGGACGACCCTGTGGAAGGCAAGAAGAGGCAACCTCCTTACATGGGGGCTCAAGATTCTCTAAAACAAGAGGTTGGAATCTAAATTTCCCTGTGGTCAGAGGGGAGAGCAGTTATATTTCCTTTTTAGCATTCTAAACTTTCAGTCTGTGACCCTTCGCTGTTCGTGCTTTCTGTAAAATGCATAAAGGGATTCAGTATGAAACACACTAATCTGAAGATGGTCACAAGCATAACACACTGTTCCTGGCAATCTATAGCTGTCACTGTGCTGTAAACTAAGTGCAGATATGCTTAGTTCTGACTTCTTTTATTGTTTTATTATATACCTTAAACACAGAACGAAGTTAAAACAATCAGAGAGTATTTACAGCTCTTATGTGTCAATTGAAATGCTGAGGCTATGTAATTCAATTTATCTCACCCATCCTTGGTTGCTACGTAATTCAATTTATCTCACCCATCCTTGGTTGTCTTATATAGATTCTAGAGCTTCAAGACCAGTTGCAGGCTCAGTTTATGGTACGCAGTGCACTGGAGAAGGCATTAAGTTACAGGGCAGTTTCCCATGATATTATGAACGATAAAACCATTCCTAAGGTAAATGTTCATAAATTGAAAGAAGAACTGATGTATGGATCCACACTGAGTTATGCTTTGAGAACTGATGTATGGATCCACACTGAGTTATACTTTGACATTGTTGATTTAGATCCTTCCCCTTCTCGATATCTCTGTTTTTCCCTTGTTCTACTCTTGTCTGTTTTAGAAAGTTTGGGAAGTTGATTGAAACACTTCTATCTTCTATTTACTATCCACTTGATTTGCAGCCTGCTAAGGAACTGATTAACGAAGTTGCTGTGTTGGAGTTGGAAGTCGTGTATCTGGAAAAATATCTCCTTTCTGTGTATAGAAAGATGTATGATCAACAAGTATCAATGATATCATCCACGGATGCGGGGCTTAAAATGAATTCGATCATTCATGATGATAAGTTTCCAGTAATTCACGAGCATGATCTTGTGCAAAATGAAGATAATTCAGCTAGTCAGTCAAGTCTTCAAAATCATCAGAAGGAAAGCAATGACATCTTTGGACTGGCAAAGCTTTCCGATTCTGGTATTCAGCGATGTCACTCCTCGTTGTCTCAGCATTTGCCCGGAAGTTCTCGAACAATGAGATCTGTAGCTAGAGCTCTAGACTCGTACCACTCTCTCCCATTGTCCATGCTGGAGGTAGCTTGTTTGAACGAGAATTTTCTTGATAGTTCCTGCAATGGCCCTTCAGTAACATATCTAGTTTGTGTTTTCTTCAGCAAGCTCAGAATGACGCTTCTAATGTAATCAGTCTGGCAGATCATTTTGGAAGCCGTGCTAACGATGATGCCACAGAGACACCAAACTGGCTTTCTGAGGAGATGATAAAATCTATCTCAACCATATACTGTGAACTTTCAGACCCACCTTTGGTCATTCCTGATTATCCTTCCTCACCTACTTCATTCTCTTCATCACCAAGCGATTTCCCAACTCAAGGTCAGGGTAGCATGTGGAGCCCCAACTATGGCAAATTTTCATCCTTTAATTCTTCCCTGGACAACCCTTTTCATATTGGGAAGTCAAAAGAATTCAGCGGACCATATTGTACAATGGTAGAGATACACTGGATTTCCAGAGATGATCAGAAGCTAAGAGAAATACAGAACAAGCTCCACTACTTTAGGTGTGAACAGACTTGACTTTTACACCACATTTTACTTGCTTTGACTTTGAAGCTGCTTAAGTCACCCTCAAACTCAGAAACAAAATGGAAAGCAACATAACTTTCTTAAACATCTAGCAGTTAGCTATTATCGAGCGTCAATATTGATTAAGTAGATGTAAACTGAAAATAGAACATTTTCCTGTTTTGGTGTATGATTCAAAGGCGCATGAATGTCGATTGAAGTATATATTACGTCCACGCCATCTTTCAGCCTATGTTAACATCTTTGTAAAGCGAATTTCAATTTTCAGCCTAGGTTAACATCTCTCTAAAGCAAAATTAAACTTTTTGATGGCGAGCGCTATATAGACCTGCGGAGGATCGCAGGCTATTTCTCATAAAAGAAAGAATTCTCTACATTTCTTTATCATAATTGCTTGAGTTTGGTTCAGGTCACTTGTATCTCGGTTGGAAGAAGTTGATCCCGGAAAGATGAAACATGAAGAAAAGCTAGCTTTTTGGATCAATGTGCACAATGCACTGGTGATGCATGTAACATTTCTATACCAAGTACTATCAATCAAGTCATTCGTTTTCTAATGCATTCTGTCGTTTGCTGCTAACGGACCTAAATCTGAATGTGTTTCCTGCAGGCATGTTTTGTTTATGGGATTCTACAAAATAATACAAAAAGAGTATCCTTAGTGCTTAAGGTGATACAAAACTTAGTTGTTTTCAGAGAGAAAAATAAGCACCATATTTAGTAAATTTATTATGTTTCAGGCTGCATACAACATAGGGGGTTACACGGTTGATGTGGACATGATACAAAGTCAGATACTGAGGTGTCGACTGCCTCGTCCAGGACAAGTAATCTTATTTTCTGAAACTTGATTGTCATCTCTTTGTGCGACTTGAGTTCGAAAATGAAAAACCCTTTCTTCAGTTATCTTTGCAGCCTCTTATATATTATTTCACTTTCTCCAGAATATATTATCATGAGGAATAAAGTATCCCTTTAAACGTCTAATTTTCCATATATTTGCTTTTAGTGGCTGCGACAGCTGTTCTCTTCGAGATCAAAATTCAAGGTTGGAGATGCAAGAGCGGGCTACTCGATCGATCACCCTGAACCTCGCTTGCATTTTGCACTTTGCTCAGGAAGCCATTCAGATCCTGCGGTATGTTACACTGCACATGATTTTGAACTTCTTAAAATGCTAAATAAATCTTCCAAGTAAACCATTTAGTAACATCCAGATTAGATGATTGATCTCAAGATATATTTCATTTCAGAAAAATATACGCATGACGAGAATGCTTAGAAGAAAAATCTCCGTACACTCAATTTCATTTCTTCTTCAGTTCTTGTCATTTGCAGCTAATGTGATTCAATTAATTAGGTCCGGTTATACACTCCCAAGAGAGTGTTTGATGATCTGGAAGCCGCAAAAGAAGAATACATTCAATCAACTTTTGCTGTACACAAAGATAAGAAACTCCTTTTACCTAAGATTGTTGACTCTTTTGCCAAGGATTTAGATCTTTGCCCTTCTGGCTTGCTGGAAATGATAGAGCATTTACTACCTGCTTCTTTGAGGAAGACCATTCAACAGAGTAAAGACAGGAAACTTGGGAAGACCATTGACTGGATCCAACACAATTTCACTTTCCGTTACTTGCTTTCCAGAGAATTAGTCTCTTGATCACACTAGCTCCAAGTGGGAGATCATCCACTGAAGCTACAGTGCAGTTCTGTTTGCCATCTTGTTTTTCAGTGCTTTTAGCGTCAAAATGTGGAATGACTGATGAATCACAAAAATGTTTCCAAGGTCAATCGGGTAGATCCTTGTTGATTTCAACACTACTTGGAAATTCGAAATATCTCAGAAGAATGAAGATCAGATTGGCTAAATGTGGAATTTCTAACTTGGCCTACTTAACCAAATACTGAAAACTCCAGTTCCTAAGAAGCTTAATCCCGCACGATCACCAATCTTCTGAGATCCCGCATACATTGTGATTCAGCTGTCATTCCTAATTGTCTTGCCAGCAATTTCCACTGGAGTTGATGTCTTTTGAGAAGCAGAAAGATCGTTGACCAGAACTCTGATTATGCAACTTCTTGTAATAGGAAAATCTTTCTTTTGCTTGCATTAAGAAGTACTTGCCAGCGTATACGTTGCCTTCCGTGATTCCTCCGGCCTATTTGGACTAATTATATAAAGTGTGTGAAACATAAAACCAGGATTTAGATAAATTCATATGTTTCATAAACTAATGGAAGCTGTATTAAGCAACCTGCAAATTGAGCATAATTGCGCTGAAGCTGCTGCATATGCATTGCATTACATCCTGTAAGAGTTAAAACCATTCAAGAGGTCCTGTCTCTGTATTTTAGTTCTCCTGTAAATTTACCGCTTAGATCTCAGATCAAATCACCTAGAGTTGGAAATTTCTTTTGGCACTCCAGTAGGGCTAGTGGAAACTGATGGTTTTTTGCTCGTGACAATAAGATGTCTCAAGGCCCTCAAGCTTTGCCTACTTTCATATCTTTGAGCACAACGTGTCAGGTCGATAACTCTCACCAACCGGCCTCCTACTTTTTTTTTTTTTTTGACTAGATGGAGAAGAGCAATACAATCTAGACACACTAGTGGACGAGCCTGTGAATGTACAAAAGTAGTGGTTCTCAGAAAACCAAAGAAATAGATAGGTGTGAAGTGCCTGCCTTTCCCCAATTTAATTTTTCTTGGCAATAGTTATTCTTACTTCCGTGAAAATGACAATAGAACACAAAATGGGAGAAGAAAACATAATGAAAACGTTTGGTCACAGATCAAACACGTGAACATAGCAGCAAAATTACCCTGACCCACACAAGCACACAAGATTCCCTTGGTGCTCTAACCAAACAACAAACTCAAAAAAATGAAAATGAAAATGAAATCAGGAAAAATCTTAAAGAGGAAGAAAGTTGAACATCAGCTTTTTTCTTTTTTCTCTGTTGAATGTCTTGAACGGAAGTATCTACCACCTTAGAGTGCAGCAAAATCACTTGTATAGCACAAAAAAGTTCCAACCCCGGAAGCTCTTTTGACGCTTCTGCTTCTAAATAGAAACAAAACCTCTCAAAACCATCAAACAATAAAAGTCACCACAAGAAACAACTACCATTGTACGTCTGCTCCGTTATTTATGTCTAGAAGATCTTCATAGAGAAAAAGTGAAAGAGGAGAGAGAGATGGAAGAAGAAGGGGTACAGGTTGTTTTAGCAAAAGCCACAGATTTGACGTTAAAGATCTGTAATTGCATCCAACAAGCTAGCAACAATATTGATATCAACAACAGGGACAGCAAAAGCTCTCCTTTTACTGAAAAGAGAGAGAAGATAAAGGATCCCAATACACCGTCTGAAGATGGGTTGTCGGGTGAAGTAGACGAAAAAGATGAGGAGGCTGAGGGGCTTTTGCATATCAAGGATGCACTTGAATCGCTCGAGCACCAGCTCTCTAACTTGCAGGTCTCTTATACAATACCCAATTCTCTGTTTTTAACAAAACTTGGGGCTTTTAGGCAAAAATATCAGAACTTTGCGCTGTCACTTTTATATTATAATAGATGATCGTTGGTTGTGAGTGTTGAGTTTCGTTGTGTGGGCCTTGTGTCTCATTTATTTTGGCTCTGTTATGAAGTTGTCTGAGAAAGGTGAAGAACAATTAGGACACTTGAATGCTTTCAGAATGAAACGCTAGGTTCTGTTATTGGGCTGGCAAAAATTCTGTTGAGCATCTCTAAAGCCATGCTTCAGCTTAAATATACGGAGGTTACAGAAATTGGATGTTACTGACTGTAGTGTATTTCTGTGGACTAAGCAGAATAATGATCGAGGTGGTATTGGTTAGAGAACCAGTGATTGTGTTGCTTATAGAATGCCTAAGGGATCCTCTTCAGTTTATCATTACATGTTAACTCATAGTGTATGATGTGCGCAAAGAGAATGATTTCTTGCTCGTAATTGTTCTAAACGTATCTTCTTTTTTTGTCTTAACGGATATAACTATTGTTGGATAGAGTAGGACATTCATTGCTGCTAACTCTTTGGTTGCTTCCATCTGCGTGTTAGGCTTTACAGCAGCAGCAATGTTACGAAAGGGAAGTTGCCCTCGGTGAGATTGAACATAGCCGCAAGTTGTTATTGCATAAACTAAAGGATTACAAAGGACAAGAACTTGAAGTAATACGGGAAGTTTCTGCATTTGCTGGTGAAACAGTGGAACATAATAATCATCTTCTACTTCCTCCATATCCCACCCCTGCTCCACAGTCCCTGTTTACTGAGATTCGATCACGAAAATCTATGCTGAGTGTAGTAAAAAATGGTGAAGCAACGAAGAATATAAATCAAACCAACACTTCATCCAAAATCAGCTTGGGAAATTTCCTTGGTGCAGCAGCTAAGGCAGCAATTGCCTTTGTTGGTGTCATATCAGTGCTAAGCCTAGCCGGTTTTGGACCAAATCTTGGAAGCAGAAGAAGTGACCAATTAAGGATGTTCGGCATGTTTCAACAATCAGCTACTGAAGAAAAGAACAGAGAGGTTCTCGAATGCCCTCCTGGAAGAGTGCTGTTTGTGGAAAATGGTGAATCTCGATGTGTTGTGAAAGAGAGGGTTGCAATTCCTTTCGAAGCAGTAGTTGCAAAACCAGATGTAAATTATGGATGTGGTTAATTTGGTATTGTCTCTTTTCACTTCTAAAATTTTGGTAGATCCATTCTCCATCTTTTGTACATCAGGTTTCTTCATCGTAACTTGTGTTAAGATCTTGCTCCAATGGCCTATATGAATCAGATTGTTTAATACTGGTGCATGCTGTTGGTTATTTTGAAAAGGGATTTGTTCCCTTAAATTCCTATGCCCTGCATAGTTATTGATGATACAGTGTGTCTCTTGTTCGGTAAACAAGTTCAAACCATGTTTCCCTTGTTTACCTGCGAAGCCAGTCCCAGAACGTCAACAGAGGTAAAAGTTGGCTCCACAACCTTTGGAAAGGGCTATATTGGCATGTTTGAGGACGGCCAAGTTTCTATTTCGCACAGAACGCAACTTCTGAATACAAGGCTTGTTTCGTATCGGACGGACATGCAAAATCACCAAAGTTTAGGACTAGACTGCAAAAACACAAAAAAATAATTTGTATACTATCCCAAATAGAAAACCCAGCCAATACTCGTCTTTCCCCCTTTCTCCTTCACACTCCTCAACCTCTCTCACTCTCAGATCTCATCTATCGGCAAGTCACAGACTCACAGCAGCTCTCATTCTCGCCTCTCTCTCTCGCCAACTCTCGAACAGTCACAGCACAGCAGCCTCCAAGTCCAAGCTGCAACTCTAGCCACAAACACATTCACAAGGTTCACAACAGTCTCTCTCTCGCCATCCGTGTCCCTCTAACGCTCCAAAAAAATTAGGATGTCAATGTGTCAAGCCGGACTCAAACTCTTAATCACAGCGGGCTGCAGGCTGGCTCGTGGCCCATGCAAGCTGGGATGGGCCGGGTAGACCCGTGGTCAGCCCGTAGCCTGATGAGCCACAGGTAGGTCGGGCTAAACTCAGTCTGTCTATATTTTTAATTAAAAAATACAAAACGAAGTCATTTTGGCCAGCCCGGTCCGCTGAAGGGCCAGCGGGTCGGGTTAAACTCAGCCCGTCTATATTTTTTAATTAAAAAATACAAAACGGCGTCGTAGCCCAACCTAGAAGGACCATGATCAGCCTGTAGCTCGGCCAGGGCGAACCATGGTCGACCCGTGACCAACCCATAACTCGCCAAACTCGACTCAAAAACGGGCGGGGCCGAGCCAGAATTGCTATATCTAACAAAAACCCAACCCGCCAGCTCAACTCCCCGCTCACTTGGGTTATTTTTTGCCGCTTGTTTTCTATACATATTTGGACCAGATTAGGAACATAACCCTAGTAACTTCTTGTTTTTATCATACACTAATAAATTAGGTTCTGTTTGGATGGAGTTTTAGTAATGCAACAGAATAAAACATAACTCATTTTTATTATTTGGTTTAAGGTTTTATAATAAAATAGAGCGGAATAGGATGAAAGCGGAAAGTTTCGTGTTACGTTCCATTCTATCCTAAATAGTGAAAATAAGAAGCCTTCGATTTGAGAGTTTAGGATGGAACGTAAACTAATAAACACATACTACCTAATATATCCTCAATAATTTTTCTTAATATCAATTATTTCTTCTAACCTAACTATATAATTAGTAATATTTTATATTATTTCTCGTTATCCTAATAATAATATTTTTATATTATTAATAAAAATTATATATAATTAACAATAAAATAAAAATATTTAATAAATTTTTATTACTAAAAATAAAAAATATAAAAATTATTTTTTAATTGTTTGTATATATTTCTATATAAATAAAATATAAATAAATCATTTTTAAATATAAATCATTTATAATGGAATAAAATTTATTAAGTAATTAACAATAATATTTTTATATAATTAATAATAAATTGTATATAATTAATAATAAAACTTTTATTAAAATTTTTATTATTTTAAAATAGAAAATATAAAAAATTATTTGTTACGGTTGTAGTTGACTTTTTAATTGGACATGATTTCTGTTTTCAAATCATAACATTAAATTTCTTGCAACAACTATTTTAATATCAGGGGTATAATAGTCATTCATTATACATTACGTTCTATTTCATCCATCTTTTAAACAATGTTTTACTATGTTACATTATGAATCATTTCATCCCTCCCAAATAACTTTTCACTACATTCCATTCCATTCCATTATAAATCGTTCCCTTCCATTCTATTATGTTCCGTTTCGTTCTATTAATTAACATTCAACTAAAGAGACCCTTAATGATAATGAGGTTATATTATATATAATGTTTGGTTATATTAATTATTTAATTTGCTTTTTGTGAAACTGAAATATGAAATACAGACATTAAGTTTATATTATATATAATGTTTGGTTATATTAATTATTTAATTTGCTTTTTGTGAAACTGAAGTATGAAATACATAAACTGATAAACGATCTTATTAATTATATAATGAATGAATTAATGAGCTTATATTTTTTTGAATATGTATGTTTTGGAGAAAAAGAAGTATTTAGTTTCAAAAGAATTTAATATGTAGGTTCTAATAAGCCTAAATAGATTATATTCTTATATGTTTCTTTCATTTTAGAGCAGTAATTACATCCATCGAATTACCACTTTAAAATATGCAGCAAGAAGATATATAACTCCTACATAATGTGTATGTCTTAAAAGTGATAGATTATCCACTACTTAATTTCTTCACGTAATTCTTATTAGAAAAAATTGGAATATATATATATATATATATATATAATTACTAAAAGATAATTCTTAACGGAGCTGGACTCTCTTCGTTGACCTAACATGTATATTTTAAAATAAGGTAATTATTGATATCTCCATGTAACACTATTGCTTTGTAAGTTTGTATTAGGCTTTATTTTTTTATTTTGATACAAAATTACTAATTTAATTTTGACATATATCTTTATTTAGTTTATAGATAAATAAAGGAAAGTTTAAGTTCGTCTAATAATTCAACCGCTTCAAGTTTTAAGAAGATTTAATGATCCAATTTCGACTTATGTCAGATTAGTTTTTGGAATGAAAAATCATACTATTTGTTTATATTGCAACAAACATTTGAAAGATAAGAAATCATTATATTAAAGAAGCATTTAGCTCGATCAAAGTAATATGGAGCTTTGTAAAAATGAAAGACAAGGTGTTTAATGACAAATAGAGACTTTGCTTGAGAGTGATGCATGAGAAAGATAGAAGAAAAAGACTAAACTACAAAATTGATAGTTAAAACTCCTTTTGGTGGTTAATATGATATTGGGAATGTTGAATGTGATATTCCTACCCAATAAGAAAGAATATTGCACGTGATGTAAGGAAAAGAAAAAAAAAAGTGGTTAACTTTTTTACACCAAGAACAACTCTTAAAGCTTAGCCTTCAAACTATAATGCCTTCAGTCTAACAAGTGACTCATAATGTGAGCATGGTAATAGCTAAATGGTGGTGTGATTGTCGGAGCCCATTTTCGGACCCCAACTTTTATGCAAAAAATCATGAATACTTGAGCTATTTCTAATAGAGAACACCTTAATCATTATCGGTTCATCTTCTCAACTCAGCTCTTCGAATGGTCGACTAATCTATTTCAACCTAAATACCTCAAGGAAGAGCGTTGGTGAGTCCCCAGTTTTACACATATACCTACTTTGGGGCTATTGGCATAACTTTTTCTACAGGCATCCAATTTAGGGTTTCTTTGGATAGTTTGAAAGAGGACTTCAAGAGCTACAACTTTTATGAAGACCTCAAAGATCAATTGTATCTTTTGAAGGGTCGAAAATAGGGCAAAAAATAAACTGTGAATAGTAATACAGAAGAAGTTGTGAACAGTAACACAGAAGAAGTTGTGAACAGTAACACAGACGAAGTTCGTGAACAGTAACACAAACGAAGTCTGTGTACAGTAACACAGAAGATACTCTTCAACTTATGAAACTTCTTAACTTCTTCTTATAATCCTTGGCCTATGATCTATCCTCTGTGTTCTATCCTCTGTAGTTGACTTCTATCTTCTGTGTTGACCACTTATCGTCTGTGGTCTATCCTCTGTAGTTGACTTTTATCTTCTGTGTTGACCCCTCATCGTCCGTGGTCTATCCTCTGTGTTGTACCTTCTATATGATGACGTCTCCTTTGTGTTCTGACATCATCACAGACAATAATTCCTCTCGTTATTCTTCCTTGCCTCTATGTTCTGATGTCAGCACAGACCATACTTCTCCTCTCTATTCTTCCTTGCCTCTGTGTTCTGACGTCAGCACAGACAATACTTCTTCTCTCTATTTCCCCTTGCCTCTGTATTGTAACGTCAGCACATACGATACTTCTACTGTTTATTCATCCTTTCTTCTGTGTTCTGACGTCAGCACAGAGGATACTTCTACTCTTTATTCATCCTTCCCTCTGTGTTCTAACGTCAGCACAGAGGATACTTCTACTCTTTATTCCTCCTTCCCTCTATGTTCTGGCATCATCACAGACGATATTCTTCCTCTGTATTTTTCCTTTGCATCTACCTTATTTAATGCAACCATTAACCTTCTCAACCACTCTCATTCATTCATATCTCAGGTCAGAAATATACAAACATAAACATCAACCGCATCTCAAAATCGTCAAAATCATTTGATCAACACATGCAATGCGAAACTTAACAGTGTTCATAATCATACGCAGAATGATACATATATTTCATTCATCCCCAAAAGAATATTTGTTTTATAAGGCTTTAATAACCTTATAAGTTATAATACTTCAGTACACTTAAACCAATAAAACTTAAAAGGTAGCTAAAGCCTTAATTTCTCAAAAATCAATCTTAAGATTATAAAAGAAAACATGCAGACTGGGTGCTTCCTTGGATCCTGACTTACTCACTTTCTTGTTCTTCACTTAAATTGGACAGAATTTGGAGGGGGTGAGCTTAAAGCTCGTGGGTAACATGTTTATAACTTAGAAACAAGAAGAAAACATTTTTGCACAATTAAAACATATTCAGTTACAAATCATGCATGCATTCATCTTGTCAAACAAATCATGAGCACATCAGAATGGTTCGGTGGATCCAAAATAGAACGTACTACACATTTTCCCTTAAAGGTCCTGCGTAGCCATGAATAGAACGTACTAGCATAATTCTAATTTATGGTCTTGCATAGCCGTGAACTTATGGAAGTCCATAAAGGAGCTCCATGCAACTAGCGGGCAGGTGGGAGAAGCCTTTAGACAAGTGCACTTAACTTAACTTAGGGGACCACCTCAAACCCACATAACACATATACTTCATGATCTTGAAAACTTACTGCCCAAAATGGCAATTCTTGGAAACTTGTTTTTCATATCCGAAACATGGTTTCATAAAGTTTGCAACTTTTTGAAGAAAACATTTTATTATGGAAAACATACAGTAACATATGACACTTTGAGCTACACCAAACAAGAATAAACAAATGCATATTTTTTCCTTAAACGAAATCATTGAAAGAAAAACATTTATGGCTTATTTCTTCATCATAGAACTGTAACCCACCTTAAAAATCCTTGCTTGCTTAGGTATCGGACTTAAAGATGCCTTTCCTCTTGATTCCTTTGCCTCTCTTGAACCCCTCCTTGATTTCCTTCATAAAGACACAACTCCCATTCA
>JANZXR010000172.1:40727907-40753618 GCA_027575705.1 Erythroxylum echinodendron | reverse complement strand
TTTCTATTTAGCTCAATTAATCACAATTAAAAACCAGGAAAATGTCATGCATGCATGTACATTCATTTCATGTGCAAAAATTCACTAATTATTATTTATATGCATATATGAATGCATGAATATGATAAACACACTTTCAATATTTCTAACCCATTCAAAAAGACCAAATTGCCCTTTCCCATAAGTGAGGGGATGTTACACCAATAATCCGCTTCAATAATTTTTTAAATTACATCATAATAATTCACATTTCCAAGTATTGCTTTTTGGTAACTAGTACTTGTAAAACTTAACATTGTCAAAGAAACACTACTATTTTGACTCTTATATTTCTATCATAAACTTGTATCTATTAACAACATAAATGTTGACTTGGGTTGTCATCACAACATATCACCTTATCTTGAAACCAATATGGAAACTCATTATAATGATCTTGTGCCCTTCCCCATCAACTTACTTTTACCATTTGTCTGTTCCAAATTGTGATCCTCCCTAAAAGGAATGATAAGATTAATTATTATAGTAGGAATAATAAATTGATCTTGAGGTAGATAAATAATGTATTTGTATCTTACATAATGTACTTATCAACTTCTTTATCATCTGAATTAGATAAAATGTATCAATGAGCTTGATGTAATATATTTAATTCTAAATTGACTTATTTGTTATTTTTTTGCCTTTTTCCTCTAATAGAATGCCCAAATTTTAGAAAAATGAAGATGATACTTTAATAATATTTTCATTGCTATTGTCTTCCATATATCTATTATATCCTTTCTCTCCTTATATAACAAAAATTTGCACAGTTTTAAGCTAAGTATCCTTTTACTATAGACCCTTTCAATTGGATTTTATTATGAACAAATCTTTTAAACCTACTTAAGTGCCTCTCATTAATGTTTATAGAGTGACAATGAACCGGTTCAACAAATTTGATTTTTTTGGTAAGTGAACAACCAAATGGACTATGATGTCAAAGAAACAAGGTAGAAAGATTATTTCAAATTGATATAATATTTCCATAATTCCGTTGTCCACATGAACATGATCCCTTGGATTAATGACTATACCATAACCCATTTGGAAAAAGCATCCAACCTACTTAAAATAACTGTAACTTTTTTTATAATGTTGTCCTGACAATAAATTGAAGTGTTGCATAATAATATGAATAGCTTGAGTTTTATATGCTATCATTTTTCTCTTACTAACATCAAAATATTGTGCAATATTAGATGCAAAACCTTCTAGTAGTTTTAAATTCTTCATAATTAAAGAAAACTTTTCTTTCTCTCTTAAGGTCATGTAAAAGCAAATTCGAGCTAGTGACACATAAGTTTCATCAACTTTGATAGGTTACAAATATTTTCTAATCCCTATTTCACTCAAATCAACCATGCATTAAGATGATCTTTTGACTTGTCTAGAATCTCCAACAAAATTCTAAGAACATGGTCACATACATTTTTCTTGATATGCATCACATCATGATTATGTTGGCACCATTATGCTTCTAGTAACATAATTAAAAAATATAGATCTTCTCCTCTAGTATCACATAGTATTTTTTGTTTTTTTTACTTTCCAAAATACATATGATACCCATTAATAAGCTTAACACTTCAAATCTTGACAAAGGAATTGGTGATTCTACTAACTCTATGTCACCTTTGAATGATCTCTTATCGTACCTCCAAAGATGAATTATATCTAAAAATATTTGATAATTGAGACAACAAGTCTTCCTATATATTTAAAATATTGAGAGCAAGTTTTACAACAACAATTAGGGCATGTTAACTCCCCTTTGTACTTTATCCAGATACCATTACATATCCTGAAAAGTCAATAATTTTCAATAACAAGGTTTCACGCATACTAAATGAGTGGTTAATTGAAGCATTATATAGCTCTACCCTAAACTCCCATAACTATGTCAACTCTTTAATTAATGGTTGCATAAATACATCAATATCCTTTTCAATAGAATCCAGGCTAAGTATAATTGAAGGCAGGCTAAGTATAATTGAAGGCAATATCAAATTCTTTTAATTTTATACATCTCTATAGTGCTAAATTGTAGTTTACTATAATTGTAGGCCATATAATATATGAAATACTCATTGTGTAAAATAAATTAAATTCATCACTAGTAAGAGCTAATATGACACTATAAGGATCTTGTGCAAAATCAAGATGCAATGAGTCAAAGTATTTCTAAGCTTGGCTATTGTTAGGATGCCTTAAATTACCATCTTTAAGATGCCTCTTACCATAAATGAATTTAACTAATTCTGGACATGTGTGAAGACATTGCAACCTTAATTTTAATAAAAATATCTGAACTCCTTAACTGGAATTTGGCTCACTTTTAAGGTTGTTATCATCTCCATTATCTTTAATCTACAACTTTGTTTCCAGTTGTACATAACGTAGTCACTGGTGAAATCCTAAATCCTTCATAAGTTCTTTTGTTGTGGTAAAAGATTAAGGAATCTTTGTACTGGGAAAGGGCCCTTTAAGCATCCTCATAAGATCAATATATGTTACAATAGTAATTATATGGGTACACTTAAAAAGATTTAGTTGAACGGTGAAAGAAAGTTCAGAAAACTTTGAAAACTAGGATAAAAGTCTTCTTGTCTTTCCTCTACCAACTCAAAGGACTTTTTAGCATTAGCATTTGGACCATTACTAACTCCTATGCAATTATTGGTACCTCCATCTCTATCTTTAAATATGTCATACATCAACTATATTATCATGCATAGACCTTCCATAAAATTCATTATTATCATCCACATCCATACTTGCATTAATTGATCACTCCCTATTAAATTTCCAACCATCATTTCTTGGAGCAACTTTATCAACAATTAAATGATCAAAAGTAATATTTCTTATACAGCAATAATAATTTTACAAAATTTCTTGTAAGGAAAAGAAAGTTCATTCTCATTAGCCACCTTAGAAAAAACCTTTTCAAAAGAATGATCAACCACACATATATATTCATCACTACATATGGGGAATTCATCTCATGCCTATCCCCCTTTTCTACGTACAATAAATTGATTATGAAAGGGTATAAAAAGTCTATTTAATCCTATATTTTGCTAAATGTAGAAGAGGATATGATACACTACTAATAATATTAATTTAAATTTGAGGTGTTAAATCATATCTTGATAAGACAAAAAATCCAAACATATTAATAACATCTAGTGTCGAAGGTAGAAAAGGCTCATAAACTAAATGAGTAACAAGGGTAAAAAGAATTGGTATTTTATTACGAACTCATTCCAAAAACTCTTGTGAAATATGATTGGATCGATATAGATTTAGAGGATGAAGAAGGTTTATAGTCATATTCCTTCTTATTACACCTATTTGTAAACAATTTATCCTTACGATTTTCACTTAAAAGTCTTAGAAATTTAAAAAGTCTTTTCAATCATCAACTAAATACAATTAAAAAAACAATTGTTGAAAGAGAAAAATAACAACAAAAGATCAAACCGAAGATGAAAACCATGCTTGTAACAATATCAATATTATAAAAATACTCTACATATATTAAAAGCAATATACATAAGTGATTAGGTAGCCAAGGAAGTGAACTCTGGAGAAGAGATTGATGTGAGATGGTGTATGATTTTTATAAGTAGACAAAACAAAGGGAATTCTGTAGAAAATTTTGACTAGGTTTTGTGTAAAAAGAGAAGGAAAAAAAGAAGAAGAAAAGAATGTTCTTGATGTGTATATATGGGTAAACTAACACAATCGATTACAACCAAGTTCATTCCTATAAATTAGTAACTAAAATTCAACCAAGTTCATTCCTATAAATTATTAACTAATTTATTTATATTTAGAAACAAACTTTTTAAATCTAAACTTGTTGTAGTCAAAGAATTATGAAATTATTACGAATTGAAAATAATAGAACATTCTACGTAATTACATTAAAGGCAGTGTCATATGAGATATATTAATAATCTCGAATATAAGGTTCATATAGAATCATAATAATGAAGAGAATTGAAGATACCATATTTAAAATTTTTATCATTGAATCACTTTAGTAAACTTATTTTTTAATAAATATATACACATTTATTTGAATATATTAATACTTTAATTTATGAGATAAATTATTCTATGTTATGTAATAATTTTACCATTATCTTAATATCTCGACCTTATGCAATTATAAATAGGAACAATGTATACTTATAATTTGAATTCTCATAATTATGTTTTTATCAAGATCTAAAATGTGGTAATTATTTTAATAATTTATCTTTATTATTAATTAAATATAATTAAAAATTAATCAATTAATATTACGTATCAATTACAACCAAGCCATTGCCAGCAAACAATAAGATACTCTCTTAATAATATATACCCATTTTATGTATGTGAAAAAGTTCATTTTTTTTTATATCTATTTGGTTCTCGGGTAAACTAATAAAATTCCGTTACCTTTTAATGTAAACTAATTCAAGCTTAATTTTCATATTTAATTTAGATTTATGTTAAACGTGTCCATTTTTAAATTGAAATTAAGCCAAAATTTACTCGTTAACATATACACAAGATCCTCAAAGAAGTGTAAATTTCATAATTACATTTGGTTCAACTCTAACTTATATTAGGTAAATAATCCTAGGCTTGGCAATTGACCGCATCGTGTTATTTTTTTTTAAAAAATAATAAGTATCACATGTCCAAGTCCGAGATAACTGAATAATCTCATTTAATCCCCAGGCCTGAGCCCAAGATAACCTACCCGGGTCGATCTATTGGAATTCCTAATTTATTATCCCGTTCAATCTAGAGCTTTACCCTTTTATAAAACAAAGAGACCGTCAGCAACCTACTTATGGTTGATTAAGAAGAGACGCGGTGCGAACGAAGCCCTTCTTTGTTCAAGCCAGCTTTTGATTTCTCTCAGATCAATTATCTTCACCGAGCAGAATCTGCTGTCAGTAGGAGTCCTATAGCGATGTCGTACGACGACGTAGAGATAGAGGACATGGAGTGGAATGAGGAGCTCCAAGCCTACACGTACCCCTGTCCATGCGGCGACCTTTTTCAGATCACCAAGGACGATCTCCGACTCGGCGAGGAGATTGCGAGGTGCCCTAGCTGTTCTCTCTACATTACCGTCATTTACAGCGCCGAGGATTTCGCCGACGACAAGTCCAAGAAGAAGTCCAATCTTGCCCCTTCTAAGCAGCAAACCGTCGCTGTCGCTTAAATCTTAGGTCTCGTTTCTCGAATTTGAGATATTTATTTCTTGTTTTAATGTTTGGATTTTTATGGATTTCTTTTTAGTGCTTGTTAGAGTTGGATTGGATGTTTTGCAACATATAGATTGTGAAGTCTGTGTTTGGATACGTATATGGGTGAAGAAAATGAGTTAACTTTGAAAGTAATTTTTATATGATTCTTACTATTGGTAAATGGGTATTGCTGTCGGTAATATGATTGATGGTGGATCTTAGTTGAAGACGCTCTTCGTATATATTAGGAATTGGGAGAGTGAAGAAAATCTGATTATTTGGAGTAGTTAAGGCTTACTTTTCTGTTTATATTCCTGAGTTGTTAATAGAATTTACAAAAATATGTAATGAATAATCTTTGTTTTATAGGATAAAATCTCCTGCGCTTGCTGATTGTGTGGAGGGTGTTGGACACTTGCATTTTCTGCAATTCTTTTTCTCTATTTAATTGAATTGCTGGACGGATTGTAGTAGGGGAGATAAGCTGTTGCAGTTCTAACAATGAAACCTTCTGGTAGATATGCTGTGTATGTTGTGATGCGAGTGTGTTTTAACCGAGTCTATAGGACTTCTTTACCAAGTTTTTGAACCTTGCAATTCATACTGATGGCGGCAGAAAGTTTTGGTAATATAGCTGGTAGCTATGGTTTAATAAACTAATTAAGTGAGCTAGGATTGCTTGACCGGTATAACTACCTAAAAGAATACTGCCGTCTCAAGTGTTTATGACTTAATAACTAGTGTGAGAGTTTGGTGGACTTGGATGTGTGCCAGTCATTAATTACACTTATGTGTGCTAGTTCCTCTAGCCCTTGCCAACAAAATGGTGACTGGATATGTATGTGATTTTATAACCACACTACAATTTCACACTTTGTGATCAAACATTCCTGTTGCATGTTGCCGCTTGCGAATATGGTTTGCTGTGGAATGACGAAAGAGAGAACTGATTAAATGTCTACCAATTAAGCTTGTTCTTTTAATTGTTTTCTCATGGCTCACGCTAATGTTATTGATTCGGAGGCTGAATGTGGCTATAGTTTTAATGTTGCTACTTTCATTTTGCAGATGGACTGCCCATATACTAAGGAGCCATACTTCAGGGAATATAGCAGAGTAGATCATATATGAAAATTCTGATCTTGTAGCATTTGCATAAAAAATAGCAAAATTTCTTGCGGATCATGATTTAGGAGATACAGGCCATTGAAGGGTTTAATACTTATTACTAGTTCAATCATGTAACACTAACTATAATCTATGGAGATAATACCGTTCTTGATAAATTTTGTTTTAGGATTTTCTTTTACGTATTCTAAAGTTGGTTAATGTACTGTTAAAACTTTCCTGTTGTTTAGAAATGACATTGTAAGTGGCAAAAAGAGAAGTTGTGATGGAAAGTATAATTGAATAAGAGATTTAAAGCTGCTTTTACTTGGTTATCCAAGAGGTGAATTAATTGATAGCTGATGGCAAGGGTGTCGGAAACCCTGCTTGACCAAATGACTGAACACTATTCAAGCTCATTTCAAATTTGACTGCAAATAAGATTGTGCCCTGTCGGACCTATATGGGTTATGAACTAAAGTAAGTTTATGGACTTGTTTCACCTTTCTTGGCTTTAGACTCAATGTTACCGTTGCCTCAATGTAATGCCATTAACATGCGAGTATACAAATACACAGTCATTCCTACAACTTCCTTCCACGTAGCTTATGCTCATCAGTCCAACACCTGAAACTTACGTTCTCAGAAGCCATGCGAATGCCAATAGCATCAGAAAACAACACAATAAATATGTTTGAAACATCTTTGGGGAGAAGTAAAATGAATGGGGGTTGAGAAGCAATGATAAGTTCGGAAATTGTGAAACCAGATCATGGTATCACTGTTGGTGGTTATTTTATATACTTGCCGGTAAAATATGAAAAAGCAAAAATTAGTAATAAGGTTCTTTGAAAAGAATAACATAAGCAATGCAAGCAATGGCAAACAGAATGACGAAGACATCTATGGTTAGAGCAGACACAGCTTGATCACTAAGATCCATGTTTCGGCCACCAAGACGATCTACCATGTCAGGTACAGGCTTGTAATTCTCCACATCTTTAGTGTAAGGGTCTTCCAGTTTCATTCTTAATTTCTCAGCTTGTTGGCTCGCAACCTCTTGGGCAAGCGTCCAATCGTAGAACTTTCGTTTCTCGTCATCGCTCAGGACGTCATAAACTTCTCTGAGTTTCATGAACTTGTCGGAGGCTGCCTTTAGTGGAAGGGAAGTTGTGTCTGGGTGGTACTCCTTTGATAAGCGCCTATATGCTGCTTTGATCTCTTCCACATCCGCCTCCACAGGGACACCTAGGAATCTGATCAATTTCCATATTAGCCCCAGTTACGAAGCGCATATGTACAATTTTAACCAAAAAAAGTTCAAATAGGCAAAACAAAACACTCACTGGTAATGAGAATCGGTAGAATCATTGAGCAAATCAGCGAACTGGTCCGCTAGCAAGTTGCCCTGCTCTTCTACATTTTGCGTTTTCTGTGAACCACTGCTTCCTCCAATCCAACCTTCGTCAGGGTTGTCCCAGTGAATTCTGGTATCCACTCCTGGGGGTGCTCTCTGTCGTTTTGTAGGTTCTTGTGATGCACGAACTCCAAGGCTCATCAATCTTCTTCTTCTTCTTCTTCTTGCAGTAATGCTGCATCCTCTTGCTGTGGGATAAACTTGTTGTTTAACAAGTTTGGTACCTCTTGGACTCCTGTCTAGTAATAGAGAACAGGAAGCTTGAGAGGCAGTTGCGGAAGCCATGAAAAAGAAGAGGAGGCAGTTGGTTAATTGTAGCGGAATAAGGAGGAAATTTGGATAGCCTCCCAAGTTTCTGTGGTTCCAAGATGAGTTGGGATCAAGTTTTGGACTGATATTTATGGAATGCTTCCATGAGATTCGTCCAGTCAGCAGTGGGCCCATCAAGAAATTGCCTACAGAAACAAGGAGAACTTGCATTATGTACATAATTCTGGCGAAGATGAAACCTCTGTGAAACGTGATGATGATTCGGTGGGCTTTGGGAACTTTCCTGTCCAACCGGAATCAAATTTAGACTTGGGTAAACCAAGAAGTTGATTACCTTTTAGACAACGTAAAATTAGATGAACAACCCCAAATCCAAGTAAAGTGAGCTTGATAATGAAAACGTTGGTTGTTCTTAGCAAGCAAGAAAAAAAAAAAAGGAGAGAGTATTAAAAAAAATATACTTCTCCAAGTAAAGTGAGCTTGATAATGAAAACGTTGGTTGTTCTTAGCAAAAAAAAAAAAAAATGATAATGAAAACGTTGGTTGTTCCTAGCAAAAAAAAAAAGGACAGAGTATTAAAAAAAATACTTCTCAATCTTTCATTCACATATGTTTGCAACTACATACAATAGATATATTTCTCATTGCAACAACTCCAAAACTAGCTACTCCATATATTTAAAGTTTAAAGTAGAGATAACGAGGATCACCTCAAAGTGATTTTCACTTGACACATTGATTATAAATGGTCTAAAATATTCACCAAATTGTATAATTAATATCAATTCAATTGATCTAATAATTATAAAAAGTAAATAATCAAATTCATTAAGAAATTAAACACTACAAGCAAAAATTCTTTGATAAATTTGAAGTTCTATAAAAAAAAGAAAAAAGAAGTATTCACAACTTTCAATAAGTAAAGATATAGAAAATCTTCGCATTGTGTAAAAACACTCTTTAAATACTAAAAAATAATAATTGGGTTTTTGCAGCAGATACAACTTGGTATATGGTCATGCATTAGGTTATATTCGTTATCGAAACTTCAACACTAATGGTAAGATTTGGTATATGGCCATGCACTAGGTCCTCATTACCGAAACTTCAGCAATAATGGTAAGATTTAAAACACAATCATGTCGAAAGATTGCACATTCATAAATTATATTTTTTTTCAAGAGTTACATAAACTAGTACAAAATTGTGTTTTAGGATATATTCTTCACTAGAATTTTAACTCCTACATTCAAGGAGGAATATGATCTGAAATACATTCATATATGAAATTGTGTCTAATCTCCTCATGTCTAGAGAGAAATACAAGTTGAAATATGATCGTGCTCAATCCAAGATGAATCTTAACCCTCAAATTAATCCTTATATCTGTTTTAAGCATTTATATAATCTATATCATGTTTGGCTAGTTTTACTGCATCATATCCCTTCTCTTTAAAAGACTTCTTCCTCTAACTTCAACTTTGGGAATAATGATATTCTTTTTGAATCACAAGACTAAGAAAAGTATTTGGATACTCATAAACTTCTTTAAGTTTAGTAGAGCGTACCCATTTGACCTATAGTGATTTACTATCATCGAATAGCTTTAGCAAATATATATGACCAACTTGCACAGGTATTAAATCATAAAACACATCATTTTATACTTTCCAATAGAAAAAGACACCAGTACTTGCTTATTCACTTATGATTTGTCCACATTCATTAAGCCACTGTAGCTTATATGGTTCTGGATACTTCACAATAGGCCAATTTTACTTTTTTTATAAGAGTAGTGCTACCTATATTAGTATAATTTTTTTAATAAAAATTATATTACATACCTTGTTATGAACATGATATCTAGTATGAGAGATGTTCTCTTATCGTTGCTTTAAGTCGTCCTCCTTAATTTGAAGACTTAATATTCTCCTAGTAGAAAGCAACTTTTCTTTGACGGTATATGAAACTCCACCATCACTAGGATCATCAAATGTTGACATAGATTCATTTCCATTTTAATCGTTTCTACCTCCAGCAAAGGGTATTTTTATCTTTATACTACCCAAATTTTGATCTACATTAGCTCGAACTTTATGATCCCATTCACATAAAGCTCCTCTTTTAGGCCTAAATATGTCCCCTCTAACCTCAAAAGTTATATCAATTTTATCATTATTTGGATCATCATTCTCCTTATCAACTTCTATTAGAGGTGTTAGATTGTGTTACCCCTTAGGGGGTGGTCGAGTTGGTGGCATGGGGGAGGAGGACATGGGGCTAAAAGGTCCTGTTTTCGAATTCTCCCACCTACAGTCTCTTGATCGAGCCTGTCATACAGGACTTGCCTAGTGTGGAGTACCTGGTTGGTCTGATTTTCAGGCTATTACGTCAATTCTGAGGTTTACCCAGTGCATATTTAAAAGATAGTGACTGCAGGTTCCTCCATTCCAAAAGAAAAAGTGTTAGATTGTGTCTAATAAGTCTTCTGCCATTAGGAACTCAAAGTTATTGATCATTTGTAATTTCACAAATTGATGGGATCGCCACACCAATATGTCTTTTACCTCATTATAATTTATGTTCACATTAATTCCTTTTCTTCCTTCAACATTGAAACACCTTTAGAAGCCATATATAAAATTTGCAAGAAAAGTTAGCAAAAAAAATTTTCTCTCATTCTCTTACATGTTTACTCTTTAAGATGTCAAACCATTTATTTTTCACTCTTTAGTTGGATTTCTTAAGACTAAGCTCATACTCTCTTACCTTTTCACACTATTTGCTTCCTTTTCAAGTTCTTTAAGAATTAAACAAACTTACATCAACAACATACCAGTAGAAGAATTAAACAAATTTAAAACAAGATTTCAACATTATAAAGTCCAAAATTTGTAAGTAAAAGAAAATAAGTACATATTAAGAAAGAAACAAAGGAGTTAAATAAAAAAAATAGAAATGATTCATTTAAACCAAATTTGCGACTATTAAGGTTTGGTCAATTTCCTGATGAAAACCATAGTTGATCATTTTTTATCAATAAAAATCAAAAAGAATTTTTTATATCACTACGATAAGAACAATATGCTATGTATGGAACAAAATAAGAAATTGAATAAAAAGGAAACCCTAATATGAGAGAAAGAGACAAAAAAAGTCCCAAATAAAAAAGATGTCAAAGTTTTGATTTTATTGTATCAATTTAGAAACAAGAAAAGGATTCTATGAAGTCATAGGGAAAACAAAAATTCATACAAATAATACAAATAATTTCCAAATAACTCCAATTTGTCTTATATCGATCTTTTAGCGGATTGGGTTTCTGAACAATCAAGACTCATAAATGAGAGAATTTGAAAAATAATCTTGAATAAGAAAGTATTGACATATCATTTGAAGCGATGAATTTGAATTATGGTGATGATGAGGACTCCTCTCAATTATGTAGCACAATATATTGAAGGACTATTTTTTAATTTTAAAAATTCAAAAATTATTTTGTTATTTTCAAAAATTGAATGGTACCTAATATTAACCATAATCAAATATGGCATTGGTTAATTATAACATTAATTAATCCACGACATACGTGAATGGTTCCCATATAACAATATCTTTGCAATTGGCCAATAAGTCTTCTAAAATTTTTCTCACTTTAGGGTTATATTTTTCCTAGTTTGAAAAAACCTACAAGGCTGAGTGACCTTCTCCTATGATACTCAAAACTTCTTACACATGTTCCCCTTGCTACTCCTTTTCAAGATCTCAACCATCTATCTGGCCTGGATGATTGTTAAGGATTACGATCCTTTGTTAACCTTGAGCTAAATTATGAGGAACTATCTTATCATTTTGATACTCCTTTTGACTTTTTCTAGAATGTATTCTATTATAAATTTGATAAGATGTAATTTGCTTATATTAGTTGGATTCATCTTTTTTGTTTTTGAGTTGATTTTGGTGTTTAATTGGTAAAATTAATATTTATTCTATTTTTAAACATGACAAGTGGAGATTGGACCAAATTTGGTTTGAAACATCTCATTAGAGCATCAATTGTCAAAGCCACAAATCTTGAAAAGATAAAGTCAAAGATGATATATAGTTAAAGTAGATAAGGCGAGATCACACCTAGATCTAGATTCACTTTAAGAAGTTCAATTCAACTAAGAGACTTATTCTGAGCCTTTTTATGTAGGGATTTTGAATTGTTTAAATAATATCATTGTAATATTAAAATAAGTTAGTTTTTGAATAGGAGAAGAGGAGGAAAAAATAAGACCCTCCTTTATTATTATTTCTTTTTGTTTTTCTTCTTTCATCTATCTTTGTTGTGGAATTATAACTATATGTAGCTAAATATGAATTTTTTATTTAAGGCGAATCAAAACTCTAATTGTAACCTTAAGAAGTTTTGTTATAAACTTATACTTCAGGTAGTTCTTATGTTGTGTTCTTTTATTTTATTATTAATTAATATTTATCTAACAAATTAATTCGATGTTGATTATTATATTGCTATTTTTGAGTTTAGTTATCCATAATTATCATGAATGTTTTGTATAAGTAACAAGTAGGTCATTTATTTATTTGCATTTTTAACTTATTATAAACATGAAAACAAAATTAAATATTTGTAGATATTTAATTTAGGATTTAGTTTTTTCTATTGAGTTTATTGCTATTATTTAATTGATATAGAATGTTATTATACTCAACCAATTAATGGTAAGTTTTGATTTGAATGGTGGGTTTGAATCAATAAATTTAGGAAAATGAAACTTATTATGACTATCCTAATAGGTTTCAGATTAATAGATTGAGTTGAGAAAAAAATTTTCAGACCAATGATCAAAGTCACATTTATATGAGATCATTCCCTTAAATTAGAGTTAAGTAAATTTGAATTTCTCACTTTTCTAATAATTTGATTTATTTGATTCCTTGATAATCTTAGATAGTTAATTAGTCACAAACCCTAGTTCTATTTTATCAATTCAAATTAAGAAACTAATTTTTAGTTTTTTTAAGATTCAATTTGGTTACATAATTATTATAAAAGTTTAGTGAATCAGAGATTAATTTTAAGGGCATCAATAATTTGTTTAACTAGTTTCTTAGTTTTAGGTTCTATTTTATAGTTTCCTACTAATCTCTTATCTAGTATGACTCGTTCTTTTTAAACAAGTCAATTGCAATATAATCTAGATATTGAGAAGGCAATGCATCGTTTAAGTAAAGAGACTAAGTAAGGAAGAAGTCATTCACCTTCAAAGGTAAAAGTTGAGAGAGAATTAACAATTGGTGAAGATTCCAATTTTCAAAAAGCTGAAGAAAATATGGCAAATCCTAAAACTAGAATGTTAAGAGAGTTAGTTGCACCAAATTTAAATCAATAACCCTTATGCATAAGATTTTCAGATGTTAAGGTAGATTTTGAATTGAAATTTGGTTTAATTCATTTATTCCTTACCTTGTATGGTTTTTCATGTGAAGTTCCATATAAATACTTGAAAAAGTTTCCATAATGTCTGCTATAAAATAAAGCCACAAGGAGTAGTAGAAGAGTAAATTAATCTTAGAGCCTTTTCATTAGATAAATTGAAGGACTAGTTTTATTATCCTCCTTTTGACTCAAATATAATATAGAATGAAATGAAAAGCTTGTTCCTAGATAAGTTCTTTCTTGCATCACAAGTAGCCAATATCGAAAAGAAGATATTATGATAAGACAATTCAACAGATAAATATTATATGAATAATAGGAGAGTTTAAAGAATTACGAGTTAGTTGCCCACACCATTAGATTCCTAAGTAATCTTTGATTCAATATTTTAATAAAGGGTATTGCTAATGGATAGGAGTATGATAGATGCAACTAGTGAGGAACTTTAGCAAATAAAACACCATAATTGACCAGGCAATTGATTTCAAACATGGTAAAAATTCTCAATAGTTTATACTAAGGATGGATGAAGTTGTTAAGTGCATGAATGAGGAAAGTACTACTAACCTTGAGGATAAATTTTCATATTCAACTTCTTTAGTTTGTCCAATAGAAGTAGTTCAATTACAATCAGTACGAGGAATATGCTTATTTGTTGGGCATACTACGAATATGTTCCCTACATTACAACAAGACTCTATTCAAGAAGCTATTGTAATAGGGGATTTTTCGGTCAACTTCAACGAAAATATGACGCTTATTTAAATCATTATAATCTGAAATGGAGGAATCATCCAAATTTTAGTTATGGAAATTAAGGAAACGCTAACATTAACACCTACACATTTTAATCTCAGCCCTCAAATTTAGGTATATATTTAGATGAAATTATTAAGGCGCTTACTATTAACACTTAACAATTTTATGATAAAACAAGGGCAAGCCTTCAAAATTTAAGAAATCAAATCACTCAATTAGCCACCTTTATTATTAAATTGGAAGCTCAAACTTCAAGAAAATTACCTTTACAAATAGTGGTGAATCTTAAAGAGAATGTGAGTGGAATGACATAGAGAAGTAGGAAGGAGATCCATTATGGCTCTTCTTTAACAATGAAGGTAGAAATGCTTGAATAATGAGAGAAAAAAAGCTAAATTTCCATTTAAAGATGCAAATATGTTAAAATCTTATTTTTCTTTACCTATACCATCTAAAGCACATATACCTCCTTTCCTTTATAGGTAGAGACCTTCAAAAAAGTGAAAATTAATATACTACTTCTAAAAGCCATCCAACAAATTCCAAAATATGAAAAATTCTTGAAAGGACTATACACAAATAAAAGAAAACTGAAAGATAAAGAGAGAATAATTTTTGGTAAGAATGTATTAGCTGCGACAAATAGGAAATTAACAAAAAAGATCGAGGTATGTCTACACTCCTTTTTATTGTTGTTGATAAGAAAATTGAGCGTACCATACTAGACTTAAGTGCATCTATTAGTGTCATACCATAATTTATCAATCTTTAAACCAAAAATCTTTACAAGAAACTAATATGATTATTCAACTAGCTGATCATTCTTATATGCGTCCAAAGTGATAGAGAATGTTTTGGTTTAGGTTAATGGTTTGGTATTTTCAGTAGACTTTTATTTCTTAAAAAGGGATGGAAATAGTATAGAATAATTAGCTTTAATTTTATTATGAAGGAAATTCATGAAGATGCTAAAAAAAATTAATATAGATGAGACTACCCTTTTTTTCGAGTTTGATGGAAAGATGTTTAATATCTTCAAAGCAATGAAGTATCCAAACAAATTTTACTTTGTTTATCATATGGATATTTTGGATTCAATAGTGAAGGATATTATTGAAGAAGAAAGTGTTAGTAATGAGTTAGAGTTTAATGTAAAATTAGAAGTGAATAACCAAGTTAATGAAACTTGTGAAGCTGTAAAATCATTATCAGTAATGCTAACAGAATAAAAAACTCTAAATGTTATAATTGCTTTAACGTATGAGAAAATATTGCCTTACATTTTATAAGCTATTAAAAGCCTTAGTTGATAATCTAAAATATATCTATTTAGGTGAAGAAGAGTCACTACCTTCAATCATCTCTAAAGGGTTAACTAAAGGGTAAGAAGAAAGGCTAGTAGAACTTTTAAAGGAGTACAAAACTACAGTTGATTGTACCTTACTTAATATAAAAGTCATAAGTCTCACAATCTGCATGTGTAGTATTCTTCTAAAAGAAAATGCTAACGTAATAAGGGAATCACAAAAGAAACTCAATCCAACAATGAAAAATGTGGTAATGAAAGAAATTACAAAGCTTCTCGATACAAGTACAATCTATTTGATCCCGAATAATGACTGGGTGAGCCTAGTTCATATTGTAAAGAAAACTGAAGTGAAAATGATACAAAATCAAAATCATAAGTTGGTGATAATAAGTGTACAGAATAGGTGACAAATATGCATAATTTTAGGAAGTTTAACTTGGCTACCAAAAGGGTCATTTCTCATTACCCTTTATATATCCAATGTTATAAATAATTACTAATGAATTATTTTTTTTACTTTTTAGATGGTTTTTTAAGGTATGATCTAATAGTAAGTGCTTAGGAAGATCAGAAAAAACCACCTTTACATGCCCTTTTGGATCGTACGCCCTTAGTTGAATGCCTTTTGGTATTTATAATGCTTCAGGTACATTTCAAAGGTGTATGATGAGTATATTTTCTGAGTATATTAAGAATTGTATTGAAGTATCTATGAATGATTTCACTATTTAAGGAGATTTATTGAATGCTTAAATCATTTATCTAAGGCTCTCAAAAGATGCATTGGAACAAATTTGGTGTTGAGTTATGAAAATTTTCATTTTGTGGTTAATTAAGGCATCATTTTAGGACATGTGATTTCAGCAATGGTATAGTAGTTGATAAAGCAAAAGTGGATTTAATTATGAACTTATCTTACCATAAAAATGTTATGGAAGTATAATCTTTTCTTGGATATGTAAGAAGTTATCACAAGTTTATTAGATACTTTTCAAAGATTGGTATACCATTGTCAAAGTTACTACAATTAGATAGGAAAGAATGTCAAAAGGCTTTTGACAAGCTCAAGGCATTATTGATAAATGCACCTATTATTCAGCTACTAGATTGGGATCTACCATTCGAGATCAAGTGTGATGTTAGCAAGTAGTAAGAGTTATATTAGGATAAAGGATTAGGAAATAAAGTCATGTCATCTATTATACTTCAAGAACATTGAATGTTACACAAAGTAATTACTCTACAATTAAGAGGGACCTTTTAACGATTATTTTGACTTTAAATAAAATTAGATCTTATTTGCTTAGCTCTAAAGTTGTTATATATTTTGACCATGCAGTATTGAAAAACCTTTTGATAAAGAAGGAGTTTAAACCAAGGTTGATACGATGGATTTTGTTGAGGGTTGAAGATATTTTATTTATTTATGAAACTTTTTATGATGAGCAATTATCCCAAATAAAAGGTTTTATAAAGTCCAATATTTTTAATACAATTGAAGTTCCATAAGCCATTATTAATGATCAAGAGAGTCATTTTTATAACAAAGCAATGGGGTTTTGTATAAAAAGTATGAAATGCATCATTGAGTAGCCATCACATATTATTCTTGAATAAATGTACAAACATATCCATTTTGGAAAAGACGATGAATCCAAGCACAAAAGATTGGTGTTTATTTCTAGATGATGTTATTTTCGTTTATTGTACAGCCTACAAAAAATGGACAAGAACATCTCTTTATTGATTACTTTTTAGTAAAGTTTGTCATGGATTGATTGTAAAGCTTATTGGGTGGTGTGATGTTGCAACATGGATTGGAGAAAGATGAGAGAGGCAACAAAACTATAATTACGAGAACTATAGGAACAAAGGTTAGATGCTTATGAGATTTTGAGAATTTACAAATAAAAAACCAAATTGTTTCATGATAATATGATCTAAAGGAAGTAATGTGAAGTACAAAGGATAGTGATATTAATAGTTCTTTATTAAAGCTTATGATAAGTGTGTTAAATTCTAGATGGATTGGTCCTTTTATTGTCACTAATGTTTTTCCTTACATCATAGTGGAATTAAAAAGTTCGTTTTAGAAAGTAAATAAATTTATTTAAAAGAATTTTTGGCCTATTGAAAAGCCATACAAAATGTTAAAACATATGAAGGCTTTACCACAACTACTACCTAAATACACAAAGAAGTACCTAAGTATGAGTTGTGACAAGATTAAAAAGAAAAGGAATAATACTTTCACAACAATTCCTAGTTTCTTCTTTCACAACAATGCCTTGATCTAATTAATGATCTTGTCAATTAGTAAATACTTAATGAGTTTCAATTTTCCTGTGGATGGGATGATATCTTTCCATCCATATGATATATATGCAACAAAAGAAAACAATCTTAAACTAGATGGAATTGGACTTTGCTCCATTGAAAATATTACTTGCCATTGAACAATTTGAAGCCAATCATCTTTGTCACAATATCTCTCCAACTTTTGTTGCATTCTAGACCAGATGAAATTAGTGTATAAGTCCTTGAAGAATAAATGTGCAACTGATTATGATTAATCTTTGTATAAGACATATAAGGGATTCAAGTTGGAATTATGTCTGCCCTTGGTGCAAAGTCTGCCCAAAATTGCCAACCATCATATTGCAAATTCCTTAAGGCCTGTTTAGCTGGACGTTAATTAATGGAATGGTTTATAATGGAATGAAATGTAATATAGTGAAAACTTGTTTAGGAGGGATGGAAGGGTTCATAATGTAATGTAGTGAAACATAGTTTGGAAGTTAGATGGAATGGAATGGAATGCATAATAAATGACTATTATACCCTTGATATTAAAATGGTTGTTACAAGAGGTTTAATGTTATGATTTTAAAATAGAAATCATGTCCAATTAAAAA
This sequence comes from Erythroxylum echinodendron, assembly GCA_027575705.1. NCBI lineage: Eukaryota > Viridiplantae > Streptophyta > Magnoliopsida > Malpighiales > Erythroxylaceae > Erythroxylum > Erythroxylum echinodendron. The sequence continues at coordinate 40,735,098 of JANZXR010000172.1, read as the reverse complement.
ATCACGCACAACAATGACAAAGAATTTTTATATTTTTTATATTTTAAAATAATAAAAATTTTATTAAAAGTTTTATTGTTTTATTATTAACTATATACAATTTATATTAATTATATAAAATTATTATTATTAATTTATAAATTTTTTTTAATGAAAATAGAAAATATATAAAAATTATTCTGTAATTGTTTTTATATATTTCTATATAAATAAAAATATATATAAATAATTTTTAAATATAAATCACATATAATAAAAAAATTTATTAAATAATTATTAATAATATTTTTATATAATTAATAATAAATTGTATATAATTAATAATAAAATAAAAAAAATTTGAAAATTTTTATTAATAAAAATAGAAAAATAGAAAAATATTCTTTAATTGTATTATATATTTCTATATAAATAAAAATATAAATAAATAATTTTTAAATATAAATCACATATAATAGAAAATTTTTATTAAATAATTAATAATAAAATAATATATAATTAATAATAAAATAAAGAATTTTTAATAAAGTTTTTATTAATGAAAATAGAAAATATAAAAAAAATTATTCTTTAATTGTATTTATATATTTATATATAAATATATATATAAACAAATAATTTTTAATATAAATCAAATATAATAAAAAATTTATTAAATAATTAATAATAATAATAATTTTACATAATTAATAATAAAATAATATATAATTAACAAAAATAAAAAATTTTAATAAAATTTTTATTAATGAAAATAGAAAATATATAAAAATATTCTTTAATTGTATTTATATATTTCTATATAAATATAAATATAAATATAAAATTTTAAATATAAATAACATATAATAGAATAAAATTTATTAAATAATTAATAATAATATTTTTATATAATTAACAATAAATTATATATAATTTATAAACAATTACAGAATAATTTTTTATATTTTCTATTTTCATTAATAAAATTTTTATTAAAATTTTTTATTTTATTATTAATTATATACAATTTAATTAATAATATAAAAATATTATTATTAGAGTAAGGAAAAATAATATACAAATATTATTAATTATGTAGAAGGGGGTTAGGGTTAGAAGAAATAATTGTTATTAAGAAAAAATTTTGAGGGTATGTTAGGTAATATATATTTATTAGTTTACGTTTTATTCTAAACCCTCCGATCGGAGGTTTCTTATTTTCATTGTTTAGGATGTAATAGAATGTAACATGAAACCCTCTGCTTTCATCCCATTCCATTCCATTCCATCATGAAACCATCAACTAAACGATGGAAGTGTGTTATGTTCCATTACATTCCATTACTAACCCTCCAACCAAACAAACCCTTAGGAAATAAGGAGTTGTACCATATTAAATTATCCCAGTTGTTCCTAGGGAAATGATACTTTATCTTCTTCAGATATGAAGCATTTGTAAATGCACCAGAATTGTACAATTGCCAGATAGGGTAGTCGGGATTATTGGAATTAGAACAGTATCTAGGTAAGGTTTCAACTAGGAAGGACATTCCTCTATTAAAGCAATTCTACCTAGGGGCGCGAGACAACTCTCTCTAAAGAACTCGACAAAATAGCCCCGTATTCCCTCTCTTTTTCATTTTTAAACAAAAAGAAATGATTGAAGTTTTTCTATTTGGAATCGTCTTAGGTCTAATTCCTATTACTTTGGCTGGATTATTCGTAACTGCATATTTACAATACAGACGTGGTGATCAGTTGGACCTTTGATTAATGATTAATTAACGCCTTCTTTTTTTTTGACCTCCTCTCTTCTTTAATCCACAGGAGGTCAAATTGAAATTGATGTTCCATTTTTTCCGTATAATTTTTCGACTTAACAAAATACGAACAGAATCAGGAATTGTTCTAAATGATTTCAAAAAATTTATAGTTTAGAGGGAGTCTATGTCTCAGAGAATTAAACTTAGGTCTTCGATGTAAAGGAGCTAATGGGACACCAATTATCAAACCATAAGTAAGCTTCTTGTCCATTTCTTATTTGCATTATGATATATGAGTATATATTGTCTTTTAATGAATAATCAAAAATGCTCTCTAGTTTCTTTCAGCTTCTAGAAACAATTCTTGTTTACGTAGTGGAAATGAACCCATCTTACCTAATTTATTTCTATGACATTAATTAGTCTCCATATCTACTTTTGCCAAGACCATTTTGCTTTTGCTTTTCAAAATCAAAATCCTCCTTCCTGCTAAGGAGAGCATACCTTTGTTCAATTCACTTTGGAACCATAAGGCTTGTTAATGTTCCCAGTCTTGAAGAATCTCTTCATAATCCTTTCCAACTTCTTGATCACTCTTTTGGACAGCATCATGTGTACCCCAATAAGTCTGTAAGTTTAAGAGCAAATATTTGTAAGTTAAATGCAACTTGTTAAAGATAAAAAATCTTTTTTACCAGGCACATACCTTTCTATTAGTAAGCGCAATGATCATGATACAATAAGATAATTTAGGTTTTTTTGGAAATATAGGGAATGCAAGATAGGTAAAAGGTAGATTTTGTACCTTATATGAGATCATTCTCTTGAATCAAAGTTAAGTAAAATTGCATTTCTCACTTTTATATTCAATTGATTTATTTAATTCCTCATTAATTTTAGATAATTAGTTAGTTAATCATAAACCTCTCATTTTGTTTTATCAACTGAATTAGGAAATAAATTTTTAGTTCTCTTGGAATTTAACTATGACTATTATAAAAATTTAGTGAATCGAAGAATAATTTTGAAGATTTTGATAACCTATTTAAAATTTCACATTATACATAGTGAGTCCCTTTCATTATATGAAATCAACCACTATCTTAATATGTATAGTACATGTCTATACCTTCAGGGGATTGTCATTGTCCTTCAGCCTTCCCTCTATCAAAATTGATAAAAGGAATATGCGCAAATCTGGAGTGGCTAAAAAATAGACCTAAAGCCAGAAATGCATTGTAAAATTATAGAATATAAATTAAGTTACCATTGTTCACAAGGATTCTTTTGGCTTTATTAAGGTGGCCTTTCAAGGATCTCATGATTTATAACATGTTCACTTGAGGTCTTTGTAAATTATCATGTTTATAATCTTAGCTCACCATCCTATACACCCTTATGCTTTCCTCCATGGGCCTGCAAGATAAATTAACCTAGCTACCCTTTTTGAACACTACAATAAAGTTTAGTTTTTGTTACGTTTTTTGATGATGATTTCAGAATCATCTCTAAAAGTCAACTTTTGACGACGATTTTTAAAAATGTCGCCAAAGCCTTTTCATTTTATGATGTTTTAAAAAAACATCGCTAATTACAAGCCTTTGGTGATGTTTTCTTAAAGCATTTATGACGAATTAATGTTTTCATCGCCAAAGGGCTATCCTTTAGCGATGACTTTTTAAAAAGGGCTATTGTTTTTGGAATTTGTAATATATGTCTATGTTTTTGTGCCCAGGTACTCGTGAGAGAGGTTTAGGAGGACTAAGGAGGTCTTTCTCTTGGATGTGATTTAAGATCCTGCTCAAGGATACATTAATTGAGCTAAGGCAGATCTCTATTCCCTCTTCTGCAACTGTTTTCCTATTTGTTGTGCCTCCCCTTTTCTCGCTAGTTTATCGCACGAGTTGCCTCTCCCCAAATCTTCCTATTATTAGCCTGCTTCAATGAGTTGACTTGTGGAGACCTCTCCCATTTCTCCAAATCAATGAACCTTTGGACTCTCTGCTATGTTTCTTCAAGGTTTTGGGCTCTATCCATTAGCAATGACCTCCACATGAACTGTTGATGCTTCCTTAAATCTTTTTTATAAGCTATCGCCGCTATTGCTATTTTCAAGTATAGATGCTTCCTCAAATCCTTTTCATAAGCTATCGCCACTATTTCAATTTTCAAGAATAGAATAGTCACCTTCATGTTAAACCTTTGACTTGTTATTGTACGTGGACTATATCGAAAAGTGATGTGGGATCCGTGTGTTTGTGATAGATAAGGGTGTCAATGGGCTGGGCCAGACTTGGGCCGACAATCACGGCAAGATACCGGTCGGGTCGTGGCACATGCGGGTCGGGATGGGCCAGCCCACGGCCCAGCCCACAGACGGGTCGTCCGGCCCATGGTTGGCCCATGGGCCAGTGGGCATTAAAAAATATAAAACGGCGTCATTTTGGACAAAACAACACCGTTTTGTCGAAAATGGTCAGGCCTCGGGCTGGCCTTGGCAGATCATAGTTGGCCTATGGCCCACCCATGGCCTGCCAAACTCAGGCTAAAAATGGGCCAAACCAGGCCGAAATTGCCATCCCTAATGACAGACCTACGAGGCAGGGCTGCAATATTTAATATAGATGAAAAAGTCTTGCAGTTAAGTGCATTTGAGGCTCCATGTATGTCCATGATCTCTTTGTAACCTTTTTAGTACACTGCATGATCAGTAAGGTCTGCCAAGCTATTATAAGTCTCCATGGCTGGCAGTTTGAAATTCGTAGGTGGCAGTTTGTTTATAATGGTCGTTGCCAATTTCTTGATAGTCCTCTCTTGATCAATCTGAGGGTAAGATAGGGACAGCGCTGTCCATTCGAGGTTGGCTCACTGAATCACATGTAAGATGGTCTGCAGGCAATTTATCATCAATAGAAGTACCTTTGCCCTGTATCAACTCAGTCAAAATTTGTATTGTACCTGTAACTACGTAAGCATTTTTACGGTGGGTTGTTGATTACTTAGTGGACCTTTGGTGGTATCTTTATAACTTTCAAATCCTTCAAACATAGTTCTTTGTTCAAATGCATCACTGAAAATGAATAGAACGATATGACTCTCCTTTCGGTTCAACAGACAATATCAACTTGTTGGGATTTTTCTCTTTAATTGTTAGAATTATACAACTATAAGTATATTCTTAGACTCCTAATTAGAGCTCTCAGTTAAAGTTCTAGAATAATTATAAATGTAAGATTAATTATTGAGATTTCTTCCCTTATTATACATTATAGCTAATACATTTATGATAAAGTAACGATAAACGTAATTATTTTTCCTTCTTCTTTATCTCATCTTTCAAGTTGGTATTAGAGAGTACAAAAATATTTTAAAGATGAGTGAAAATTTTGTTCCTATTGTTGTTCAATCCGAAGGAGTTTTTAATGCAGGCATCATTCTTTCTTAATCAAATTATAATGTTTGGTCATAACTGATGGAGATACATATTACTGAAAAGGGAAAACTCTCTTATATCCATGGTAAAACAAAGTCACCTATAGAATCTGAAGATGTGTTGAGAAGTGGTATGTTGAAAATTAAAAAGTTAAAAGATGGTTGTTGACATCTATGAGTCCAAAGATTATGAAGCGATAGTTACAATTATCCACAACCTATGAAATATGGAGCGCACTAGCAAAAGCTTTCCATGATGGAAGTGATGAATTGCATTTTTTCTCCTTTGACTAAAAGTCGTTCATGACAAATCAAAGTAGAAGACCACTCTCTGAATACAATGGAGAGTTAACTGTATTTTTTTAAGAACTAAATCACGGGGACAAATTTGTTATAAAAGATCCTGGAGATGTTGAAGAAAAAGTTGAATGAACGACTAAGGGTGCATATATTCCTAACAAGTTTAGATTATGCTTTTGAACAGGGTAGTGGAGAGATTCTAAGGAAGGAATCAATTCCGACCCTAGAAGAATGTTATGCATTGATTCGTTGAGAGGCAACACAGTGTGAAGCATTGAAAGGAGAATCTAGAAACCTTGAAGTTATTGCTATGGTGATTAAAACAAATCAAAAACAATCGTTGGTGGTGAAAAGTCTTACATACAAGTTCACTCATTGCAACCAAACTGGACGTACTAAAGATCGTTCTTATGAACTTATAGGATATCTAGATTGGTGGGACTATAATCGAGCACCCCGAAAGAAGAATTTCATAAAAACTCCAATTATTGCTATCACTGAGACCAAAATCAATGATAATGATGTTGAGGAGACTTTCGCATTAGTAGCAACTACAAATAATGGTGGTAAGACTTCTAATGTTTCTGCACTTGTTTTTAATAGTACATGGATAATTGATTTTGGTGCTTAAAATCATATGACTTTTGATTCTAGATAGTTTATTGAACTCACAGAGTCCTCATAAAAATTTGTTTCTAATGCCAATGGTGACAAAGCCCCAATTATTGAAGAAGGTTTAACTCTCACTAATACCCTAAATTTAGATTTTGTTTTAGTTGTTCCATCATTGGATTATAACCTCTTGTTTGTTCTTAAATAACAATAGCCTTATGTTGCATTGTAATCTTTTGGCCTAACTTTGGCCTTTTTAAGGACACCCAAACAAAGTAAAAGATTGGTTGTAATATTAGGAGAGGGAAGTTGTATTATTTAGACCTAACATCAAGGAGTTTAGAAAAGTTACATCAAGTTTTTGTCGTGGATGACTCAAAGATGGAGAAAAATAAATTTTGAATGTGGCATGCATCTTTTAGGTATCTCAAAAAATTATTTCCTGTTTTGTTTGAAAATTTTGATGTCTCTAGTTTCTGCTATGATGTTTGTGAACTTGCAAAATGTCATCAAAATTCATTTCTTTCAGTGCTAAATAAGAGTCTTTTGTCCTTTATGGTTATTCACTATGATGTATAGAGTCCATCCAAATTTCCAAATTTAGGTGGGTCTCGTTAGTTTGTTACTTTTATTGATGATTGTACAAGGATGATTTGGTTGTAGTTAATGAAATCCAAAAGTGAACTGAATTTATTATTCCAGGAAATTCCACAAGATCATTCAAACTCAATACAATGCATAGTTTCAAGTTCTTTGTAGTGATAATGTTGGAGAATATCATTGTTTTGAATTGAAACATTATTTGGAAACACAAGGTATTATTAATGAAACTACTTGCATGAATACATCACAACAAAATGGGGTAGTTGAGAGGAAAAATCGACATTTGCTAGAAGTTGTTTGTGCCTAATTAATTCAAGCCCATGTGTCAATGACTTATTGAGGAGAAGCTCTTTCTTCTGTTGCATATTTGATTAATCAAACTCCTTCCCACTCTATTGAATTTAAACACCATTTCAAGTCTTCACTTGTAACATCCCGTTTCCATAGAACAGGTCGGACCTGAGAAACAGGCCCAAGTGAGGTCAATCGGAGAAGTTAGGAA
>JANZXR010000172.1:40711428-40727807 GCA_027575705.1 Erythroxylum echinodendron | reverse complement strand
GTTTTATTAATAATAAATATTTTCATTACAAAACTGTAACTGAAGAAGATAAAGTTACATGTAAATACACTTGCTTTTCAGGCACTATATTTACATAACTCTAAGACAACCCTCTTTTCTTTTAAACATTCTATTATCACTTTTGCACGTATTTTAACTTTATATACCCATCATTTGCCTATAATATTTGAATTTGGAGAACATGGTATAAGATTCCAAGTTTGCTTGTATTAGAGATAATTAAACTTAAGTTCCATGGCCTTTCGTAATTCAAGATCTTTATTTAAGTAAAGGAAGTTGGTTTAGGGCGAAGTAAGGATAAAATGAGTATAGTAGTGAGGTGGGTATGTTTCTATGGTTTAGTAGGTTTAAGATACATAGGATTAGATGGTGAGAAGGAGAATTTTGAACAGACCTAGGAAAAGATGTGTAAGCAATAAGTGTGGCAAGGATTGAGATGAGGATAATTTTGAATGTTAACCAAGATCAATAAACAAATCTATGCCATCTAGATTAAAATTGTGATAGTAAGGATGAGATTGTTGAGGTAGGTTAGGTTGAGATATGGGTGGAGTTTAAATTTAGGCAAAACTCTTAAAAAAAGATAGAATAATAGCACTAGGAAATAAAATAAGATTAGATGTAGATAAATTACCTTAAGCATTCCTTACTAGTAGAAGAATTGTGGGGTATTGGTGATACAAGTGTAACTATAAAGAAGAGTTAGTATTATCCACTTAAGTGAAACTATATGATGAGAAACTATAAATTTGTGCTAAAGGAAATAGAAATCCATCAAATTCAATATGAAAAGAATAACATATTTTCCTAGTTTCTTTATACAAACAACAATAACTAAGATGATATGGATAGTATCTCATAAAAATGCATTGTTTTAATTTAAAGGAAATTTTATTTTTATTAGATGGTCAAAGCAAAACAGTGTACCCAAAAATGCGAAGAAAATGATAATCTATAATTTGATTATAGAGGACTCAAAATGAAATTTTTTAACAAGGATTTTCTAAGTATATGATTAATAATAAAAATGAAAATTATAAAGAAAATTTCCAAAATTTAAATGATGCACCATAATGACCACATAAAGCAAGACCAATATCAACAATATTCCTAATTTTCCTTTGCCATGTCGTTTTGTTCATAAATGTGTGGACATATGAATCTATGATGGATTCCTTCATCTTGAAAGAGTTTGTGTAAAGATCTAAATTTACAACCCTAGTTAGATTGAAACTATTTAATGGAAGAATTAAATTTCTTTTCAACTAGGTAAATAAAGAATAATTTTTAATAATGATAACTAAATATTTATGGCCAAAGGAATAATAACTACTATAGCAGTGGTAAGTCTAGGTCGATCCCACAGAGAGTATATGGAAAGCTGTTGAAGTGAAATTAATTGGTGTTTAGGTCAACGAGGGGTTTTGATTTTAGAAAGAAGAAAATAAAATAAAACTAACTAATAAAAACAAATTAAAGAAAGCATGCGAAAAATGAGAAAAGTGGGGAATTCAGTAGGGATTCAGTTCTTTGGTTCAATCTCATCCTACACCCTAATTAAACATATTTCATTGATTTACTATTTTCAAACCTCTCCTAGCAACTATTAATCGTGGGTTAATAATTAACCTAAGTTTTCCCTTAGGTTTTGTTTAATCAACATACAATTGTTAATTAAACCTAACCGCCGAATAATCTAGGATACGATCTCTAGATTTAATTAGGTAGTAGCATTAAGAATTAGGAAAATCGATTAATCAAGGAAATAACCAAATATGATAAATCATTTAACCTAGGTCATGTTATTCCTAATGATTACGAATCATTAGTCGTTACATATGAATTTCAACATAACAATTACAGAATATATTAAAATTCTAGTAATGAGTTTGCAAATAAACGATTGAATGAATGCATTAAAATCATCCTTTCATAAAACCCAATGAATTCATACATAAATAACCAAACATTAATGAAAATCCCATTATCCACGCACAAAACCCAAATCAATTACCATAGGATAACACAATCAATTTAATAGGAGAGAAAGAAAATATGAAATACACTTAACCTGAGTCGTTGGTGTCGATGACACCTCTGAATCGGCATCGAGATGTATAACCCTTCATGAGTCTCTCCCAAAAAATGCTTCAGCCCCTATTAATAACCTTACCGAAGACTCCTAGCTGCTCTCTTCACTGCGCCTCCTTTTGTTTCTGCCTAACCTACCGCCAACCACTATTCACTTTGGTAAATTAACTCCTTTGGCCACGCTACTATTCACTCTCACTTAAAACCACCTTAATGACTTCTCTTAAACACATTCCTTATCTATATTCGCAGACATTGTTTGCATAACGTAGGACATCTGTGTGAAACACATACTGCGTTTTGCTTATGCTTCCCAGCTGCTACGTCACTATTTCATGCTACTACGTTTCATGCTCCATTGCGTCATCATTTCTACTTCCCTTCATATTGCTACATTTTCTTCATGGATTGCTACCATTTTGCTGTCCATTAAATTGATGATTTTGTATGACAAAAACATGCACGTTGCATGTTTTCTATGATTCTTCTTCTTTTCGTTCCATTTTTCTTGTCTTTCTCTTGTGTTCTAATTTTCTTCTTCTTACTCCATGAAGACAAGTGAATATTAATCTTCAGAAAATGGCCCAAATATCATTCTTTCGATTCAATTTAACTTCTTTGCTTCTGAATTGTGCCTAAAATCACATATGAGTCAAAGTGAGTATGTTGAGCAATTTTATGTCCTTAATTGCTAAGTGTTATGAAATAATTAAATAATCAATTAAGCACTTATCAATTTCCTCCACACTTAGCTTTTGGTCGTCCTCAGGTAAAATATTAAAATTAAGCTCAAAGACTCAAAAATATTGACTCATTTCCCATATATTCGAAGAATACATAATTATAACCAAAGATGAATGAATTTTAAAAGCCATAGCAAAAACTTAACATTTCAAGCATTTACTCATGATTAATCCATTCAAAATCTTTAAAAACTGAGTCATCTAACGGTAGACTTGGAAAATGTGTTTAAACAAGATATGCCATGGGTACACTCAAATATCATTCATGATCATGACAATCCACAACTTTACATATCATTTCATTTCTCCACCACTAAAGATCACATACAAAATCACGAATCAAAGGACTTTTCAAGGTTGCAATGTGGGTAAAGGTAAGGTGAGATATATTTAGGTCAAGTAACTTGAAAGCTATTAAGCTAATGAAGCAAAACAACACTCAATGTGACATCAAGTGTATAAGTTAACACTCATCAAAACTAGGTACTTTCAGTTATGATGAATGCAACATTTATATTTCACAACCTAATTCAGCTCTCGCTCACAAACAACATAAAGCATATACCAATTCGAAGGAAGAACTCATATAATTAGTGATAATGCATTGAAATCACAAAATGGTTAATCTTCCAAGCCAACATCTACCTCATATTCAATATTCTCCATAACACATTCATTACAACTTTAGGAGGATGCATTAATCATGAGTAACTTTACAAACCACATATGCATTTCCTCCTCGATACATTTATGCAAACTTTTTTCATTCTTTTTCATTCTTTTTCATTTCTTTTTTTCTTCTGCTATTCTCTTTTCTTTCTTTCCCTTTATTTTCTTTTCTCTTATAAAATTAAAATAAACTACATCAAAATGGTAATTTCAATGATAAGACATAAAATAACATCCCAATATTATAACCAACCCACACATATGCATACCCCCACACTTATACTTTTGTATATCCGCAAACTCAACAATCCACAAATTTTCTACTAGATTTAAGGCTTGGGAAGGACATTTGGTTAGGTTAAAGTATGTAATGTGGTTAATCCATAAAGAAAAGGCAAATACAACTCAAGGTGGCTTATTAAAAAGGAAAATCATTTAATAGGTAGGTTATTTGGCTAATGTAGTTCAGAAAAGCAAAGAATGCCTAATCATATCCATGTTAATGCATGTGATAAAAATGTGGTCTCCAATAGAAATTCAAGGCAAAATTAGGATGTACATGTCATGAAGGTCACACATTATCAAAAGACAATGAGATTGATATGAATGGGCCAGTCAAATAAGGCTCAAAATCTCACTAGCTTTGTCTACCACTAGTTACTACTCTTCTAAAGATAATGCATATTGACCAATCACAAAGGTAAAAGTACATGCTAAAGTTGCTACAAAATTCTTTAGTCAATTTACGCTTTAATCATGAGTGTATAGTCCTCGAATCAATAGAAAAGAGAAAATGTTTGTTTTGTTGTTTTATTCTTTCTCTCATTTTGATTGAAAACTTAAAACAAGCAAGAGACAAACCAACAAAGAACACATATACAAATAAAAAGTAATGTAGAAATATAAAGAACAGAAATTTATTGCCCTTCAATTGCCTCCTAAAAAGCTCCTTGGTTTATGGTCGCTGGCTCGACTCCATACTTTCATTACGTAATAAAATTGTGATCTTTAGGAATTACAGTTAGCTTCAGTTCTACGCGAGGTTGTTCTGGATAGGGCCTTAGTTAATCATCATCCCTATTCAGCGTCGTCCCTATCCTTAGATTCTCAATCTCAATTGAGTTTATACACTCCGAAAAGATCTCAAATGTCTCTTCACCTTTTTCTTCCTCATTTAATTCCTCCAACTTGTTATGAAAAGGTAGAAAGTCATTTTCAACAATAAAATGGAACTTAGTAATTACCTCCAAGCTAAAAGATAAGTCTTTTTATGCTTCGAGCTCCTCCTCTGTTTCTTCTAGATAAGCAAATCCCTGAGTAATGCTCTCAAATTTCTCAAACTCCTCACCACTCTGCCAGGTTTCTGCAGTAACGTCCATCGAGTATACCTCGGGTTGATATGGTTACTCCTCTTCCATTTATGATTCTAGGTAGTCAATCCTCGCTGCCATCTCATTCATTTGGCTTGCCATGTTCTAGTTTCTAGATGTTATATGCCTCATTTCCTCCTGGAACTATTGCAACTACTGTCATAGGCTCTGTTGAAATTGGAGATGGTTAGTAATCACAACATTCATCAATTATTCCAGAGATGTACCTGAGTTTTGAGAAGAAGCTTATAGTCTACATGAGAATTGATATGTCTTGCAAACTAACATAGAAGTAATTCTAATGATTATCCCATCGATAACAAAAATTAGGTTGATCAGTCCAAACATTATTATAAGAATGAGAATATGAGTTATAAAAGAAATTAATTTCATCCATATCAAAATTTTATTTTACAAACATGAAACAAAAAAATGAAAAGATCAAGAAATAACTGAAAAGAAATCAATTATGAACAAATATACACAAAACACCAATTAAATCACAAAAAAGCTTAAACACCGCACTCCCCGACAATGGCGCCAAAATTAACAGAGCGTTTTAACGCTAGTCAAAATAAGATAACTAGGCTACTACTATAGCAGTGGTAAGTCTTAGTCTATCCCACAGAGTGTATGTAAAGTAGTTGAAATGAAATTAACTGGTGTCTAGGTTTAACAAGGAAGGGGGGGGGGGGGGGTGGAGGTTTGGGTTTAGAAAAAAGAAAATAAACTGACACGAACTAATAAAAAATTAAAAAAATGTAAAAAATGATAAAAGTGGGAAATTCTGTAGGGACTCGGTTCTTTGGTTCAATCTTAACCTACACTCTAATTAAACATATTTCATTGATTTGTTGTTCTCAAACCTCTCCCACCAACTATTAATCGTAGGTTAACAATTAACCCGAGTTTTTCCTTCAGTTTTGTTTAATCAAGATATGATCATTAATTAAACCTAACCATTAAATAACCTCGGATATGATATCTAGATTTAATTAGGTAAAAACATTAAAAATTAGGAAAACTCATTAATCAAGGCAACAACCATATACGATGCTTCATTTAACTTAGGTCATGTTATCCCTAATGATTACGAATCATTAGTCACTATACATGAATTTCAACATAAAAATTACGGATTATATCGAAATTTTAGCAATTGGTTTGCAAATAAATGATTCAATGAACGCATTAAAATCATCCTTTCATAATACCCAGTGAGTTCATACACAAATAACCAAACAATAACTAAAACATGATTATCCATACACAAAACTCAAATCAGTTAACATAGGATAGCATAATCAATTTAATAGGAGAGAAAGAAACAACACAAATATGAAATATGCTTAACTCGAATTGTAGGCGTCGATGTCACTAATATGAATGGATTTTGCTTTATTTTTATATGTTATTTCATTTGAATTCATTCATATTTTTTATATTCAATTGCTCATTTTATGTTCCTATTGAATTTACATGTTGATGTAATGATGGAATACAAATACAAGATTAAATCATGAAGTTTTGAAGCCATTAAGAGGTAGGAAGGTTGTCTATAATGCAGCCAAAAAAGTGAAAAATTAGAGAAGCATCAAATAGGTTGTCCAAAATGACAGTGCATGAAGAGAAGCCCAACACCAAAACAACAGAAGGTCAAGAGCAAACGCAGACCACATCTGTGTTTCACACAGACAACGTCCGCATTTCATGCGAACGTTTGTGAAAACATAGACGTTTCATAAGCTGCTACAGAAAGAGTAAAAAATAGAGAGGAGGGGCATGAATAGGATGGTGGATTGAAACCCTCAAGTTAAATTGTCCTATCAATAAAACAGTGAGTGTCATGAAGCGAGAAGAGCTACAACTTAGAGGCTTGCATAAAAACAAGAGAAATGGTATGAACACTATAAACAGACCAAAAACTATAAAGTTTATTTTTCAAATCAAGCTACAGTGAGAGGGCTATGAGAGAGAAAAAAAAGAGAAGAAGAGCGACATGAATAGTAGCTTGTACCAAAAACTTTAATTATCCCATAGATGAATAGTAGTGAGGAGAAAAAGCTTGGTAGTGACTGAAGAACCGTAGGGTTTTCGGTAGGGATGTTAATGGGGGTTGAAGCATTTTTCTGGGGGAGAATCATGGAGGGATAAACGTCCTGACATCATTTCGGAGGCAACATCGACATTGACAATCCGAGTTAAGCATTTTTTATTATTTTTGTTGTTTCTTTCTCTCATTAGGAATTGACTATATTATCTTATGTGGATTGATTAGGTATTTAAATGATGATGATTTTAATGCTCTATTGAATCTCTTTTCATGAAAACTCATTGCTAAAATCAAATACAATGCGTAATCATTGTATTCTTGATTCATGTGTGGCAACTAATGGTTTCGAATCATTAGAGATGTAAAAAATCTGAGCGTGTGTGATTATTTCCTAGATTAATGTATTTTTTGATTCATAATGCAATTGTCAAGATAAACTTAGAGAGCTTGTTCTAGGTTTTCCGATACCTAGGGTTAATTAACAAGCGCTTTGTAATTAACTAGGAACTAAGAAAAAATTGGGATTAACAGAGCTTGTTGTTAATCTACGACCGATAATTGCTAAGAGAGATAAAAAGAACAACAAATCAATGAATTATGCTTAATTAAGGTGTAGGTTGAGATTCAAACAAAGAACCGAATCGCTACCAAATTTCCCAATTTTATCATTTTTTCACATGTTTTCTTTAATTTGTTTTCATTAGGTTTATTTTATTTTATTTTCTTATTAAATCCAAACCCCCTTTTAAGTAAACATCAATTAATTTCATTTTATAAGCTATCTAAACACTCCCTGTGGGATAGACTTAGACTCACCACTGCTACAGTAGTAGTTTAGTTATTTTATTTTGACTAGCATTATGACGCGCAGGTCAATTTTGGTGTCATTGCTAGGGAGTGCGGTGTTTAGTTTTTGTTTGTGATTTTAATTAGCGTTTGTATATATTTGTTCATAATTAGTTTCTTTTTATTTATTTCGTGATCCTTTCTTTATTTTGTTTCATGTTTGTGTTTTATAAAAATTAAAAAAATCATGGTTGGAACTAATTTTTTCTTTAATTCATATTTTCAATCCTATAACAATGTTTGGGCTAATCAACCTAACTTTTGTTATAGATGGAATAATCAACTGAATTACTTCCATGATAGTTTGCAGGAAGCATAGCAATTCCTGTTCATACCAGAAGCTTCCTGTCAAAACTCAGGTGCATCTTTGAAACATGTTGCTAACACTTTACAATTCTAGTAGGAAACAAGTTCTAGAACCCAGAACTTGACAAGCTAGGTGGATCAATTAATAGAAGCTATCAACCGCCTAGCTTCACAAAGTAAAGGGATGCAACCATATCAATTTGAGGAGTACCTAATGGATATAAACTTTACAAAGTAATTAGGAGTTTGAGAATTTTGAGGTCAATCCTCAAGTAATTGTTTGTGTTGAAGAAGCTGAGGAGGAGCTCGAAGTAGAAAAAGAAACTTCTTTTAGCTCGAAGGTAAGTACTAAGTTCCATTTTATTGTGGAGAATGACTCTTCACCTCTACATAGCAAATTGGAGGAATTAAATGAGGAAAAAAAGGCGAATAGACATTTGAGATATTTCCAATTTATGAACTCAGTCGAGTTTGAGAATCTAAGGATAGGGAATATGCTGAATGGGGATGATGATCAACTAAGGCCTTATCTAGAACAATTTCTCGTGGAAGTGGCACTAACTATAATATTAGAAGATCAAAATTTTGTCATGTGAGGAAAACCTAGAGTCGAGCTAGCAACCCTAAACCAAGGCACTTCTTAGGAGGCAACCCAAGGGAAGTAAATTTCTTTTCTTTACATTTTTTGCATTTCTTTTTTTGCATGTGTGTTTCTTTGTGGGTTTATTTTAGTTTGTTTTTAAGTTTTCAATCAAAATGAGAGAAAGAATAAAATAAACAAAGAAACATTTGCTTGTTTTCTATTGCTTTTAGGATTATATAGTCATTATTAGAGTGAGAAATGACTAGACAATTTCATAGCAACTATGGCATGTACCTTTGCTCTTGTTATTGGTTGATGTGCATTATCTTTAGAAGAGTAGTGGTTAGTGGTAGATAAAGCCGATGAAATTGAGCCTTATTAGACTGAAACATCTATATCAGTCTCATAGTCTTTTGATAATGTGTGACGTTTAGACATATACATCTTAATTTTGCTTTGAATTTCTATTTGAGACTATATTTTTATCATATGCATTAACATGGATATGATTAGGCATTCTTTGCTTTTCCGAACTACATTAGCCAAATAGCCTGAACATTATATGACTTTCCTTTTTGATAAGCCTCTTTAAGCCTTATTAGCCATTCTTTTTGTATCAACCACATTATATGCTTTATACTTAACTAAATTTCCTACCTAAGCCATAAAGTTAGTGGAACATTTGTGATTGGTGAGTTTGTAGATGCATAAAAGTGTAATTGTGGGGGTGTACACATATGTGGGTTGGTTAATGTTGGGATGTTTTGTTATGTCTTATCACTGAAATTCCCATGTTGTTGTAGTTTATTTTAATTTTTACAAGGAAAATAAAGCAAGAAAAGAGAAAAGAGAAAAGCATAAGAAAAGAAAAGAAAAGAAAATGAAAAAGAAAGAAAAAAGAAAAAGAAAAGGAATAAATTTTTTTAAACAAATGTGTCTAGGAGCATGTGTATATGTGTTGAAAAATTATTTATGATTAATGCATTCTTCTAAAGTTGTGATGAATGGGTTATTTGAGTATATTGGATATGAGGCAGATGTTGGCTTATAAGGTTCAATCTTGTGGTTTCAATGTATTGTTAGCACAAATTATATGAGTGATTCCTTCGAATTGTTATATGCTTCATGTGGTTGGTCTGTAAGAGTTGAATGGGGTTGTGAAATATAAATGTTGCGTTCATCATAGCTAATGATAACCAGTTTTGATTGAGTGTTACTTTTGTTTCACTAGCTTTGATGACTTTCATGCTACTTGACCCAAACATGTCTCACCTTAACTTTACCCACATTACAACCTTGAAAGTTCCTTTGATTCATGATTTTACATGCGAATTATAGTAGTGAAGAGATGAAATGATATGCAAAGTTATGGATTGTCATGATCATCAATGGTGTTAAGTGTAACTATAGATATATTTTACTTAAAACACATTTTTTGAGTCTACCATTAGATTGCTCGATTTTCGAAGATGATGCTTGTTGATTGATCATGAATAGAAGTATTGAATGTTGAATTCTTGCTATGATTTTTAAAGTCAATTATGTTTTGTTGTGATTATATAGTCTTGGAATATATGGGAATTGACAAAATGTTTTTGGGTTTTTAGGCTTAATTTTAATGTTTTACCCGAGGACGACCAAAAGCTAAGAATGTGGGTATTTGATATGAATGGATTTTGCTATATTTTTATTTGTTATTTCATTTGAATTCATTCCTATTTTTTGTGTTTAAATGCTCATTTTGTGTTCCTATTGATTTTACATGTAGATTTAAAGATGGAATACAAATACAAGACTAAAGCATGAAGTTTTAAAGCTATTAAGAAGTAGGGAGGATATCCATAATGCAGCCAACAAAGTGAAGAATTGGAGAAGCATTAAAGAGGCTGTCAAAAACGACAATGCATAAAGAGAAGCCCAACACAAAGATGATAAAAGGTCAAGATCAAAACACAATTTGCGTTAAACGCAGACCATGTATGCGTTTCTGCAGACGTTCACGTGAAATGCAGAAGTTCATAAGCTACAGTAGAAAGAGAAAAAAATAGAAAAGAGGGGCATGAATAGGAGGGTAGACTAAAAACCCTCAAGTTAGATTTTCCCATCAATAAAACAGTGAGTGGCGTGAAGAGAGAGGAGTTGTGGCTTGAAGGCTTGCGAAGAAACAAGAGAAATGGCGTGAATACTATGAGTGGAAAAAAAATCATGAAGTTTATGTGCCAAATCAAGCTACAGTGAGAGGGTTGAGGGAGAGAACAAAAGAGAAGAAGAATGGCATAAATAGTAGCTTGTAACTAAAACTTTAGTTGTCCCATTGATGAATAGTAGTGAGGAGGAGAAGCTTGGTAGTGAGTGAAGAAATGTAGGGTTTTCGGTAGGGATATTAATAGGGGTTAAAGCATTTTTTTAGGAGAGACTCATAGAGGACTAAATATCCCGACACCAGTTCAGAGGCGACATCGACGCCGACTACTCGGGTTAAGCATTTTTTATTATTTTTGTTATTTCTTTCTCTTTTTAGGAATTGATTATGTTATCTTGTGTGGATTGACTGGGTATTTGAATAATGATGATTTTAATGCTCTATTCAATCTTTTTTCATAAAAACTCATTGATAGAATCGAATGCTATATGTAATCGTTATATTCCCAATTCATGCGTAGCGAATAATGGTTTTGAATCATTAGATATAACATAACATAGGTTAAATAATCTGAGCTCGAGTGATTATTGCCTAAATTGGTCTATTTTTCTTATTCATAATGCGGTTGTCCGGATAAACTTAGATAGCTTATTCTAGGTTTTCCAATAGCTAGGGTTAATTAATGGGTGCTTTATAATTAACTAGAATCTAAAGAAAAATCAGGATTAATAGAGCTTATTGTTAGTCTATGATTGATAATTGCTAAGAGAGATGAAAGAACAACAAATCAATGAATTGTACTTAATTACAGTGTAGGCCAAGATTGAACCAAAGAATTGGATCCCTACCAAATTTCCTAATTTTATCATTTTTTGAATGTTTTCTTTAATTTTTTTCATTAGGTTTATTTTATTTTGTTTTCTTATTAAATCTAAAACCCCCTTTACCTAAAGATCAATTAATTTTATTTCATAAGCTATCTGAACACTCCCTGTGGGATCGACCTAGACTCATCATTACTACAGTAGTAGTCTAGTTATTTTATTTTGATTAGCATTACGATGAATAGGTCAGTCACCTCTGAACTAGTCGGGATGTTTAGCTCTCCATGGTCTCTCCCGAAAAAATGCTTTAGTACCTATTAATAACACTACCAAAGACCCCTAACTGCTATTTTCATTACATCTCCTTTTGGTTCTGCCTAACCTACCACCAACTACTGTTCACTTTGATGTGACAAATAAACTCCTTTGGACAAGTTAATATTCACTCTTACTTAAAACCCTCCCTGATGACTCTCTTAAACACATTCCTTATTTGTGTTACATAGATGTCGTTTGCATAAAATCAAAATTTGATGTTTGGTCACAACTGATGGATATGTATATTAATAAAAGGGGGAAACTTTCGTATATTCATGGGTAAAAAACCACCTATAGAATCTAAGGATGCATACAAAAAGTGATACGTTAAAATCAAAAAAGTTAAAAGATGGTTACTAATGTCTATGAGTCCAAAGATTATAAAGGGATAGTTATGAGTACCCACATCCCATGAAAGCTATAGTGCACTAGCAAAAGCATTCCATGATAGAAGTGATGAATTGTTGTTTCTGACCTGAACCAAAAGGCATTCACTACAAAACAAAGTGGAAGAACAACTAAGGGTGCATATATTCCTAGCATGTTTAGATAATTTTTTGAATAGGTTTGTGGAGAGATTCTAAGGAAGGAATCAATTCTGACTTTGGAAGAATGTTATGCATTGATTTTTTGAAGTTGTTGCTATGGCAGTTAGAAACAAATCAAAGACAACAGTTAGTGGTGAAAAGTATATATACAAATGAACTTATTGTAACCAAACTAAACATACTAAAAATCTTAGTTATGAACTTATAGGATATCTAGATTGATGTGACCATAATTGAGCACCCTAAAAGAAGAATTTTAAGAAAACTCCAACTGTTGCTGCTGTTGAGAGCAAAATCAATGATGATGCTATTGAGAAGAATTCTGTAATAGTAGCAACTACAAATAATGGTGGTAAGACTTCTAATGTTTTTGCACCTGTTTCTAATAGTCCAAGGATAATCGATTTTGGTGTTACAAATCATATGACCTTTGATTCAAGAGAATTTATTAAACTCACAGAGTCCTCACAAAATTTTTTTCTACTACCAATGATGACAAAGCCCTAATTATTGGTGAAGGTTCATTAACTCTCACTAATACTCTAAATTTAGATTCTATTTTAGTTGTTCCATCCATATATAACCTCTTGTCTGTTTCTTAAATAACAATAGCCTTATCTTGCATTGTAATCTTTTAGCCTAACTTTTGCCTCTATAAGGAAATCCAAACAAAGCAGATGATTGGTTATGGTGTTAGGAGAGGGAAGTTATATTATTTGGACCTAACTTTAAGGACTTAAGACAAGTTGCATCAAGTTTTTTTTCATAAATGACTCAAAAGTGGACAAAATTAAAGTTAAACTCTGTTTGTGGCATTGACGTTCGGGGTATACATGGGTATCTCAAAAAAATATTTCCTATTTTGTTTGAAAACATTGATGTCTCTAGTTTTGTTGTGATGTTTGTGAAGTTGCAAAATGTCATCGAAATTCATTTCCATCAATGCTAAAGAAGAGTCCCTTGCTCTTTATGTTTATTCACTCCGATGTATTAGGCCCATCTAAAATTCCAACTTTTGATAGGTCTCATTAGCCTGTTACTTTTATTAATGATTGTATGGGGATAACTTTGTTGTGGTTAATGATTGTATAGTAGTACAAAAGGTAAAGTAGAATGGTTTATAGAATAAAGAAATCATTATATAGGCTGAATTAGTCTCCAAGAGCATAGTTAGGAAGGTTCACAAAGTCTATGATAACTTTTGGTTATCATCAAACCAATTCTGACCACACTTTATTCTTAAAAAAAAGGCAATGTAAAATCACTACTCTTATTGTATATATGGATGACATATTGGTAATAGAAGATGATCTGAAGAGGAAGTTGCTACAAGAATACTTATCTAGAGAATTTGAAATGAAAGATCTTGGTTGTTTGAAATGTATTCTTAGTACTAAAGTTTCTAGATCAAAGAAAGGAATTTCTCTATCCCAAAGAAAATATAAAATATACTTATTACAAGAAATAGTATGTTAGTATGTCAACCAGCTGATAAAACAGTTGAGGAAGGCTTGAAGTTATATGCAGAAGAAAACCAAATAATATTTGATAAAGGAAGATATTAAAGGCTCGTAGGAAGGCTAATGTACTTGGCACATACAAGACCTGACCTTGCTTATGCATTAAGTATTATTATTCAATTTATATTCAATTTATGCATCACCTCGGAGAATGAAATATAAGGGTAGTTATGAGAATTTTGAGGTATTTATAATTTGCTCCAAGTAAAACAAATTTGTTTATTAAAAATACAAATTAGCAAAACAAAGGTGTGTGTACAAATTCTAATTGGGCAGGATCAATAGAAGATAGAAGATCAACTTCTAGCTACTTCACATTTATGTGTGGTAACTTATTACATAGAGAAGTTAAAAAAGACTTGGTCGCTCGCTTAGGTGCGGAAGTTGAAATTAGAGGTATAACACTTGGTCTCTATGAAGCTTTACAACTCATACTACTTTTGCAGGATTTTGGCTATCCGCTGAAGCAACCAACTAGTCTATATTTTTGACAACAAAGCTATTTATGATATAGATCACAATCCTACCCAACATGATTGAACAAAGCATATCAAGGTTGATAAGCTCTTCATTAAGGAGAAGTTAGATGAAAAAACTATGAAGTTGCCCAAGATCCGATCTGAGGATCAATTCGTTGACATTCTCACTAAAGCAGATTCAAATCACGTGTTCTCAAATTTTCTTAGCAAGTTAGGCATGCATGACATCTATGCACCAATTTGAGGGGAGTGTTAAGATTTTTCTTTATAATTTTTGGGATTGTATAACTATAAATATATTTTTCGACTCTTAATTATAGTTTTAGGAGTAATTGTTCAGATTTCTTCCCTTTTTGTACATTATAACTAGTACGTTTATGAGAAAATAACGTTAAACATAATTATTTTTTGTTCTTCTTTGTCTTATCTTTCAAGTTAATATGTCAGTATTGAAAGTAGAGAGCCAAAAGAAGGGACACGAGAAGAAAGTATAGGAACAAAAATTGAAAAGGTAGAAGAAGAAGTGAAGGTCTAAGATGAGGTGGAGGAAGATAAGGAATGGGTTGAATAGTCTATGATTATGGCTTTAATACCAAGTCTAAACAAGAGATTAAGATTATAGTTCTATGTATAACAATAGTGAATATAATACAATTTATATACAAGGAATGATATCTATAAAAGATAAATTTCAAGATTAACTAATAATAACAACTTTAACAAATATATATATCTATTACAACTAATATTATCTAAACTTCTAAGTTTATAGAAAAACACTTTAATAAGATTGATAAACTTTCATATTAATTTTATTATTTATAAGATAAAAAATAGGGAGTTAATATGTTTTTGGCTTTGATAATTATTATAGCCAATATTAATTAAATTATTTTTCCATATCATAAACTATTTAATCGTTTGCATAAACAATTTAGTCAATAGTAATCATATTGACGTAAATACCACCAAAATAAAATTCATATAACTAACTTCATATATAATATTTAAGGTCAATTAACATAAGATAGAAATACACAACTTACTTTTAAAAATATGTAAGCAAAATTCAAAATCATCAAAATAGTCTAAAACACTGTAAATGTTAAAAACTTTTTAAATTTGCATAAAATTATAATCGTATCTTTCAAAAAACATTCATATAGAGATCTATCTATTGGTCATAAAAGATCATATAATTAAAATAATTCTTAAATATCAATCACAATTGATAAGTGATATTTGTTATATTATTTTCTAATTCATTTTATGTGATAATGTGTATGTTTAGTATACATACTAGGATGTTTAGCCAATGTTTTGTGTTTTTCATATAACTTGTAATTTGTATGTGATTGTATATGATAAATTGCATGTTAGGTTGTAAATAAAGGTTTCTAAGCTTATGTGTTGAATGCTTTTCTTGCGTTTTGATGTACATACAATTTTCATGATTGTATATCAATTTTTGGGCAGGATTTGGACCTTATTGGTGCTGATTATTAACTTACTTACATGTGTACTTGTTGTATGTATCAAATAAGAAAGCTGGAATTTTCTAGGTAGAAGCTGGAATTTTCCAACTTTCCAGCTTGCACCATATCCATCCTCAGTTAGTTTAATCACCCAAAAGGAGTATAAAAACCTCATTTTAAAACCTAAAGAGTCAGACGGTCATATAACACATAGAAATGTTGGACCCCGATTTTTTTTCTTACTATATGTTGGGGATTAATTTTATTTTTGCTGCGATTAGGTATAAATCATGATATTTTTGAGGGATAGAATATTTTTTTTAAGATTGAAGTTATTAAATGGAGAAAATTGAGATTAAATTTTGGAAGCATAGGGTGTTAATTGAAATT
>JANZXR010000172.1:40697693-40711328 GCA_027575705.1 Erythroxylum echinodendron | reverse complement strand
TAGAAGAAATAATTGGTATTAAGAAAAATTATTGAGGGTATATTAGGTAGTATGTATTTATTAGTTTACGTTTCATCCTAAACTTCCTGAATCGGAAGTTTCTTATTTTCACTGTTTATGGTGGAATGGAACGTAACATAAAACCCTCCACTTTCATCTTATTCCTTTTCATTCCATTATAAAACGTCAATCAAATGATAGAAGTGTATTACATTCTATCCCGTTTCATTACTAACTCCTCAACTAAACAGGGCCTTAATACTGAGGACACCAGAGGTAATTTCCCTATGTCGTCTGTTCCCAGTTAGTCATAAGTTGCAGTAACTGGTTGTTTATATCATGATCATTTCCTTCATAATTTCCCCCCTTTCCTGTTTGGTATTGCAGATTGCTTTTCCCCAAGTTAGAAAGCTATTTCTAGGCAAATTTCATCAATATATAAGGGATAGGCTTATAGTAAAGTTGCTTGTTACCTGTGTAGTAAAGTTGCAAGTCTTTCCTTGGTTGAATTTTCCTGACTGTTTGAATTGGTAGAATAAGTAGAACTTTGCTGACATCGTTCAAATGCATTACCAAGCTAAGGCACCACAAGCTCTCGCCTAAAGTGATCCAACTCCTTTGGCGCATTTTCCTGAACACGTTCTCCCTTACTTGGTCCACTCTCTTGCTCATCTTTCATGCCCTTGTGTAGATAAATGCAAAGATGTTAAAGCATTTGAACTAATAGATCGGTTAGTATGATTGAATTGATTGCATTTGTTTTCTACTGTGCTTTTTAGGCAATATCACAGGTATGTAATTCCATTAAATGGAAAGATGAAGCCTTTTTTTGTATAAATTTGTTGCAAATAACATTGTCTTTGTTCTTTTCTGCTTTTCAGGCAGTTATATATGATTCTGTCCATGCTTGTGCCAAAAGACTATTGACTTAAGAAGGTAATTAAGCAGTAGTCGTAAAAGGCTGGAAGGAGTTCTATCATTCATTAAGCATCGGATCTGAATTTATACAGCAATAGGAATAATTGATGTGCTTAAAAACAGGAAACAATCTCATGAAATTTGAAAAAAGATCTGCCACTAACAATGAGATTATAACTTTTAACTAACTGTAACAGCTAGTTTGACTAATTCAAAGACACATTTTCAACACTCTTCCTTGGTTTTAATACTGCAAACTCTAAGCATTTTTTTTTCTTTTTGGTTTGTGCTCCCACAATTTTGTCGTTGGGCTTCTCATTAACTTTTCATCTATTTCCTTTGTCTTCCTCAATGACGGAGTGATCCACCTTGTTGGCCTTTCTTATAGATGTTTTTGAATTTGAAGAACTCATTTTGTTTTCATCATATATAGAGGCCTTCGTGTTAATTATATCTTCCTCAGCATCACCAGCGTGGTTCTCTTTTGTAAAATCCAATGCAAATCTTTTATTTTGCATTTTGATATTGAACACTTATCTCTCCATTGCATCATTAATCATACAACAGTCGTTTTCAAACAGTACCTTGAATCCTTTATCGAGCAACTGACAAACACTCAACAGATTTTTGTTTATTGTAGAAACATGTTGTTACTATTTGGCACCTTTTCACAATTCCACATTGTGAGTTTATGTGTTTGGGGGGAAGGTTGGTAGTTATAAAAGAACTCCTCCCCCTATTGTAAACCAGCTCAAAAAAATTTGCTCTTCTCCCATATAAGTGAAAAATGCTGCTTAAGTGGTGCTTCGGAGATGTAGGCATAATTGGTTGAACTTCGTTATCAAATTTTTCCGGGTGTGTTCTTTCTTTATTATTCCGCATTTATTGTCTTGTTTCTTTTCAAGTTGTAGTATAGTATTCAATATTATTTGTCGGGTATATTTTTAGTGTTGTGTTCAATTTATTTCGGTGTATTTACTATTCGTATGTATATATAGGTTAGGTTGTGATAAATACACCGTGCACGTAATTTCTGGCTAAGAGGTCAGATTTTATGTAGGACTGTTTGTGACCCCTCCACCCTTTCCTGGGAATTTACGTGGAATGGTAATACTGTCTAGGAGGTCATTGTGATTTTTCCTGGGTATTACCGAATCAGTTCACTTCATTAATTGTTTACCTTAGAGGGAAAAATTACCTGATTTAACTACAAGTGGTATCAGAGCCGAAGGTTCGTCCTTGGCTTGTTTGTAATTGTTGTAATATTAAATACTATATTTTGATTTTGTAATGACAAGTAAAGATCAAGAAACAAAGGAGACTGCTTTAAGTATGACACTAGGGACATCGGGCTCCTCGTCATCATGGTCGAGGTTTCCATAGTCAAGTTTGAAATTGGCGGTGGAAATATTTGACGGTACTGGCCATTTCAGCATGTGGTAAGGGGAAGTCTTGGATTTCCTTTTTTAGAAGGGTTTTGATGTTGCTATCGAGGAAAGGAAACCTTAAGATGTAGAAGATAAAGATTGGAGAACAATTAATCGATTGGCATGCAGAACAATTCGATCGTGCCTGTCCAGAGAGCAGAAGTATGCTTTTGAGACTCCTTTAGAGGTATGGCTCGTGAAACCTGCTATTGAGTATGGTTCTTTGTGTGTTTTTGGTTCTACTGCATATTATCATATGAATGAATAATTGCTGGATCCACGAGCAAAGAAGGCCCTATTTATGGGCCTCAATGCTGGAGTTAAAGGATACCATTTGTGGTGTCTAGAGGCAAAGAAGACCATTATCAGCAAAGATGTTACCTTTGATGAATCTGTCATGTTGAATAAGATAAATCCAGAAGAGACTGATGGTACTCCACAGTAAGTGGATTATACACCGAAGCAGGTAGAGTTTGAGTAGACAGTGGCTATCCCAGCAAAAAGCATCATTAGTGACTCTCCTATGGCAGAAGAAGAGTCAGATGAGGAAGAGGTTCTAACCCAAGAACCTCTGTAGCAATCAAAGTCAATTGTCGTTAGAAGGGAAAAGCGAGAGATTCAAAAACCTGCTCGTTTTACTGACATGGTAGCTTATGCACTTCCAGTTGTTGATGATGTTCCATCTACCTTCCCAGAAGCAATCCGAAGTTTAGAAAGTGACAGATGGGCTGGTGCAATGGAAGAGGAAATGCAATCTCTTGAGAAGAACAAGACATGGAAAGAGGGCAATTGGATGCAAATGGGTTTTTGCAAAAAAAGAAGGACTTCCTAACAAAGATGATATTCGCTTCAAGGCAAGGTTGGTGGCTAAAGGTTACACTCAGAAGGAGGGAATTAATTATAATAAGGTATTTTTTCCAGTTGTTAAACATTCATCCATTAGAATTTTGTTGGCTTTGGTAACACGGTTGAATTTAGAGCTATCTCAACTTGATGTGCAAACCGCGTTCCTACACGATGACTTAAAGGAAGAAATCTATATGACTCATCCAGATGGATACAAATGGATACAAGATTGCTGGTAAAGAAAATTGGGTTTGCAATATGAGCAAATCGTTGTACGGACTCAAACAATCTCCAAGGCAGTAATACAAACGATTTGATAGATTTATGAAGGGTCAGAAGTACACAAGAAGCAAATATGATAATTGTGTGTATTTGCACAGACTTCAAGATGGGTCCTACATCTACCTACTTTTATATGTTGATGATATGCTGATTGCGGCAAAGAGCTAAAGTGAAATTGACATATTGAAGGATCAGTTGAGTAAATAGTTCGAGATGAAGAATTTAGGGGAAGTCAAGAAGATTCTCGGTATGGAGATAAGCAGGGACAGGGAGAGAAGCAAGATTTGGCTGTCACAAAAGCATTATTTGAAAAAGATATTACAATATTTAGTATGCATGAAGATACAAAACTTGTAATTACCCCACTTGCTCCTCATTTGAAACTTAGTATCCGGTTATCTCCAACAATAGATGAAGAGTGAGAATACATGGCGAAAGTCCCGTATGCTAATGCAGTTGATAGCTTGATGTATGCAATGGTATGTACAAGACCAAATATTTCATAGGCTGTTAGTGTTGTCAGCAGGTACATGCATGATCCAGGCAAGGGTCATTGGGAAGCTGTGAAATGGATTATATAGTATGTCCAAAATATTGGAGACATTGGATTGGCATTCGAGCGGGATGAATCACTTGGTCAATGCGTAGTTGGATATTGTGATTCTAACTATGTAGGTGACTTGGATAAGCGACGGTCTATAAATGGCTATTTGTTCACAATAGCAAAAGCGCCAGTTAGTTGGAAGTCTACTTTACAGTCAACGGTGGCTTTGTCTACAACAGAGGCAGAGTATATGGCGATTACAGAAGCTGTGAAGGAGGCAATTTGGCTTTATGGGTTGCCTAAAGACTTTGGAGTTAGTTAGAAACAATTTGAGATATCTTATGATAGTTAGAGTGCTATTCATTTAGCAAAGAATCAAGTCTTTCATGTACGGACAAAGCACATTGACGTTCGCTATCATTTTGTGCGGAAAATTCTCAAAGAAGAGGAGATACTTCTCCAGAAGATTCACACGACAGAGAATCCTGTAGATATGCTGACCAAGGTAGTTACAAGAGCCAAGTTTGAACATTGTTTAGACTTGGTTAATATCCTGCACCTTTGAGTTGACGACTGAAGGCGCAAATTTGGAAGGCACCGTAAAGACTATTTTTATTATTTGTTTGATTGAGATATTTATATTAAGTGGGATAAGAGAAGTTGTGATAAGGTGGATATTTGTTACTATTTGGCACCTTTTCACAATCCCACATCATGAATTTATGTGTTTGGGGGAAGGTTGGTAGTTATAAAAGAACTCTTCCCCCCATTGTAAACCATCCCAAAAATTTTTGCTTTTCTCCCATATAAATAAAACGGGCTGCTTAAGTGGTGCTTTGGAGACGTAGGCACAATTAGCCGAACTCCATTATCAAATTTTTCTGGGTGTGTTCTTTCTTTATTATTCCGCATTTATTGTCTTGTTTCTTTTCAAGTTGTAGTATAGTATTTAATATTATTTTTCGGGTATATTTGTAGTATTGTGTTCAATTTATTAGGGTGTATTTACTATTCGTGTGTATATATAGGTTAGGTTGTGATAAATACACTGCTTATGTAATTTCCGTCTAGGAGGTCAGGTTTTAAGTGGAACCATTCGTGACCCCTCTGTCCTTTCCTAGGACTTTACGTGGAATGGTAATACTGTCTAGGAGGTCATTGTGATTTTTCCTGGGTATTACCGAATCAGTTCACTTCACTAGTTGTTTATCTTAGAGGGAAAAATTACCCGATTTTCACTACACATATAAGACATCATATATTAACTTCAAACCTGAATGCCCTTTAATTGCTATAGTCCCCTTTCCTTTTTCTTTCATACAGTCTCCATTTCTAATTTGGACTTTGGAGATAAAACTTGTATCAATTTCTCTGAACATCCTTTTATCAAAGGTCATGTGATTTATACAACTACTATGAATAAGCCAGCTTTCATTTGAATTGTAGTTGGCAAGGCATGATGCAGCAAATACTCCTCCTCCTCAAGTTGATCGTTTACGGCTTGCTTGACTTCTTCCACATATTGTTGCGCTTTACTTATCCTTTCAACATGTCCTAGTTGTCCACACTTGTTGTATCTTACACCTGGCCTCCACCAGCATTTGTATTCTGGATTATTTGTTTTCTTGCAGTACGAATATGGTGAAAAACTCTTAACATTGTTCTTATTGATCCTCTTTTTGTTAAATGACTTTACTGGAAAAGCGCCTTCCACAGTTCCTTCTTGCCTCATAAGTCTCCTTTGTTCTTGTGCCTGTAATGCACTTAACAATTCTGCTGAACTGATGCTTGCCAAATCCTTTGCGTTTTTTAGTAATGAAATTGTAGCCTCGAATCTTTTTGGGAGGTTACTAGAATTTTTTGAACTATTTTAGAATCATTAAAATTAGAACCAAGAAATCTTACATTATTGGCAATAGCAATGAGCTTGTTGGAGTATTCCTTAATCGTTTCTGACTCCTTCATTTTTGTATCTCAAATTCTCTGATCAAGTTAAGCACTTGCATTCTTTTTATTCTTTCACTCTTTGCATATTCCTCCTTTAATAAATCTCAAATTTCTTTGCTCGTCTTGAGCGTCATGATTTTAGAAAAAATTGTTGGTGTGACGGCTGAAAATAGGCAAGCTTTTGCTTTGGACTTTTTTTGTTTCTTTTCTTTGTGAATTTTGATTTGAGCCACCATTGGATTTGCAGGCGAGTCTGGACTGTCGAAGTCTTCATCTACAGCTTCCCACAAGTCATTCACTTCAAGGAAGGCCTCCATTCGAACAGCCCAATTTAAATAATTTCTACCATCAAACACTGGCAAAGTAATTACAGTGAACGATAATTCTGAATCCATTAATGTATGATTTTTTATTTTTGGTGTGGGAAGGCGTAGAATGAGTTATGAGTTATAGGTTTGTAGGTTTAGAGATCCCTTAAGATCAAGAGAGCTTTGATACCAATTTGTTGACTTAAGAAGGTAATTAAGCATTAGTCGTAAAAGGCCGGAAGGAGTTCTGTCATTCATTAAACATCAGATCTGAATTTATACAGCAATAGGAATAACTGATATGCTAAAAAACAGGAAACAATCTCATGAAATCTGAAAAAAGAATTGCACTAACAATGAGATTATAACTTTTAACTAAGTGTAACAGCTAGTTTGACTAATTCAAAGACACATTTTCAACAAAGACGATGGCAAGTTAGAGTCTGTTACCAACAAGAAGGAGATTATTTCTGCTATAATTTTTACATTTCAGAATACTGTGCTTTTGAGGCAATGTCACATGTATGTAATTCCATTAAATAGAAGGATGAAGCCTTTTTTTGTATTAATTTGTTGCAAATAACATTGTCTTTGTTCTTTTGTGCTTTTCAGGCAATTATACTTGATTCTGTCCATACTTGTACAAAAAAAAGATGGCAAGTTAGAGTCCATTACCAACAAGGAGGAGAATATTTCTGCTATAATTTCTATATTTCAGAGTATCTAGTGCTCTGAAGATATAGTTGATGCAGTAAAATCAAAGGCCACATAATACTATGCCTACTTTCTACTCTTCATTGTCTTTTTGATTGATGGTCAACTATCATAAAATTCAAAGAAATAAAATTAACCTCATTGATGCAACTACTGACATCCACAGAATTCGCACGCTATCTCCAATCGTGGGCTAGCAGTTACCGAACGCTTAATTAAAACAGATGATGATCTGCAGAAGTTGACTTTAAGGGTACCTCTGCCTCCAATGATGTATAAACCACATAAAGAAAAAGAAGGCAATGATTCTCTGGCACGTTTTGCATCTTCAAATGATTTTAATTGTTCTGGATGGAAACTGATTGAACTCATGGAAAAGAGAACTTCCTGATTGTTTTATCCAGAATCAACAAATTTTATTTCTTTTGTATTGCTGTGTCTTGTAATATCATTCATTTAGCTTTGGGATATGCTTTTATAGTTTCTCTGTCACGAGAGTATTGTGATTTTCATCAATGATATTTCATGTTTTTGATATGTAAAAGAAGGAAATACATGGTTGGATGTAGGAGACAATAATAAGGATCGAAGTTTTTGTGAGAAAGGAGTGAATCGCTTTATTCATGATTTGTGAAGACATATATACACTTGATTCCATACTCTCTCTCTTTTCTGTTATTCTGTCATAACGAACCTAACAACCTGTAGTATCTAAAAAAGGACAAAGAATAATGATGAACAATAAAAAAGAACAAAACAGAATTGATGAGGTGGCCTGCTCTAGTTTTCTAGGTAGTGTCGTTTGCTGGTGTTGGATTTTCCTGCGAGTCCAATAGCCCTTTCTCAAGTTGGAGTTTATGTAAACCCAACTTGTCCAATGCTGTGTAAAGTGCTGGTGTTAGTACAGCCTTTGTGAATGCATCGGCCAATTGGAACTTTGAAGACAAGTGACTTGTTTGGAGAAATCCGTCGTGGACTGCATTACGTACCAAGTGGAAATCGATATCTAAATGCTTGGTACGCTCATGAAATACGAGATTGTTGGAGATATGGATTGTTGCCATGTTATTGTATCTTAGTGGGATTGGTAATGGAACCTTCACTTGTATATTTCTCAAGATGTAATTCAGCCACTTTATTTCGAAAAGATTACTGGCCACACTTCTATATTCGGCTTTAGCGGAGGATCTGTTGACTGTTTGCTGCTTCTTTGTCTTCCAAGAAATTAAGGATGAACCCAGAAATATACAGAAGCCTGTAATGGATTTTCGAGTGACTAGGCAGCCTGCCCAGTCTGCATCAGAATAAGCTAATAGTTTATTTTCAGAGTTGGCCGAGTAGAATAGTGCCTTTGAAACACTCCCTGCTAGATATCTTAACACATAAGTTAGTGCCTTCCAATGTGGTTCTCTTGGGGTAGCAGTGTATTGGCTTAATTGCTGCGTTGCATATATGATATCAGGGCGCGAAAAATTCAAGTACAAAAGTTGCCCGACTATTCTCCTATACTTCTCAACATCGACTAATAAAGCACCATCATTAAAATTCAATTTTAGTCCTGGAACCATGGGCACATCAGCACTTTTCAAATCTCCCAAATTCAAATCAACCAATATATCACGTATGTACTTCTGTTGGGATAATATCATACCACACTTTGATCTAGATATTTTGATACCAACAAAATACTTTACGTATCTCATATCCTTTATGGTGAATAAATTATTCAAGAAATCCTCCACACCACTTATCAGGGATTCATCAAAACTAGTGATCAGCACATCATCTACATAGATAACTAAGGCTATAAAGTCAGTATCGGTACCTTTTGTAAATAGACAAGGGTCAGAATCTGCTTGGACAAACCCGTAGGTAGTCAATTTTGCCGTGATTTCCTTATTCCATTGTCGCCCTGCCAGTTTTAGGCCATATAGAGATTTCTGAAGTCTGCGTACCTCCCCTGGTCGCGTTCTGTGATAGCCTTGAGGTGGTGAGATGTAAATTTCTTCATCGATTGTTCCATGTAAATAAGCGTTGTTTATATCCACGTGGTGTATAGGCCATCCCTTTGCTGTGGAAACAGCAAAAATAGTGCGAATGGTCGTAAGCTTCGCGACAGGAGAGAAGACGTCGAAGTAGTCGACGCCCAGAGTCTGCTTGAATCCCTTCACAACCAGACGTGCTTTGCATCTTTCAATCTGTCCATCTGGTTTTCTTTTGATTTTGTAAACCCACTTCATAGTTAGTGCCTTTTTTCCCGCTGGTAACGTAGCTGATACCTAGGTTTCGTTTCTTTCTAAAGCTTCAAACTCTGCCTCGATCGGTTCCAGGAAGAGCGGCGAGGAAACATTGAGAGCTTGATTGGGTAGGGTAGTAATGTAATCATTAAGGTATTATGGTGGTTTTCGGTGACGAGTACTGAATCTGGTAGGGATATTGGTATTATCGCAGGGTGTTTGGAGATTTAATGGAGATGGGGTTTCTGGTTGGGGATTTTGAGTGTCGATGGTAATTGGTGATAGTAATCTAATGGTTCAGATATGTTTAAGTTGGCCAACGAGGGTTGGGTAGCTGGGTAACTGGGTAGTGGGGTTTGGGCATGGGTATTTGGGCTGCATGGCCCAAATAGTGGGTCTGGGTTAGTGCTGTGTATGGGCTCTTTGGTTTGTTTATACGGAAATAAAGATTCATAAAAGACAACATCTCGACCAAAAATTACTTGTTTTTTATCGATTGTTTGTAATTTATAAACCTTTCGATCAGTCTAGTATCCAAGGAATAATCATTTTGTTGCTCGAGGGTCGAGTTTTTCTTTGTGGGGAGTGGTGTTAGTGGCATAACATAGACATCCAAAGTTGCGGAAATGGTCATAGGTTGGTTCTTTTTTATGTAATTTTTTGTAAGGTGTGTCCCATGATAGCACTTTTGACAGTAGACGGTTGATTATGTGAGTAGCGGTTAAAAGAGCTTCCCCCTAAAATTCTTTTAGTAAGTTGGCTTCGAACATAAGTGCTCGGGAGATTTGAAGGAGGTGTTTGTGTTTTCGTTCGACAACCCCATTTTGTTGGGGGGTATGAACGTAGGTTTTTTGGTGAAAAATCCCTTTGTTTTCAAATAATTGTTGGGTCAAATGGTTCACAAACTCTGTTCCGTTGTCCGTTCGCATAGTCATAATGGTTCGTTTAAAATGATTTTCAGCCATGGTGATGAATATAATGAGCGTTTGTGAACTTGTTCTTTCGTGCTTAATAAAAAAGTCCATACGGCTCTACTATATTCATCGACGATTGTAAGGAAATATGTTGAACCATCAATATTTTTTGTTTTGAAAGGGCCCCAAAGGTCCAGATGTAGTAACTTAAAAGCTTTTGTGGTTATGATATTATGCTTACCAAAAGGTTTTCTGGTTTGTTTTGCCAAAGGACATGTTTGGCAAAAGAAATTTTTAGGCATTTCCCTTTTTAACGAAAGTTCAAATGTGCTAAAACTTTAGAGGATACATAACCGAATCTAGAGTGTAATAAACCATAATCATCGATCACATTACAAGCAAAATTTTCATCAAGATAGAATTTCAAGGAAGGGCCTTTCTTGGTTTTCGGTAGCAAGAAGTGGTGTGGTTGGAGCCAGTATACACCTCCAATTTCCTCGCAGCTGGCCACGATATAATCAGTAATGGGGTCCTGTAAAAACACCTTGTTGGACACGAAAATTACAGCCAAATTGTTTTGTTGTGCAAGTGTTGAATGCATTTTCTCCTTAAAAAGAGTGGCATTTTTCTCTTAATTTCTGCATACAATCATTAGGTTTTAAACATATTTTACTTGCTAAATTGTTTAGTTTACCTAAATCTGCATATATAATGGGTTCTGTTTAATTTGTAGGAAATACACTTGTTGTTAAAAGAAAAAAAGAAAAAAAAAGAGAGCCACAGCAACAGCTGAAGGATAGGTAGCAAAATGCAGGAGGAAAAAGAAGCACACATCATAAACACCAGTCCAAAATGCAATCAGAAGAGAGGTAAAATGCAGCAGCTAGGGACAGTCAAAAACACAAAGGTAAACTGGAGAAAACATCAGCAACAATGGTGATAAGAAAAGACACGACATCGTAGAGTGAAGAGCAGGCTTGGAAGAGTTTTGAGGGACCAACAAATTAATTAGATAGAAAATGTTGTCGCAGAGGGAAGCATTGGAGAAAAGCAGAAACGCACAATGTGAGCTAGTTTTAAGAGGAGTGAGCAATTAAATTGTCATATCTTGCTACAGTGGAGAGACCCACCAAAACAAGGCATCAAGAAAGGAGCTTCAGCAGACAATACACACACCAACAGAAAGAGGGTAGCTGGAAAAAAAAAAAGAGAGATGGAGTGCTTTTTGTTTAATCACAGCAACCCCACCAAGGACGCCACAATAGAGACACACCACGAGGAGCTCCAGATGCACTACACAGGAGAGGAATTAAATAAAACAAGAGCAAAAACAAGAAGCAGCAGAAGCAGTGACGAAAAAATAGGAGATACAGTACAGTGGCGGACCTCCAACGCAGACCACGCAGACATTAGGGGGAGGCTCAACATAACGACACAGCTAGCTAGAGAAAAGAGGACACCAAAACGCAAATCAGCTCCAAGAGGGGCACACCACGCACGCAGCAAGCACAAAAGACACTGGCCCATCATTGAGAGCCACAGCACGCTACAAAGAAGGCTGATCCAAGAGACCATTAAGCTAACACACAAGAGAGAAAAAAAGCAAAATCAATGAGAACAAGTGGGGGGGCATAAACTGAAGGGAGCTTCAGGAGATACAGAAAAACAACCCAAAATGCTAGCCACCAAGAAAGAAAAAAAAAACGTAAGTTGCAGAGACATACCGGCTAAAGGAGAACACTAGGAGGCAGACCACGCAGACACCAACAGAGGAGCTACATCTGCCGATACTGAAGGGAACCAACACAATAGAGACGCCACAAGAAGAAGCTCCACGCAAAAGGCTACAGTAGAGAGGACAACCAATAAGGAGATGCACCAACGCAGCAGGAGGAATGACGCACGCGAGCTCCAAGGCTGACGCATCAAGTTTCTTAGAGGCACACTGGGAAGAGACCACGCACAAAGGGGGACGTAGAGGTAAATTCTAAACCCATTGTCCTATATTTTATATCTATTTTTTTTCTCTTCTTATATTGTTTGTTGATTCTGATTTTTGATGTCTTCATATCACCATGAGTGAGTAGTTTCTTTAAAGCTTCAAGATTGGGCTGAAACTTTTAGTTAATTTCTGTAGATTAAATCTTGGTTGATTTATAAGCATGGATTTCTCGGTTTTGATCTTTCTGTTTTGAGATTAATTTTGAAAGTATTGTATTTGGCCAACCATTACTTGACATCACTTGTTAATTGAAGAACCGATAGGTGAAAATTAATAACGGAACTCCAAAACAGTGAACTTATAAATTCAGATTTAGACATAAACTGAATTTATGAGAGAAAATCGGGTGAGCAAAGAACATAATGGGTTATGCTTGATTGCTAGGCTACGATAATAGACTAGGATTATTGCGTAATACTCCTTTGATATTTTTAAAAAGGATCTAAGAAACTCTAGGCTCAACCGTCTATCAACCAAAAAATTCTCCTAATAAATTAATTCAGGTTAAGTACA
This sequence comes from Erythroxylum echinodendron, assembly GCA_027575705.1. Lineage (NCBI taxonomy): Eukaryota > Viridiplantae > Streptophyta > Magnoliopsida > Malpighiales > Erythroxylaceae > Erythroxylum > Erythroxylum echinodendron. The sequence goes on along the minus strand of JANZXR010000172.1, from coordinate 40,698,676 downwards.
TAGAAAATGCTAAAAGTGAAACCATCCTTGAAGCTTACTACATTCCGTTCAGATTAATCCCTAGAGATATTCGCATCTTTGTTTAAGCATCGGTTTTATTTATTTATTTATTTATGTATTTTGATAGTTAAATTTTCTTTTAATTTAAATTCCCCATTCTTACACAATTGATTAGTCCAATTAATTGAGTGATCCAAGCCTAGTACTTACACAATTACTCCCTGTGGGACGATATTATACTATACTACTTGAGACCCGTCAAATTGCGGAGCCACATCAAGTTTCTTGGCACCTTTGCCGGGGAGTAATCCCTGGTTAATATTAGGCGACTGATTGTTTGGTTAAATTGGACATTTTTGTTTTTCTTTTTGTTTTGTGTTAATAGATGTTGTTAGAATTTATTTTTGTTTTATTTATTCTCTCTACTGTCTGCTTCTTATTTTGTGTTGTGTTTTTCTTAGTCTATGCGAAGGGTTGTCAGTGCTGAAGAATTGTTGTTTGATTATGAAATCGAGAGCTAAGGCACTAAGGAAGGAAGCAAAAGCTAGAAAATCACGAGCAAAAGCATCTAACGCACACTCAGTGCAGGAACGCCAGATCGAACCTGAATTTACTACAACTTTTCCAACAGAGGAGACAGTAGAATCAGAAATGGCAGAGCAGAATCAGAGAACAAGGAGGGATCATGCAGTTCCAGATTTTGGGAAATTTTGCCCTAGCATTACAAGGCCTCCTGTGCAAGCAAATAATTTTGAGTTGAAACCTGGCCTTGTACAGATGGTGCAACAGAATCAATTTGGAGGGCACCCTATAGAAAACCCACATGTCCACCTACAGCAATTTTTGGAGATTTGTGAAATGTTGAAGCAAAACGGGGTACCTGAGGATGCTATAAAGCTTCGGTTATTTCCTTTTTCTGTGAGAGATCGGGCTAAGGATTGGCTCCATTCATTACCACCTGGTTTGATAAACAATTGGCAAGA
>JANZXR010000172.1:40662361-40677075 GCA_027575705.1 Erythroxylum echinodendron | reverse complement strand
TATGATAGTCAAACAACCCTTTACATTGCTACAAATTGGGTGTTTTATGAATAGACAAAACATATTAAATTCGACAACCACTTTATTTGTGATGAGATACAACAAGAACACATTGCCATATCTTATGTTCAAACCACGAATCAATTAGATGACATTTTGACCAAGGCATTAGGGTGACAAGAGTTTGAATACTTTCTTGGCTAGTTAGGCATTAGGGAAAAAGGTAAAGTGGTTCAATGTAGCAATTGCAAAAAGCTTGGTCACGAAGAGAAAGATTGTTGGCATAAGGGCAAATCACAGTGTTTCAAGTGCAACAAATTTGTGCACATACAAAGGAATTGCAAACTTAAAGATGAAGCGCAGATAAATATGATGCAAAAGACAAAAGAAGAAGCTCTATTTTAGAGTCGTTAGTGAGATGTGCACCATAGAGGGAAATGCTTCAACAATTGAAGGTTGATGATGGTGATAAGAAGTGCATCACATTTGAAGAGAAATGCTTTATAATTTATTTGGAGAGAAGTGCTCCATGTATGTAATTTTAAATCAAGGGGGAATGTTGAATATTGATTTAAATTTTGCTTTGACTTCGTCTTTGTTTAAAGATAAAATTTGTTATCTATTAGGATTTGGGGTAATAAGATAGGATAGTAAAGATATAGATTATCAAAGTAGTAAAGATAAGATTTATTATTTGTTAGAAGATAAAATTTTATCTTTTAAGATATAAAATTTTATCTTTTAAGATATAAAATTTTATCTTTTAAGATAAAGTTGCTATATTTTAGGATTTAAACTTTATTGTGTCGATTAATTATTATTTATTATTCTTCTTTCCCCCTCTTTCCCTAAAAAGATAGAATGATGAGAGAGTAGGAAACTGAAGATAAAGTTGATATATAGAATGATGAGAGAGTAGGAAACTGAAGATAAAGTTGATAGAGCTTATTTAGCAAGACTTCATCTTCAAAGGGAAAAGGCAAAGTTGTTAAATGTAGCAATTTCAAAAAGCTTGATCATGAAGAGCAAAATTGTTAGTACAAGGGCAATTCACAATGTTTCAAGTGCAATAGATTTGGGCACATACAAAGGAATTGCAAACTTGAAGATGAAGCGTAGATAGATATGACGCAAAAGACAAAAGAAGAAGTTTTATTTTAGAGTAGTTGGTGAGATATGTACCATGGAGAGAAGTGCTCTAGCAATTGAGGATTGATGATGGTGATGAGAAGTACATCACATTTAAAGAGAAGTGCTTCATAATTTATTTGGAGAGAAGTGCTATGTTAAATCAAATGAGAGTGTTGAATATTGATTGACATAAATTGGAGACATGAATAATGAATACCAATTAATTAATCTTTTACCGTTGCTTCTTTTTATTCTGAAATTGATGACTTCATATAAACTTTTACAATGAAATTTAAATCCTAACAAATACTAACTTTATCTTAAAAGATAACAGATAACAAATCTTATCTTTTCTACTCGGTAATCTTTATTTCTATTACTCTATCTTACTATCTTTAAACAAAAACGAAGTCAAAATAGATTTTAAATCAATATTCGACCTTATCATCAGGTTTTGTGATCTTGGAGCTAACTCCTTAAAGCTTATATAATGTGCGTGTTTAGATTTCATCGTTTAGGACATGCTGATTCATTATTATAATGACCAAAGTCTCTATACTTTAATCTCTATTGTTTGTTACTTTGTCGCGTTCATTTTAGTTCTTAAAACACTTGGAAGAATTTAATAAGAGAATTTGTCTTTTAATCTTCAGTTGTTTGTCAGCAACTTCGTTTGTACTGGACATATTTAACAGTATTTGTCTTGAATCAAATCTAATCTTTCTACTTGAGGATGAAATAACTATATATATATATATATATATATAGAGATACTTAACTGAGTACAGAATATAGACAAAAATGGAATAAAAAGAAATAAGTTTGAAGGGAAAAATAAAGTCACTGTATGACTCACTTAGCCCAATCTTTTTATTGTCGTCAATTAATACCCACAACTCTCTTGCTCTTTATTGCATATTTCTGTTGGAAATTCCGTCCAATGCTCGTACCAATCTACAAGTTACAGATTCTAAAGTGATTTTAGCTTACTTGAAAAAGTCGTATACATTATGAGGAGACCCACACCCACAATTTAATTTGAAGGTTCCAATCATTGGATTTGTTAAGCATGTGAAAATTTTGACATTCCACATTCTTTACTGGAGGTGGTTCCATTTAATCATAGTAAATAATTCCCTGAGTTGTGATAAACAATAATAACGATTTGTTCTTAGTGCCTGTTTGGTTGAGTTTTTGGAGGATAAATAAACACTTTTTTTCACCATAAAAGTATTTTTTTTTAAAATGAGTATTTGGCTGTAAAATAAAAAAGCAGTTTTTTCGTAAATATAATATTTTTGGCAGCTAAAATACAGTTTTTTAAGAAGCTCAAATTTAGAGCTTCTAAAAAAAGTACTTTTTTAGGTAGATTTTCTGATCAATTAATAAGCCTATTTTTTAGTCCCTTTTATTCTTATGTTTTACATATAATTCCCACAATACCCACAAAGACATTGTTACATTTATTTTGAGATTTATATAATATTATTTGACTTTTTTATATGTTTTAATATTTATTTTTATATTAGTTTTACTTATGTTATAATCCATACAAAAGATTTAGTTAGATATATTTTCATTTATGTTTCATATGGTTTAAAATTATATAATAATTAATATATTGTGCTTTGCATATTGTTTAATATATTTTAAATAATATTTATTTGCATAAATAATTTTATTACAAAATAAAATATAATTAAAATTAAAAGTGCTTTTTATTTTTATGTTGTCAAACAGTTTATTATATAAAGCTATTTCAAAAAGGTTCTTTTTTAAATGACAACCAAACAGTCAACTAGTTTCTTAGAAAAGTTCTTCTTAGAAAAGCTCTACTGGCAAAAGCTCTACTGATATAAGCTCATCCAACGAGATACTCTACTGATATAAGCTCATCCAACGAGATACTTAGTCTACATGAAAAGGAAACCAAGATGCAATTAATTATTTCAATTACTAGAAATTTAAACTTATCTTTAGAAGATGCCTTGCCTATTCTCCCCTTATAGGTAGGACTCAAATGGTATAGGAAATTCAAATTGACTAGATTTTATCTCACATAACTTACGTTACCCATTTGTCTCGATTATACGACGATTTTTACTAAACGTCACTAAAGATTTTCCCTTATGCGACACTTTTTAGTTTCGTCACTAAATATTAAATTTTAGTGACGAATTCTTTTAAACGTCACTAAAAGTTGTCTTTTTGTGACAAATATTGTTTCATCGCAAAAAAAAAAGGTTAGAAAAGGCATCCGTTGTAGTAATGTCTATCCGAACACAACTTGACTCAAACGGTATAGGAAATCAAGAGATTCAATTTAGGATCAAATTTGAATTTTTATTTTTAAATTTAGAATATAAACATTGAATATGTTTTATTTAATTTATTTTAATATAATCAATTATATAATTGTTGAGCTTGATTTGCCCTGATCTAGTTTCAAATCATCAAAATGTGATCTAAGCACTTACACAAATATTCAGATAGGTTGGCCCATTGCCATCTTTAATTATCGGCAAAAATGATTAGACAAAATATATAGCTTAATTTTTAATCAGCCTCTCCATTCAAAGGAAAAACGTACTCCAGAACATAATAAAGTTCAATTAACTAAATACTTAAGGTAATTTTATTCACATCATAGGTTAGGTACATAGACTTGTTTATTTGCATTGTTTGATTTCATTTATCTCATATAACTAAGATATAAAAGACAATTATAAATTCTGATTTGCAGTCTATTTTCATATTTTGTTATCATAATTATATCTACCTATTTCCCAACAAAAATTATATCTATATTACTTAAGACTTTATGTTATGGATAATGACTGCAATATCTTGTAACCGATCAATTTAATTAAAATCTTGGATTTATCGGATAGCTAGACATGCCTTGCTACTTCAAGCTTTTGAAATGAAGGACGCGATAAACCCTGCAACAAGAGCCGTTGGATCTCCTAACACTGCTGACACAACATATTGCATAGCCAATCCAACCACTTCTGCACATTTTTTCACCTTACCTTTGCTCTTTGTGTCAGGAACTAAGAGGGTACTTTTCAAACTAGGAATTACATGCTCCACCCTCCTAGAGTTTGTGTCAGAACGTGGAGGGTATAATTGATCCCAGTTCTCAACCACCATGTCCTTAACACAAGCCACATGCAGATTGTACTTCTTGCAGCTTGACCTGTAACTCCAACTCCTCCCTTTACGTCCACATTTGAGACACGAAGCACTCTCCTTCCTGTTCAAGTACAGCTTCACTTCACCATCATCAAGCACCATAGGCAACTTAGCACAACAAGGGTGGAGATCAAATTCACAGTCCCTGCAATGGTAAACAAAACCGGTAGCGTATCGTTCGCATGCGTTGCAGAAACGGGGACTGTCTCCGGGTGGTTTGGATAAGAATTGCAAAGAACATTTGGTGTAAAAAGGGTGGTTGATTGAAGAATATGGGACTGCACACTGCATATGAAGGTCAAAGTTGCAGATTGAACATCTGTAGCGCGAACCTATGCCTACTTCCTTGCAACCGTCGCACTTGAATGGGAATTCAGAGTACTCGAACTTCAGTGTTTGTTGGGGGTGGTAGTAATGTGATATTTCACTGTATTTCATTTTCTTGATGAGCTCTCCGACAATGGAGATGACCTAATTCGGCCAAATGAAGGCATACATATAGGGATGGTTATGAAAGAAAGTGCAAATAAAAGAAATAGTTTTAATATAATTGGACCGCTTTCCACTTTAAGATAAGAATATATGCTTTTTTCTTTTTTTCGTTGATTCTAATCTACAACTGCTTGCGTTTTAGGAACTAGTATCCACATGAGCAGCTTCATACAGACTAGCTAAAGTTGGAAGATGGGTCGTATCTCTTCACTAGTCTCCAATTTATAATTGATATGACTAATAGATGTTTCAAGTTATGGACTGTTGGAAGCGGCAATATAATTTTGAGTTTAAATAATCAAAGAGTTATTAGGTTCCCTTTAACTACCGGATAAACAACGAACATAGAAGTTCCATTAGAGCAAAAAGAAAGAAAATTGAATTAAGTGTCTGCTGATTAGGTAACATTCTGGGATACTGTTGTCTAATCATAGACAAAGCGTCCAGACCATATTCTTACTTCCATAATTGAGCATCTGGTTGATGTCTACATATGTATGATCACACTTAACACACGTGTTGATATGTGGATGAATGTGTTTGACATGGAAGAGGATGGAGAATAAATAACTCGTGTAGTTTATGAACTCTTGATGAAGCAGGTTGACATGGAAGAATAGATACCAGACAAATGACTGTTTCTTGCAATAACAGTGAGCAGAGAACAAATCGAGACCTTGCACTTTTAGAATAATGAAATGCCTAACAAACTTGTGAGGTAAATTGTTAGACAATTGTACTGGGAAGAGATACAGATGAATAAATTCCTGCTTTGGCTGAAGACAAAAGTATCCTGTCCTTAAACAGCAGTAGTTCTCATAGTTTTGTAGTTCCCCAACTTTGAAAAAGTAGAGGCAACAGGAGTTGCTTGAGGGTAATATCTATCTGAAACGAATCTAACTGTTACGTAGGATGGATCCAACTACATACTTCATTGTTGGTAAGTCAATTTTATTAAATTGCCGCAAAATATTTTTCAATATATCCATAACAATACAATAATTGTTATTGATGAAGAAGAAATCAAGATCAGGATATGAATAAAGATGGCAATGGGTTAATTTCGTCATCTACTTTAAATTCTGATTTCCTTAAGAATTAAATTTTTAAAACAAAATGATGTTATTTTATTGCCGATCTAAGCTTACACTGATCTGTACATAGATCTATTAAAAGTAATTGAATCTAGGCTATGCCGCCCATCGTCATCCCTCGATACGAAGTCATTAAGCCGAAAACAGTTTCAACTCTCAGAAGCTGTGTGTCTTGACTCTTGTTTCCATTCTCCAATGGTGTGTACAATCTTCAAGCACTTCTTTATCTCTCCCTCCAAGCCCTCTGGACCCCACCCTCTTTCCCTCCTACTCTCTTCTTCTCTCTCCACCGCATCTTCGCTGTCCGACCAAACACCTCTCGTTGCCGACGTCGTTACTCTGCTCACCCACCACCGTTCCAAGTCCCGCTGGAGCCACCTCCGCAACCTCCTCACCTCCACCACGACAAACAAGCTCACACCTTTCACTTTTTCTCAAATTGCGCTCCACCTGAAATCCAACCCTCACCTCGCTCTTAATTTCTTCAACTTCACTCTTCGCAACTCTCTCTGTGACCACCATCTTCGCTCTTACTCAACCATTATTCACCTTCTTTCTCGCGCACGCCTTAAATCGCGTGCCCAGCACGTGATCCGAGGTGCGCTAGTGCAATCTGTGTTGTTTGGCCATGGTGATCCGCCTGTGAAGTTGTTTGAGGTGTTAGTCAGAACGTATAGGGACTGTGACTCCGCTCCCTTTGTGTTTGATTTGTTGATTAAGTCTTGTTTAGATATGAAAAAGATTGATGGATCTATTCGGATTGTTAGGATGCTCAGGTCTCGTGGGATTAACCCACAAGTTAGTACTTGTAACTCGCTGATTTCTTCGGTTTCGCAGTGTAAAGGGTCGTATGCAGGTTATGGGGTTTTCAGGGAGGTTTTTTCCTTGGAGAATGATGAGGGTGAAAGTGAGGTGAAACGGGTGGTTAGAGTTAGGCCTAATGTGAATAGTTTTAATTCTTTGATGGTTGGATTTTATAGGGATGGTGATATGGAGATGGTGGAGGAGATGTGGAGTGAAATGGGAAGATCTGGTTGTGCTGCAAATGAGTATAGTTATAGCATTTTGATGGCAGTGTTTTGTGATGGTGGAAGGATGCAAGAAGCTGAGAAGATATGGAAAGAAATGAGAGTAAATGGAATTAGGCCTGATCTTGTTGCTTACAATACGATTATTGGAGGATTTTGCAGGATTGGGGAGGTTGGAAAAGCCGAGGATTTCTTGAGAGAAATGGGGTTGAGTGGGATCGGAAGTACTAGTGTTACTCTGGAGCATCTCATGAATGGGTATTGTAAAGTTGGGGACTTTGATTCTGCAATACTAGTGTATAAGGATATGATTAGGAAGAAATTTAGGGCTGAAGCTGTAACGATAGATGCGTTGATTGGAGGGCTTTGTGAAAAGAAAAGGCTTCCCGAAGCTTTGAAGATCTTAAGGTTTGCAACAAGAGATGCATGTTTTTATCCTAGTAGGATGAGTTATGAGTTCTTGATCAAAGGGTTGTGTGATGAGGGAAAGATGAATGAAGCGCTGAAGCTTCAGGCAGAGATGGTTGGCAAAGGATTTGAACCAAATTCAGGAATTTATGAAGCTTTTATTGAAGGTTACAGAAACTTGGGGAACGAGGAAATGGTGTCAATGTTGGGGAAGGAAATCTCTGAACTTGAAAAGCAGCAGGAAGAATAGTAATAGTCACGAGTCAACCGTCTAAGCCCTGCTAATAGCATAAAAGGGCTAGGGAACATGACATAATCTCCCCGAAAGTTGCTAGTCTCATGGAGATGGTTTCAATGTTGGGGAATGAGGAAATGGAGCTCCAAAACCAATGAAGGAAATCTCTGGATTTGAAAAAGCAGCAGGAAGAGTAGAGGCCCTCAATCGTGAGAAGTCAGGAATCTGCCCTTTAAGCCATGCTAATAGCTTGAAAAAGTCATTAACATATTTTCATCTCCCTGAAAGTTGCTAGTTCCTCTGCTATTCGTGCAGTTTTAAGAGCATTTATCTAATATGCTTGATTGTGCTTTGCAGGGGCGTATTCTTTGGGTTATTTAAAAGATTTTGGGCTAGGACGTGGCTTTGTTCATCTACTGGCAAGGTACAATGCTATTTTAGTTGCTTATAGATCACCTTAAACATAGGATACAAATACAATGAATAGTTATGTAACAGACAAGAACACACATAATCAATGTATTGATGCTCTCGAAAAGAGATTTTATTGCAGAATTTCAGTGCAGGATGGTATTGTTAGAATGAAGGCTGATATTAGAAGATGATGAATTTCCTTTGTATGCTTTGTGGAGCATATTCATTCTACAAAAAGGATTTGCATATAAGCTTTATGAACCTCCTGTTCAATGCTTTTGGAAATCAATATTTAAGCTTTATGAACCTCCTGTTCAATGCTTTTGGAAATCAATATTTAAGCACATTTGTTTATTCAAATAAACCCAAATGTATTATTCTTGCAGGTACCTGAGTGCCCTCGCTGACAGATTAAAGTGAGATATCTGTTATGAGTTCAGATGCTCTCATTTTTCTGGTGCGTCAACAGGAGAAGTCCACCAACATTTTCACTTTGTAAACTAAGGCCCTTAGCAAGAGTATAATTACAGAATAGGAACTGATTAAATCAGAGGTTGATTCTTGGTCAGTTTTCGCAATTCTCTCTTCTTTGAATGTATCGTGCATATGAAAAAGAAGTTACTCTTTATGTTTTTTCTTTATAAGCCAATTTGAGTCGCGGCTAACTTTTATTTTTGTCAAACAAACCAGGATAAATAGATATTCCGCTGTTGTAATCTGTCAGGTACTTATTTAACGAATGTACAGACACGAGGAATGCCAGTCTCGACAAAAATTTAGTAAAAGCCTGGCACCCCATTCATCTGATGGGGCTCGGGTACTACATTCATGAAATTCCCAAAGTAAAAGGAAGATATTGAATTATGTTGATAAGTATATTATCAGTGGGAATATCGTCTGATTGAACCCACTCGATGGGAGTTTAAAATTTGCTGCACTGAAGTAGTGGTGGTATGAGCGGAGTGGATGATTAATATGGAAACCATGGAAAGCCAAGAATTGCCTGAAGCCTACCACTCATGAAGATGATGTGGTTATTATTGTCAAGAGATTCATTAGAAACACTGGAAGATGACGGTTCAGATGATGGTGAAGGCAAGGACGCAACCTTTGTCGAGAATACAAGTTGTAAACGGGACTGCAAAACCTGAGTATTCTCTTCACGTGCAGTACTCAGCAATTCATCGGCAACGCAATGCTCGTACTCTCTGAACTGTCAACTACATCAAGTGCATACCGAACATCATAACCAACCTTTCTGATTCTCTGATAAGATCAATTGCCTGGTGTGTTAGCGGTCAGTTACGCAACCTCATTAAATTTGGCGTCAACATTATCAATGTTCGAAGACAATTCCTAACATTATCAAGTTGCTGGGGCTTGAATTGCAAGCGCCTGATAAGCCTTTGTTCCAAACATCTACTACAGGATTGCCACATGCAACTATTTCAATAACGACTATAACGTATTTGTTGGAAAATTGGGCGGAGTTCGATTGCATAAGTAGAAAAATAAATATATAATATTTTTATTTGATTTTCCAAAAAAAAAAGATTGCTTTAAATCTATAGTATGATTAATAAACAAAATATAATAAAGTATAAATCACAATTCATACATTATTGTTAAACTTAAACTTTTTTCCTTTTAACTATTTTTGAAATTGATTCATCTTAATCATTTTAGTCACATGTGTATCTAGTTTCTTATAGTATTTATAAAACATATTGAGAGAATTTTATCATTGTTGTAAAGAAAGTGAGATAAGAAGTACTAGCTCTTTTGAAGTTTAAATTTATTTATAGTAAATCTTAGATTTTAGTAATTTAATTAAAATAAAATTATAATTATAATAATTCTAATTAAGTATCAATTGAGCTTAAATAACATTGAATATCACATATTTGCTGAAGTTTATCAAATTTTACAATCAAATTTGACTTGATTAAAATTCATTTTTTCTTTTCAACTTGCTCTTTATATGTGACTTATTAGGTTCTTAGAAATGTGGACAATAGATATAAATTATAATCCTAAATTATATTAAAGATTAGATAAATTAAACTTTTTTAATTCATCTTTAATTTTTTAATTAAATAACTTATATTCATAAGTTAAAATTAACGTCTAGCAATGTAACATGACCACTCAAATATTTAGAAATGTTAAAGTAGTTTTAACTAATTTTTTTATGTATGATTTTTTATATAATTCAATCTTTTCATCATACAATTTTTCGATTAAATATAGAGCATATAATTAATGCTATTATATTTGATTAATCATTTTAGTTCTCCATTTTTAATAATTGATTTAATTAATGACATATAGAAACTATTTTAAAAGTGCCATTATACCTTAATCAAGGTTTTTCCAAATCAATAATAATCAAGAACAATGAAACGTTTCTACTAAATCACTATAAGAAAAATAGGTTTTAGCGACGGAAAATAAAGATTTTCTGTCGGGAAACAAATTTAGTGACGGGAATTATCGATGGAAAGAGTCGTCAGAGAAACAACTGTAGGTAAAATTTAGCAACAGATAAAACGAATCCATCATAAATTTAGCAACGAAAATTTGTACAACGGTTGGTAAATTTAGGGCTGAACTTTTTCATTTATGTTGCTAAATTAAGATAAATTTACCGACAAATTTAGAATATTATGTCGCTAATTTGCTGATAGAATCATAGTATTTCGTCAGTGAATTTAGCGACTGTAATTTGTAAGTCTGTCGCTAAATTTATCCACGGAATATATCATTACAATGCTAAGTTACCGACAAAAAATATTATGCATCGCAAAATATTTACCTACGGAATATATTATTCCGTTGGGAACTTAATGTCGAAGTTATATATTTTGTCGATAACTTATATAACTTAGTGTCAGAATGATATATTTCGTGGTAACTTACCAACATAATATAATACTCCGTAGCTAATTAGCAACAAAATATTTTATTTCTGGTGAGAAATTTATTTATGATAAATTTCAACTGTCATTTCTTACTTCCTACCTGAGTTTTCTATTGATAATCTTTATGTTTTTTGTACATTTAATTTCTGTAAATCATATAACATTGATTACTAAATGTAAAGTAAACATTGTCTTGAATGGTATAATAAAAAATTATAATATATGCGAATAAGTATCTTGAAAATAACTGTAAATTAAGAATTTATACAAAAACTTAAGAGTAGCAGACTATCAAATACATTCACTTATCCAGAAGCTATGTAGGTGGTGAAGGAGCTAGGTTATGCACTCCATCAGCCTCTCTATTTTGCTCTTAAGCTAAAGAACTCTCTTATTTGATGCAAACCGCCTATTAGATGCAACAATAGTAGATGTGGAGGATTGCGAACAACATGTGTTTGAAAATGAACCTAAGCTGAAATCCTTCCACGACGACCCCTACTACCCACTGCATTAAGATATGCCTGACTCTCATCAACAGTTTCTAAGTTCTGATCTTTGGATCATCCATATATGCAAGTTGAGAATATGCATAGTGAATAAAAGTTTCAACTCTCTCAAAAAGACTCAAGATAAATGAAACTACTAGGTGTTAATCGTCTATATATCCAAGATCTATCAACATTACTCATTTTTGCAAAATTGTTATTTAAAAAAGTGATTTCATAGTTAGTATCCTCCATTTCCCCTAAGTTTACAGAACATTTAATATTTACTTTACAGAACATCCCTTAAATTTTTACAGGTCTCTATCCATTTCCCCTCAAAATTGAAACTAACCTATCCTACCATATGAGTTCACAATTAGAAAAGTCAACATATGTGAGTATTAGTTAAAGAAAACAATATGCCAACTAAGCACTATGTTACGTGGTTTTATTTACACTTGCAAATTGAGAAAGTAAGTTCTTGTTATGACTCCTAGGCTCGTGAAATTTTTCACCGATAAGCCTCATGAGAGTTGCATCACGGATTTCTGGCTTATGTATCATCCTAGGGGTTTATTATGCAAAGAATTTTCATGTCAATTATATGAATTTCTTATGTTAATACTAAGTTTGAGTTAATCACCTATAAGTTCAAGTCTTTATGTTTCAATTTAAACAATGCCCATACATAAATAATTAAACTATTAAACCAATCATTAAAGTCTAACGAGGAGGAAAATTATATATAAAATCTATATAAGTGAGAGTGATGAGGATAAGCTATACATTGGAAGTCGGGCTATAAGAGGTGCAACTTTCTTTAGGCTTAATCACTTCATTTTGAATTGACCAATTTGTGGTCCAACTGGAAATGTTCTTTTGTGTTAAATCTTTATTATTTTGTTACTTTCTATTTCTCATAAAAGGGAGCATTGTGACTAAGCCTATGCAGTTGATTATATTTTTGGTGATTGAGTTAATTCTTCTCTTCTCTTTCTCTCTCTCTCTCTCTGTGCATGTGTGTGTGAGTATATTATGTCATTTTGATAGCATATTTTGTTGAACTCTGAAATATAGTTCAACATTAATCCCTGTTAATGACTATTACTAAGTAAAATGACATAACTTGACACATTAATTAGGGGCATGTGGATTTAGTTTTAAATAATAATTTTTTTAAAACTTGTCCTTACATTAAAATTGAGTTTTATTTTTATGTTCTTTTTTTATTAGATTCATAATTAAATGCATAACTAAAAAGTAATTTAAATTTTTTTAGAGTCCAAAACTCAAGATAGGTATTAAATATAGATGAAAATATGGCATTGAACAAAAATGTGCTCACTTTATTTGCAAAGAGATTTTAGTGTGAAGAAGAAGAGAAAGCTAGAGTTGTTATCAATTTCATTAGTGACATCTAAATCAGTCTACTTATAGATTTTTTAAAATAGTAATAGGGAAATGCAAATGGATTTTGAAGCTATCATTTATGCACTTAATTATTCATAAAAGTTTTTATTTATTATTTATGAATATAATAATGGTGTCATGCCTTAAAGTGTTAGACTAGTAAATAATTCAAAGCTAGCTTAGGGAAGATAAAATGATGGTTAATCAAATGATGCATGGTATACGTTGTGCTTGATTTTAATTATTTATTTATGGCATTTAAAGTGACTTTGATTTGTTAGAACTATACATAAGTTGCTTTTTCTAAGATTTGTTGGTCTTTCTAACTAATGTTGTGACAAAGAGATGTCGACTTTTTTTTATAGTTTTATTGCAATATAATTGGCCTTATCTTGTTTTTTATACATGACATCTTTGTTCAAAATGGTTTTGTACTATATTCAATTGGTTGAGTGGAATATGGATTTTCATATTACAAATAATAATTTGAATAGAAAAGATCTTTGGGATTTCTTTGTTTTCTCTTTTTGACGCCTCTATGAAATAAATTATTATTAGATGAAGTATTTTATTAGGTTTCTCACATTTTAGCACTATGTTAATTATTTACCTTTGTGTTGTGTCCTTAAATTTATGGTTGCATGTTATAGTTGTAGGTTTATAATTTCTGGGGCCTCTTATTAATGCTACTATAAGTTTTAGTGTTTTAGAAAGTTCATAATGAATTTGATGAAATTTTTGTCAAAGCTTGATAGGTCTTGTTGTGTCACTTCTCTTTGTTTTTGGTTATTTGGCTTGATGTTTATTAGTATAAAAGTTTATGAGGTTAGATTGAGTAGATTTTTTTTAGTGACATGATGACTATACTTATAATATTTTAAGAATATGCTTTTTGTGACATAGATTATACTTATGTAATGCTTCTATTAACATTTTCGTATCCTTTTACTTATTTTGGTTGTTTAAGAACCTATTATATGGTCTTAACTATAAATGGTCATAGGGTTGAGATATTGTATCTTGACATAGATTGTATTGGTGTTATGTCGTAGAATTTCATTTTCTTTATTATTTTAAGTGGTTGTTAAGTGATTGGGATTCTTCACATAATAAGAAAAGGGCTTCACATCAAACACAATAAATATAATACTATTCAAATGGTTTTGATTTGTATTTGGAATTAAGAACAAATTGATAAAAAAATAAGATCAATGTTGTTAACCTTTGATATTTTTTTATCAATTATACCCCAAATAATTCTACTAAATTCATCTACCATTATAAGAAACACTACAAGAAAATAGTGAATTAGAGACGAAAATTACCGACGGAATCGACAAATATTCTGTCGGTATACCAAATTACCGACGGAATAAACCGACGGTCAAAAACGTCGGAGATTCGGCCGTAGCTAAATTCACTGACGGAAAGTTTGTCTACCGTCGGTAAAATTACCGACCAAAAAGGTAAACCGTCAGTAACATCAACAGAAAAGTTACTGACCGTTCGATTTATTCCGTCGCTAAATTTACCGACTGGTGGCTTACCCGTATGTAAATTTAGCATCAGAATGTTTCTAATACAGTCGGTAAACTTACCGACGGTAAGATTGTCCGTCGATAAATTAGCAAATATTACCGACGGAAAGTATGTTCCGTCGGTATTGTATTTAGACAGTTATCGACAGAAATCTTGCATATTTCCGTCTGTAAAAATTTTATTAAATTTTTAAAAAATATATATTTCCATTATATTTAAATTATAATCGTCGAACAATTTTATTAATAATATATATTTAACTAGATATAAATAATTAAATAAAAATTTTAATGAAGGAATATAAATTAAAATATCTTAATTAATAATAAAAACGTTACATTACAATAATATCTGTAATA
>JANZXR010000172.1:40619150-40637039 GCA_027575705.1 Erythroxylum echinodendron | reverse complement strand
TACATGTGCAAAATTCACTATTCATGTGCATATATGAATGCATGAACATAGCAATACACTTTTAAACACTCCTAACCTGTTCCAAATTACTAATTTACCCTTCCCATTGGTGAGGGGATGTTACAGACCTAGTATTTCCCACTTCTCTTAAAATCTCTGCAAATTCCCATTTATTTTCACCAAGTAATGTTTTCTTTTTTTCCCCCATAACTCTTCCACCTCTCTGCACAGTGAAAAATGACGTAGAAAATCTTTCTCTTGTCTTCTCCATTCTTCAGTTATTTCTAATCCTCGGAGATAGTTCCTACTCCGTCATTTGAAGTGCACCGAAGCTCGTGAAAAAGGCATTAAACCTAAGATCGGATCCTATTGTCCTGTTACATCATAGAGGAAAAATTTCTGACTTAAGGCAGTGATTTTTACGACACCTTGCATTCAGATAAGTTGTTTCAATTTTATTGCTATTTTGGTAACAATTTAAGTCAGAAATACTTAGTTTGCACTGTTATGTTCTTTGTGTTGTCTCTTTATTTGGGTATAAGTCATCTCTATTTCTGGATTCATTATGTCGCTTGTGAATGAAACTAATGTATCTGTGAACCAATTCCACTACACCTTCTGTCACTGATGTTCCATAAATAGGTTTGCCCCCTTTCATCATAGCCTAGAGAATTATACCTGATCTTACTAGATTAGAGCATCTGGATTGGAGAAACTTTAAAAGATGGTATGAGAAAATTCTGTTATATTTTCAACAATTCGAAATTGATTATGTGTTGTATCCTGATATTTTTAGTGATAATACTGACCCTAAAACTATTAAAGACAACCATACCATAAAGGGAGTGTTGTTTAATCATATGATAAACATGTTATTTGATATCTATTGTAAGTATAAGACTGCCAAGGAAATTTAGGATGCCTTAATAGTTAAATATGGGACTGATGATGCTAGTATAAAGAAACACGCGGTTGCTAGGTGGTTAAAGTTTAATATTGTTGATAATAAACCTGTTATAAACCAATTATATGAGTTTGAAAACCTAATTGCTGAAATCCTTACTGAGAGTATGAATATGTGTGAATTGTTTCAAGCTAATGCTCTTATTGAAAAAATGCCTGTCTAATGGAATGAGTATAAAAACCAATTGAAGCATAAGAAGAAGGACATGAAACTACAGAAGTTGATAGGGCATATAAAGATTAAAGATGACAATCATACACAGAACAAGGCCAAATCACTTACCCCTACCCCTACTGTTAAGGATAATGTTATTTAACATAAAAATGCAAGTAAATTCAATAAGAATGGTAGATAAAACAAGTCTTTCAGCAACAACAACCATGGTCAGTTGAAGCATAAAAGGATTGATGGTGACTGTTGGTGGTGTCACAAGTTAGGTCATCTTGCTGCTTTTTTCCAAGATATAATCAACTATGAGATGAAGGACAAAGGACAAAAACCATGCCAGTTAGGGAAAGGAAACTAGAAGGGATACCAATGGGAAAACTATAAGAGTTTTGGTAGGCCTTAAGCTAATGTGGCCGAAGTTGCTGGTTGTGATGACGAGGAGATTATTACTATTGTAGTGTCCGAAGATAACCTTGCTAGAAACTTGGTCAAGTGTATGGTTGACATAGGAGCCACATGCCACATTTACACCAACAAGGACCTGTTCAAGGAGTTGAATGATGCTACCGACAGTGAGTTCGTGTACGCGGGCAACTTTAGTAAAGTTTCTATCTAAAGCGTTGGGAAGGTTAAGCCCACACTCACTTTTGAAAAAGTTTTGGCTTCAGAAAATTTTTTATTTGTTCCTGATGTTCATAGAAACTTGATTTCTGGTGCCTTACTTAACAAAGCTGGTGTTAAAATTACTTTTGATTATGATAAGCTAGTTTTGATTAGGAATGGGAGCTTTGTTGGTAAAGAGTTTTGTAATGGGGCTTATTTTTACTTAATGATGAAATGAATGCATCTACTTCTTCTTCTTATATTGTTGACTCTTTAGACATATGACACTCTAGACTTGGGCATGTAAATATAAGGTCAATTAAAAGGATGCAAAGCTTAAACTTGTTGCCCCAACTAGATCACCAAAAAAATGGGAAATTTTCAAATTTGTATTGAGGCTAAACACTCTAAGAAACCTTTTAAGTCAATAACAGAGACAGAGAGTCACAATTGTTGGACTTGGTGCTCACAAATTTGGGCGATTTTAAGAATTGCATGTGTAAAGGAGGTGTGAGATATTATGTTAGTTTTATAAATGATTGTTCTTGATTTACTAAGGTTTGTTTATTGAAAAGTAAAAGTGATGTAGAGGAAATGTTTACAAAATACAAAGCTGAGGTTAAAAACCAATTGAAAAGAAAAATTAAGAGATTTAGGTCTTATTAAGGTGGTGAGTATAGTACTAATTTCCTTGCTGATTATCTTGAAAAATTTGGGATTATTCATGAGCTTTCAGTGCCTTATATACCTAAACAAAATGGAATTACTGAGAGGAAAAATTGAACACTTAAGGATATGATGAATGCAATTGATTTCATCAGGTTTACCTGAATTTATATGGAGGACAATTATTCTTTCAGCTTGTTATGTTCTAAAGTTTACCTGAATTTATATGGAGGACAATTATTCTTTCAGCTTGTTATGTTCTAAATAGAGCCCATCATAAGAAACTAGATCAAACCCCTATAAAATTTAGAAACGTTATCCACCTAATTTGAGTTTTTTAAAAGTGTTGGGATATCTTGCTAAGGTTACTCTACCTGAACATAAGAGGAAGAAAATTGGGCTTAAGACCATTGATTATATTTTTATAGGATATGCCTATAATAGTACTGCGTATAGATTTATAGTTAAGGAAGAGGGATCTAACACTTATAGACCAATTGTGGAGTCAAGAGATTTAGTGTTCTTTAAAGATATATTTCCTATGAAAGTGGGTGTGCAAGCTCTAAGAGAATCTTTCCCTAGTTTTTCTACCAATGATGATATAGAGGAAGAGGAAATTGTTGAACTAAGGAGAAGAAAAAAAGCTAGAGTCCCACTAGTTTTGGTTCTAACTTTATTACTTCCTTTATGATGGAAAAATCTGATGAGTAGATGAAGATATTGTGGTCACTTATATTATTAAGGAAGATTGCAAAACTTATAAAAAAGCAATGAGATTTGTGGGTGCTTCTTTTTGGAAGGAAGACATAGATAGTGAGTTATAGTCAACTACGTCTAACATAATGTGGGTTTTAGTTGATCTACCTCGAGATTGTAAGCCTTTAAAGTATAAATGGATCTTCAAAAAGAAGTTGAGACCTGAAGGAACCATTGAGAGGTCCAAGGTAAAGCTTGCGATTAAAGGATTTAAACATAAGGAAGGATTGGACTTCTTTGATACTTACTCTCCAGTTACTAAAATTGCATCTATAAGGATGTTATTTGCTATTACCTTAGTGTTTAAGCTTTATATGTACCAAATGGATATTAAAACAGCTTTCTTGAATGGTGATCTTGATGAGGCAATTTATATAGTCTAGCCTGAGGGGTTTAGAGTGCCCGGTCAGGAGCAAAAGGTGTGTAAGTTGGTGAAATCTTTATATGGACTTAAACAAGCTCCCAAACAATGGCATGAGAAATTTGGAAGTGAAGTTTTCAAACATGGTTTTACTCTTGTGATTCGAATTCATCCACTTATGTGAAATCTGATGCCACTGGATGTGTGATCATAACCCTTTATGTGGATGATATGCTTATTATTGGTACTAGCTTATTTGTCTTGGATACTACTAAGAATCTGCTAAATTCTTCCTTTAATATCAAAGATCTTGAACCTGTAAACTTTATTTTAGAGTTAAAATTGATAGGAGTGGCTTAAAGTTGATAGGATTGACTCTAGTTTTAGGTTAAACCAAACTCATTATGTTAAGAAAATTTTGAAGAAGTTTAGTTACTGTGATGTTGATCCAGTTAAGACACCCTATAATGCTAGTGTTGTTTTAAAGAAAAATCTTGGTGATAGTATAAACCAAGGTGATTATGCTAAAATTCTTAGTAATGACCAAGTTGAGTATGCTAAAATTCTTAGTAACGTGATGTCTTTGATGAACTATTCTTATCCTGATATTGCATAATGTGAGAGTAGACTTAGTAGATATAATCCTAGTCAAGAGCATTAGAATGCACTGATTCGTTTGTTGAGATATTTGAGAGGTACTATGCACTATGAATTAACTTTTGGTGGTCATCCTCCTATATCGGGGTATTATGATGTTAACTAGGTTACTGAGAGTGATGATATATACTCTGCTAGTGGTTATATCTTTACCTTGGAAGGAGATGTTATATCTTGGAAATCATCCAAGAAAACAAGTTTCGTGAGATCAATAATGAAGGCCAAGTTTATGACTTTGGAGATGGTAGGATGGGAAGCTGAGTGGCTAAAGAATCTCTTAGCAGATATCCCACTTTTGAAAAAACCAATTCCTTATGTGTTCCTTCATTGTGATTCGCAGGCTGCCATTCATATTGTTAAGAACAAGACATATAATGGCAAAAGTATACATATTAGATTGAGATATATAATTGCTTGTACTTTGATTAGACATGGTGTAATCTCTCTAGACTATGTGAAGTTATAAAGAAACTTAATGGATTTGTTTACAAAAGCTTTAAATACCAAACTAATTTCAGAGCATGCTAAAGGAGTTGAGCCCAATTGCGTAGTAACTTCGTGATGGATGCCCGTCTTAAGAAACTAAGTTCAATAGGTCAACAAAGTTATGCGGTGATTACTTACATGTACTATGTTTTTGGAATAATACTGAGATATATTCAATTGTTGAATTGTGTTTTTTAGCATGGCTTTACTATGTTTGCTGAGGTTGGATAATTTAATCCTTAATAAGTTTCATAGCCCAAGTTGGGATGGTATGAGCAGCACACTTGGTTGTTAACCTATCTTTCTCCTAAATTGTTACAATTTGTTTCCCAATTTTTAGACCAAGTAGGGATTGTTGGTGTAAGTCAAAAACTTGGAACATTTCTCTCTCCTTGTTTTGGTTTGTGTCCCACGTCGAAAGAGTAAGAGACTTTTCACCTAGTTTATATACTAGAGTGTTTTGTGAGACTTTGAATCAAGTCTCTTGACAAGGGTATGGATACCACACGGGCACTCGCGCGCCTCTCAGCTTGGCTCAATAGCAACGTGACACTTGTGAAATAAACCTTTTGGGGGCCAATTGGTTTAATCTTATTTTCAATACATTTTTAGTGCTAGTTTCAGTTACTAAACGTTATAATTTGACTTAGTCTTTCCCACTTCTCCTAAAATCTCTCCATATTCTTATTTATTCTCACCAAGTAACATTCTCTTTCTTTTTTCCATAAATCTTCCACCCTTCTATATAGTGAAAAATGATGCATAACATCTTTCTCTTGTCTTTTCCATTCTTCAGTTGTTTCTAATCTTCAAAGAGAGTTCCTATTCTACCTTTTAGAGTGTACCGAAGTTAGTGGATAAGTCCTTAACCCTGATGTCGGACCTCATTGTCTTGCTGTACTGTAAATAGTGAATTTCTGACTTGGAGCAGTGATTTTTGCAATGCCTTACATTCATATAAGTTGTTCCAATTTTATTGATATTTTGCTAATAGTCATTATCATTATTTCACCTAAATAGAATGTGTTATCGTAAGAAACAATTTAACAAAAAGAGAGTTTGTTGAATGAGATCTTATCAACACAATAACAATGAAAATAATGAATAACAACGAATAATATGTTTTTTTAATACAAAAGAGAAATAATGATATTGTTAAGGATTTTTGTTTATTTTTTAAATTTAGGCATTGAGATAGTACCCAAATAAAGAGGTAGATGCAAATGCAAAAACATTAATTATATTTATAATTTCCATTTATTTGTTTTGTTCCAAATTTTCGTAAAAGATTTACTCATATTTTGTTTTATATTTTACAACAAATGTCTTCTCATAGAAGACTTACTCACATTTATGATAATTAGTTGTGAGAAAAAAAAAATTTAAACGCACCTTACTCGAATCATATAAGTTGCATTGGTACATATATGTTATTTGAGAGAATAACGATTATTTTATAATTTAGAAAATGCTTGTGGTGGCTATATGCCAACATAAATTTTAATAAAATGAAGAACGTTAAAACAATGGGAAAACACTTCGTGACTCAGATAGGGTAGCTATCTGTGGCCTGCAGGTACTAACTAGGATTGGAAAATAATAAATATGTTGAGATGTTGCTTAATCGTTCTTCGGAGATTAGAGATTAGAATTATACAAGGATAACTGTAGTCAAGATCTCAGGTAATTTAATTGAGACATAAACCCTTATCAATTCTCAAAGTCTAACTCTTAGGGACCTTAACTGACCAACCATCCCCGTGTAAGTATAATATCTAACAGGATTTAAGTCTAAACTTTATGATGTACAGAATCCTTATAAACAATAAATAAAGAGCATACTTATCTTTCTATATGACCGATACTATATTATCCAAATTGTTGAGAAAGAATCCACCACAACAAAGTAAAGAACAAATCAGAGCTATTTAATATTTGAAATAAGCAATTTAGAATCTATTCCCTTTAAAGATTCCTAACAAAAGTCAATATATCCTTTCAATATATGCTAGCGATTATTGTTGGGGTGCCATCTCAATTGAAGAGATTGATAAGAAAAGGCATTATAGTAGCCATGCTAATGGCTAGTTCAAAGAATAAGAAAAGTACTACCACACAATCTATAGAGAAACGTTGGCACTAAAAAAATGCCTCAAAAAATTCAATTTTCAAATTAGCACTTACCACTTTCTAATTGAAATAGCCAATACATCATTTCCAAAGGTTATTAAGACTAACAAGAAGATATTGCTTAATAATCAATTACTTCATTGGCAAGATTGGTTTCTTAGCTAAAAATCCACCGTTCACCATATTAAAGATCACTACAATATCCTTGCATATTTTCTCTCTTGACCTAAAAAATCAATTCAATTGCTTTCCCCCATCCTCAAAAAAACCAATTTCTCTTATTCTTTTCATGGTGGAATTTCCAGATTAAGAAATCCTTCCCCCAAATCACCAAAACTCTTTCAAAAATAATAGATGACATTGTTGTTTACCTTCAAAAAATCTCTATTTTTACTACCTCCTTGTTCTCACTACCCTGAACATTCCTCCACACTCTCTTCAATCTGACATGTTAACACCTTGCTGAACCCTTCTCCATCTTTATGATTCTCTTTTTGAGCCAACAATGTGGCGTCTATGGGATTTATCCACCAGTGTGCTTGTCCAATTGCTCTCTCTCCTTTACATTTTTACAATCATCTTGCTAATCTAGCCAATGTTAGTTCCCTATTATCGACATTTTTAGAATGGCTCCAATCCCTACTTAAATGGCATATTCAACTTGGCCAAATCTTTGACAAGTATCAACTACGGAGCACTCCTCTGTCTAAACAAAAAGCTCATCCTATCTTCATTGTCCATTGTCAGTATAACTTGATTGAGAATGATTATATTTGTACCAAAAAGCTCATCCTATCTTCATTGTTCATTGTTAGTATTACTTGATTGAGAATGATTATATTTGCAATGTTAGTCATTTTCAAATTTGGTGAACCTCCATCAATAGGCCCAACAATTAGAAAGATGATGCGTGATTTGTACCATTTTTTAGATCACCTAAGCCATCATCCGAATTTTTCTAAGCCAACTACTTATACATCTTTGGTTCTATATCTTGGTGACTTTGCCTTTCAAGAGCCCATTTCACCAACAGCTAGATATTAGTCTTTTGTTTACTAATTTGCTCATATAAGATTCAATATTATAGTAGGTGAACTACCATAGACATGTGGCTTTGAGCCCAAGCAACATTTTCAAATTGGAAAAAGCTCTAGAGCTCAAGAGTCCAAACTTTCTGGTTATTTTCAAGATGTTCAAAATCCTTAACCTCTAGTTTGGACGTGACACAAAAATAGCTTGTATTATTAAAGAGCTTGAAAAAAAAAAGATGATGACATGTTGATATGATGACAGTAGTGAATTCCAATGTTTTTAGGCACCTCCTTGTTAATAGATTATATCCGCTTAACCAATTTAATAATAATGCTTTCAACTCCCGTGCTTATTTTTAATTCCTTCTTTTCAGATTTCACTTTGTTTTTTCAGTTCCCTTAACAGTTAATTGCGTTCAACAATTCAAAGAATGCAATATTTTATATACGTATTTAAATATCGACTCATTGGTCGAGACTGTCATAATTTCTGCGTCTATTATTATTATACTGAGTACTAGGCATTGAAGTTGAAGATTAGTTAGTTAGATGAAAAAATAAGTTATGTCATTTACCCTCATCGTAAATAATTTTTTTAAAATAAAAGAAAGTGTTAGAAAATATTGAATTATAATAATATTAACTCAAGTTGATTTCTAATAAATTTTATTCGGTTCTTTATATAAATAATATGATAATTTTTATTATTTGATTTAAAAATAATATAATTGTTAAAAAATCATGGCATGTACATTTTATTAGTTATATCAAGAAACTTCAAATTTTATTAATAAAATTTATAATAAAACTTGGGACTTTTGTTATATGTATTTCTTCAAAAATAGGACTAGCAGTAGTATCATCATATCCCAATGCTTTGAAAGCAGTTTCCTATTTTATTTGAATCCGTTGAAGTTTGTTTTCCTATTTTATTTAAATCCTTTTGAAAGAACATTTCCTATTTTATTTGAATTCCTTGAAATTAGTTTTATTCGGATCCTTTTGGAAGTAGTGTTCCTATTTTATTAGAATCCCCTTGAAATTAGTTTTCGTATTTTATGTCAACCCTTTGAAAACAGTTTTCGTATTTTATTTGAACCCTTTGAATGATTCAAGAGCTTATCTTTAGTAGTTTTACGTCCTGAAGAAACCGTTAATGTCCTTGTTTCCTAAGGCTTACCGACAATCACGAATTATTCTTTAGAAGAGAAGCATGGAGTCACAACTTAGAGGAGGAACTGATTATGCTGCACGCGTCATTGTTCAAGTTCTCGGTGGCTTTTGTTGATAAGGAGTTCCCAGGTTGTCTCTTGAAGACATCAAAAATCGTGTCTAATGATTTTGTTAGGCTGACTTGAAGTTCAAATTGACCGAGTCTCTTATGTCACAATTCAATTGCATCATCTTTTTTGTTGGATTCACAATATTATTGGAGACCTTTGCCTATATTACATATAATTTTGAGCACTTCTTACTTTTAGAAATTACTAAGGAGCCTTTAGTAATTTTCCATTTGTCATCTTTGAAAGTGCTGCAAAAATCTTCATCATTAAGTATGCCAACTGATATCAGATTTAGGTGAAAATCAGGAATATGTTTGACATCTTTCAGAGGTAGTCTCATGCCATTGTCTGTCTCCAAGTAAATATCACCTTTTCTGGTGATTTTGGCTAAACCGTTATTTTTCATTGTATCGACACCAAAATCTCCTTCTGTATATGATGAGAAGAGTTCTTTATGTAATGTGACGTGAATAGTAGCACCACTATCACCTATCTAGTTAAACTCATAGGATGTACTATTCACATCATTATCATATGAGACGATGTGAAAGTCATTAATGGTGGTAGCCGTCGATGCATGTTCATCATCACTGTTATCATCTTTCTTGACTTCTTTGTTTTTGTTTTTTGAACTTTTGATAGAACTTTTTGATGTGACCCTTCTTTTTGCAGTGATGATACTCAACATTTGCATATTTATTTGATCTTCTTCTACTTTTATCTCTAAAATTTGGACCTCTACATTTGCTCCTCCCCCTAGAACCTGTGACTAGAACTTCTGACTGTGTTAAAGAGACCGAACTCTGTGATCTCCGTCTCATCTCTTCATTCAGAATTCTACATTTTACAGATTCCATGTTAACAACACTATCAACTGCAGAATTGGTGATTGAAATCTTCAAAATCTCCTAAGACTTTGGCAAAGAGGTAAGGATGGAAAGGCAAGTGCCTCATCATTGAACTTTATACTCATTCCTAATAATTGATCCACGATCCCCTAAAATTCATTTAAATGACCTGCTACAGAGGTACGTTCTCGATATTTTATCTGTACTGATTTTGTCAAATAAAATAATTTATTGTTACCGGTTTTTGAGGCTAACAACTCCTCAAGCTTCTCCTATAATGTCCGTGCATGAGTCTCGTTACAGATATGATTATATATATTATCTTCAACAAATTGCCGAATAAAACTACATACCTGCTCATGCTCAAACGCCCACTCCTCGTCCGATTTATTTTCGGGTTTTGTTGTGGTAAAGACTGATGAATGTAATTTGGTAACGAACAGGAGATCTTTCATCTTGTTCAAGTTGGAGCCATTGAGGCTAATCATCATGCTTATTTTTGCCTCCATCTTGATCATACATATGAACAATACCCGTAGGTATGAACAGTACCTATACGTTTGAACCTCCCTCTGATACCTCTTGTTGGGAAAAATTGACAATGAAATCTCACAGGCAAAATAAGCAAGAAAATAACACGCAGAAATTTAACATAATTCACCCTCTAATTTGGGCTACGTCTACGAGCCAAACTTCGAATAAAACTTCCACTAATGAAAATAGTAGGTACAAAAAGTAAAAATAATAAAACAAAATAGTGACACTCATACACAAAGTGTTTCCCAAATTTACTATCCCTAGGATAATATCCTCACTTTTTTGTCACTCATTTTTTTAGGAAAACGTTTCCTAAAAAATACCCAAAATCACTCTCTCACAAAACTTTTGAACACTCCCACATATACATATACAATTCCATTTGATGGAAGAGGGGGAGGGTCTTTATATAGACCCTCCTCCATGTCTTTGCCGCCACAGCTTGCATATTGCAAGCTATCCATTTTGGCAGCTTGCATGCTTGTTTATGTAAACAACTTGCTAACTTGCAAGCAAGTTGTTTATGACAACTTGCTTTGCCTCTTTTTTTTTAAAAAATTAAAGATACAATGACTATGGCGGTACCATATGTCGGTACGATTTTACACAAGGTGAACTCGATTGACGGAACCAACATCCCTAAGTAGCCATTCGTAATAAGAGACAGAGGAGAATAACCCATTGATGAGGTTGAGTAAAATCAAATTTCCTTTGTTTGACGGTGAAAATATTAAGTTGTGGCTTTATCGTTGCGAACAATTTTGTCCAGCTGGATCACACTTCTGAAAGGATGAAGGTGAATATTGCAATTCTACACATGGATGGATGAGCATAGAAGTGGTATCGACTATATACTAGGAATCGTAATAAAACTGAGGCTGTTGATTGGGATGAGTTCACAAAGGCTATTAAATATAGGTTCAATGCGGGGATATTTGACGATCCAGTGGGGGGATTTTAAGGATTTGAAGCAGACAGGAACATATAATTGAAGGATTCAGCAGCGATGAATTCACATCTTGATTGATAATGGAAGTATATATAATTTTATGGACACTGCTGTAGTCAGAAAAGGGGGTTGTGATCTTCAAGAAATTGAGCCAGTTTCCATCACAACAGGAGGGGAACTTAAGCTGGAACGTAGACAGTGTTGCAAGAATTTCGTCTGGACAATGCAAGGGACACAGTTCACCATGGATGTGTTAATGCTGTCACTAGGGGGTGTGATGTTGTCTTGGGAGTTCAGTGGCTGGTTGGTCTAGACAATGTACTATGTAATTTTAAGGATAGAATGATGACGTTTAATTGGGAAGGACGCGTAATAACATTGCAAGGAACCTAGAAGGGAGACCTTGAGTCATTTTGAGCAAGGACTTCTAGAAGAATCTACGATGTTCAACCAACGGTCAGCTATTGATGATGCAACTAACGATTCTTATCAAGTATTAGTTGCAACAGATGACAATAATGGACGAACAGGGGAGCGCCTTCGATGAGATTAACACTGTTTTGTCTGAGTATGCAGAGGTGTTTCAATAACCAAATCAGCTTCCACCGGATCGCAAGCACAATCTTCAAATTAAATTGAAGAAAGGAGTCAATACCATCAATGTGTGCCCTTATCAATATTCAAGGACACAAAAGGATGTAATAGAGCATTCTGTATGGGAACTCTTGAAACAAGGATTCATTTGCCATAGTTACAGACCTTATGCATCACCTGTGGTCCTTATCAAGAAGAAGGACAACTCTTGGTGTATGTATGTGGATTACTGGGAGTTGAACAAGCACACGATTAAGGATAAATTTTCGATACCACTCATTGAAGAGTTACTGGATGAGTTACACGGTGCCAACTGGTTCACCAAACTGGACCTACGATCGGGATACCACCAAATTCAGATGTAGGAGGATAACAATCTGAAGATGACTTTCAAAACACACGAAGGGCACTATAAATTCTGGTCATGCCCTTCGGTTTAGCGAATGCTCATTCAACATTTTAGAGAATGATGAATGAATTGTTTAGACCATACTTGCGTCGTTTTGTGTTGGTGGTTTTCGATGATATACTAATTTACAGTTCATCATTACCATTGCATATAGAACATATTGCGGTGGCTCTCCAAATGTTAAAGGAGAACTAGTTATTCTTATAAGGGAGCAAATTTGTATTTGGGGCGCATCAAGTGGAATATCTGAGATATACGATTTCAAAAGGAGGGGTAACACCAGACTCCCTGAAGGTCAAGACGATTGAGGAATGATCTGAAGCAAAAGGAATTAAGGAATTGAGAGGATTTTTGGGAATCACGGACTATTATAGGAGGTTCATTAAAGGGTATGGGATGATAGCTAAACCTTTGATAGACATGATTAAAAAGGAACGAATAACCCACTGGGAATGGAACCAAGAAAAACGGGCAACCTTCAAGAGATTAAATGAAACTAAAAAACTGTAAGGGGTAGTAGTTTCGCTAACTTTCTGATTCGTTTCTAGCAAACAAAAAAAATCAAAAAAAATTAAAAGAAAAAAAATAAATCAACACCGAGATTTGTTAACACAGTTTGGCAAACTTTGCCTATATCTGCGGAGCCCTCACCTAACTTAATACTTTCAATAATGACAGTAGTTTTATATAAGGCTTTACTGAGCCGACACCACTCAACTCTTGACATTCCCCTCGTCCTCACAACCCATGAAGGTATTTCACACCCAATAGTACGACCACCTCGTACTAACCTCGACAGGGGATTTTCTCAAAAAATGTTTATTGAAAAACAATAAATAATATCAAAATCTGAACACACTTGAGATTGAAACAGTATAACTCTCTTATGAGTTTAGCTCCTCCAAAAAAGATCTGAAAGTTGTTTACACATAATTAGTTGAATCATGAGCCACTCCATAAAGATGACAATCCAACATGATCAATCCCCATACGATCAATACATAATAGTGAATCTCCTACTAATGTTCACTAAAAAAAATGCAACCATGTCTCACGAAAACCAGAAATCACAAAGTCACTTCTACTATATGTCATAGAAATGAAATTGGCGCACCAACAACAAAAGCACTGAAGATAGTTGTGTCTCACCAAAGCTAGATGTCATAAATTCAATTCATCTATCTTGAAAAAAATGCAATTGACGCACCAACAACAAAAGGGCTGAAGATTGCCGTTAATTAACACAATAAATACACCCATGGCAAAGACCCAAAATCCATACAAAAAACCCTTTGCCACACCTCTGAAATTCCAGCAGTACACCTCAACCCTCACATACATAATGCACCATACTTCTTGTTAAGATACACATTAATTAAAGATAGGACGCTATTACAACTAGAAGATTATCCCCAATAGATTTTTGAATCCAAGTCATTATCTAATTAATTCCAATTATCTTATAGGTCCAATTAACAAAGAATGCCAAAACAAAATAAAAAAACACCATATATCCTAACGGAAGCAATTGTGGAAACTCTAGTGCTGACATTACCGGATTTTTCAAAAACTTTCGTAGTTGAGATTGATGCAAGTGGATAAGGAATCGGGGCAGTATTACAACAGGAAGGACATCCCATTGTGTTCCTCAGTAAATCGTTAGCTCACAGGCATCATGGGTTATCTACTTATGAAAAGGAGTTTTTGGCTGTGATCAAAGCTATTAAACACTGGCATCACTATTTGAGCCTTAAACTGTTTATTGATCGAAGTGACCATTTAAGTCTTAAATACCTACTAGAGCAACGTCTCTCTACACCTTTTCAACAAATCATGGCTATCAAAACTTTCGGGGGTATGACTTCGAAGTGCATTACCATAGTGGGAAAGAGAATGCAGCTGCTGACGCTCTATCTAGAATTACCAGTGCAGAAATGCTGAAGTTGTCTATGACACAGATATAAGGTGGACTGTTGGAAGAAATTAAACAGAGTTGGCAAGAAGATCAAGGAATTCAAGACATCATCAGAAGGTTGGGATCAACCAATATGAAGTCTAGTGTTTATGAGTGGAAGGATGAGTTACTGAAATGGAAAGAAAGGGAAGGTTGGTGGTAGAAGCAAGCAAGAAACTCCATCAGAAAATCGTTGGAATTAGCCATGATGATGCCATAGGAGGTCATGTAGGGACAATAGCTACACTGAAGAAGCTACAGAACATATTTCTCTGGAAAGGAATGGTTAGGGATGCTAGAGCCTATATCCAGCTATGCGTGAGTTGCCAGAGGAACAAATATGATATTTCTGCTTATCCTGGTCTGTTGCAACCTATTAAAATTATAAAAGGTAGTTGGAAGGAGGTGAGTGTCAATTTTATGGAAGGGCTATCTATGTCGAAGGGGAAATCAGTTATTTTAGTAGTGGTGGAAATATTTACAAAATACGCTCATTTCATTCCTATTAAACATCCTTATTCTGCTTGTATCATTGCGGAAGTATTCCTTTATAATGTGCTCAAGCTATATCGCATGCTAGAATCGATTATTAGTGATAGAGATCCCGTATTTTTAAGTAAGTTTTAGCAAGAGCTCTTGTGCTTGCAAGTAGTTAAGGTAAAATATTCCATTGCCTACCACCCGCAGACAGACGACCAGACAGAAGTAATGAATAAGATTCTTGAAACTTATCTACGGTGTTTCTATTGTGAGACACCTTAGAAATGGTAGGAATGGATACCTCTAGCTGAGTGGTGGTATAACAAGACCTATTGACCTTCCATTAATTCTACACCATTTGAAGCTCTATATGGATATCGACCACTGATTTATACGCCTTATATCACAAGGGGCTCTAAAGTGCTAGAAGTTGATCAAATTTGCAGAACAGGGAGGCAATGACCAGTGTCACAAGATTTCATTTACAAAGGGCCCAAAATCAAATCAAGAAATATGCGAACTCCAAGCGATCAAAATGTGAATTTAAGGTTGATGAGCTGGTGTTGTTGAAATTACAACCTTACAATCAGCATTCCCTTCAGAGAAGAAGCAACCAAAAGCTATCACCCTTGTACTATGGATTATACAAGGTAATTCAACATGTTGGGAAGGTGACTTACAAGTTGGAGTTTCCACTAGAGACAACAATACACCTCGTGTGCCATGTGTCGCAGTTTAAGAAGGCACAAACGGAGCAAGACAAGATTTCTTCAGCCTTATCGAAATTCCTCTCTCCGGTAGAACATATACTAATAGCAGTGCTAAACCGAAGCATAAAAACAAGAAACAATTGTGCAGTCACTCAGTGGTTAATTAAATGGTCAGATGGTGAGAACATCGGGGCAATATGGGAATACTTATTTGATCTCTAAAAATGCTTCCTAGAAGTTAACTTGATAGACAAGGACATTAAGGGGAAGGGAATTGTTGCAGAATAAAATGAGTAAGAAGACGTTAAAGTGGGAAGCAACAAAAGCTTGCTTTGAATTTCTTTTAACACAGCGTTTAAATAAGGACTCATAGTTTTAAGTGTATAAGCGCATATCGAACAGTGAATCACATGTATTGAAGGAATCTGTAACGGATACACTAATATGCCAAAACAGAATGAAAATGTTTTTCTCTCTCTAAATCTCTGTGATTCTGTGTGTTCTCTCTCTTTCTTTGTTCTTTGCGTCTTCTTCTGTTGAATTAACAACTTACGACATGAATAGTTTATGTTATTCCAAAAACTTATCAACACGGGCTAGATATGGAGAGATTTTCAGCGGCTATGTCCTATATGCTGAGTCGGCGTAGGAATATTCATTGGGTTAGGTTTTAGGGTTTATATGATTTGAAATAAATTCTGCATGGCGTGACGCTCAATCCTTTGCTGGAGTCCACAGCCAAGTTTGCCATTCTTACACAATGTGTCTTAGGTTCTATTAGAAGTTAGAGTTAATTCAAACTTTTAACAATTTGGTTATTACTTTGCTACTGTGAAATAAGCTAGGAGATTCACTTAGTTTTCCTATTTTCTAAGTAAATTAGTTTGATTCGTGAGACTTTATAGCTAATACACGATTTTCTTTCAATTCAAATTATAGCTCTTGTAAAGCTTATTTAACAGGCTTTGTTGCCCGTGAATAATTCAAGGTTGATCAGTAGAATCACTTTCTTCTCCTTCTAAAGTTGTTCAATTTTATAATATTTCTCCAACAAGAGTGGTATCAGAGTCAGGTTCTCTTAAACTAGACATACCATTCTTCTTGTTTGCAAACAATGGCAACAAATTCATATCTTACAACCATAAATGCCAATTTTCAAAGGCGACTCCTAAGCGTTTTGGAGTATAAAGATGAAGAAGCTATTTAGATTTCAGGATCTTTAGGATCTCATGGAAATAGGTATTACATTATCTAGTGATGATGAGACTTGTCTAATAGACAATCAGAAATGTGATGAAAAAACCCTCTTCTTTATCCAACACGCAGTGGATGAATCAATATTCTCCAGAATGGTTACTACTACGTCGGCTAAACAAGCTCGTTTGATCTTCAAAATTGAATATTAAGGATCAACAAAGGTAACTACTGTTAAACTTCAATCTCTTTGACAAGATTTTGAAAGTTCATTTATGAAAGGCAATGAATCATTCTAGGAATACCTAGCAAAAGTGTCTTCCATTGTAAATCAAATGTGCTCATGCGGTGAGAAAATCGTGGATAAAACTGTTATAGCTAAATTGTTAAGGAGTTTAGCTCCTAAATTTGATGATGTATTAGCTGTAATTAAGGAATCAAAAGATTTGTCTATTTTTCCATTTGATGAATTTGATGGAGTCTTTAAAAGCACATGAGGATATGATCAACGGAATTGCCGCAAAAGAAGTAGAAAAGGCATTTTAGGTCAATGGGAAGTAAGAGTCATCAAATCAATGTGCTAGAGGAAGAGGTAGAGCAAGTTTTTGAGGTTGAGGCTGAGGCCATGGAAGGACTAGTTGCTTATATTGTTCCTATTGTGACAAAAATAGACACATAGACAAATTTTGCTGGTCCAAGCTAGAAAAAACTAATTATGCTGAGGAGGATGAAGAGTAAAACGACTTATTATTCATGGCTCGGTCAACACAAAGATTGTTACTGGTGATAGTGGTATGTTGACAATGGCTGCTCATATCAAATTACCGGTGACAGATCCAAATTCAAGGATCTTGATGAATTAATAAGGTCACAAGTTCAGCTTAATGATGACAAACAGCTCTAGATTGAAGGCTGAGGGACTGCAGTGGCACCTATAGGTAACCAAAAGAAGTTTATTAAAGATGTGTACTTTGTTGGAACCCCACCCCGGCGAGTCACGTGCCCGACGTCCTACGAGACATCTGGACGCGTATCCCACAAGGGAGGAATTCCCCACTAGGTCAAACCTCAAAAACAAACTCATTTCACTTACCTCCGATCAGAATTAA
>JANZXR010000172.1:40589910-40614458 GCA_027575705.1 Erythroxylum echinodendron | reverse complement strand
TGTTGATGATGTTATGGAGACCATGTTAGGCTGATTTAGTTTTAGGGATTGCTTTTGAACTATTTTGTTAGAACTCCCATTTTATTGAATTGAATGAAGTTGTCTTTGGTGATTGGTGAATTTATTTGTTATCTTGCAATAAATCGAGAGAGTTAGTAAGATTAATTGTGTAGGATTGTACAACGAGAGTTGGCGACCTATAGACTTACAATCATCATGTCAATTGACTAGTTAGAAGAGAGACCCTGGCGAAGTCAGTTGATTACACATAGGATAGTTTAATAACTAATTGAATCGGTAGTCATTGGGTAGGTTGAGAGATCGTCCAATTGATTCCCTTTAATTTGATTAGTGACAATTAGTTACACTTTGAGGGAGGGTAATTAATATATTCGAAAATCTTATGTGGGACACAATTCGATTAATAAAATAGAAGGGAGACAAAATAGGGAAAAAAGTAATCTTATAGTCTTTAGATTCTTGAGTTCCGGTTTTTTTTGCATATTAATATTGTCTATTCCTTTGTGTTAGTCTTTTAATTTTAAGTTAATTTTCCAGATTTTTGAATTAAACAATTTCGTTTCTTAAACAAAGTTTTGTCTAAATTAAGTGGAGAAGGAGTTGGATTTTCCGCATTCATTAATTTTTTATTCATGTCTGTTTCTTTGTTGGTTTATTTTTGCTTGTTTTTAAGTTTTCAATCAAAATGAGAGAAAGAATAAAACAAACAAAGAAACATTTGCACATTTTCTATTGATTCTAGGATTAGAGTGTGAATTAACTAGAGAATTTCATAGAAACTTTTGCATTTACTTTTGCTTTTGTGATTGGTTAATGTGCATTACCTTTAAAAGAGTAGTGACTAGTGATATACAAAGAAAGTGGGATTTTTAGTCTTATTAGACCAAAATATCCATATCAATCTCATTGTCTTTTGATAATGTGTGACCTTCATGACATGTACATCCAAATTTTTCTTGAATTTCTATATGAGACCACATTTTTATCACATGCATTAGCATGGAAATGATTATGCATTCTTCGCTGTTCCGAACTACATTAGTCAAATAGCCTACCCATTATATTATTTTCCTTTTTGATAAGCTCCTTTGAGCCTTATTATCCTTTCTTTTTTGTATCAACCACATTACATGATTTATACTTAACCAAATGTCCTACTTAAGCCATAAAGTTAGTAGAACATTTGTGATTGGTGAGTTTGTGGATGTACAAAAGTGTAAGTGTCAGGGTGTACATATGTGTGGGTTGGTTAATGATGGGCTGTTTTGTTATGTATTATCATTAAAATTCCCATATTGGTATAGTTTATTTTAATTTTTACAAGGAAAAGAAAGAAAGAAAAGTGAAAAGCAAAAGAAAAAGAAAAAAGAGAGAAAAGAAAAGAAAATGAAAAGGAAAAAGAGAAGAAAAAGAAAAAATATGTTTAAATAAATGTATCTAGGAGCAAGTGCATATGTGTTGAAAAGTTGTTTATAATTAATGCATTCTCCCAAAACTGTGATGAATGGGTTATTTAAGTATGTTAAATATGAGGTAGATGTTGGCTTGTAGGGTTTACTCTTATGATTTCATTGTATTGTTGGCATAAATTGTATGAGTGATTCCTTCAAATTGGTGTATGCTTCATGTGGTTGGTGTGTGAGAATTGAAAGGGGTTGTGAAATATAAATGTTGCATTCGTCATAACTGATGGTACCCAGTTCTTAATGAGTGTTGTTTAGTTTCACTAGCTTAATGGCATTCATGCTACTTGACCCAAAATACTTCTCACCTTACCTTTGCCCACGTTACAACCTTGAAAAGTCCTTTGATTCATGATTTCACATGTGAATTGTGGTACTGGAGAAATGAAATGATATGTTAAGTTATGGATTGTCATGATCATGAATGGTGTTGAGTGTACCTATCGATATATTTTACTTAAACACATTTTCTGAGTCTAACATTAGATTGCTCGATTTCCGAAAATGATGCTTTTTGATTGATCATGAGTAGAAGTATAGAATGTTGAATTCTTTCTATGATATTTGAAAGTTATTTATCTTTGTTTATGATTATTTATTCTTGGAACATAAGGGAAATGAGTAAATGTTTTAGGTCATTGAGCTTAATTTGGATGTTTTGCCTAAGGACGGTCAAAAGCTAAGTGTCGGAGAAATTGATACGTGTTTAATTGTTGATACATTTAATCATTTACACTTAGCGATTAATGATACGAAAATGCTTAAGATACTTGTTGAGTGTAATTTTGTAACACAATCTACTCGTTTTACGCTCAAAAACTACAAGTGAATGGGTTGTGACTTATATTTAAAAAGAGCTAATATCGATCCCATAGGGATTGATGCCAAGACGCTACTTAATTTAGACAAGACTTTGTGTAAGAAACGAAATTGTTTAATGCAAAAAACTGGAAAATTAAATTAAAATTAAAAGACTAACACAAAGTAATAGACAATACCAAAGTGCAGAAAAATTGGAATTTAAGAATCTAAAGGCTAGAGATTACTTTTTTCCCTATTTTTTCTCCCTCTTACTTTATTAATCAAATTTTGTCTCACCTAAGATTTCCGAATGTATTAATTACCCTCTTTTAAGGTGTAACTAATTATCCCTAATCGAAGTAAAGGAAATCAATTGGACGATCTCTCAACCTACCTATTGACTCTATCGAGTCAACTAGTTATTAAACTATCTTATGGGTGATCAACTGACTTCACCGAGATCTCTTCTAACTAATCAATTGGCATGATGATTGTAAGTCTATAGGCTGTCAACTCTCATTGTATAACCCTATATAATTAATCTCACTCACTCTCTTGATTTATTACAAGATAACAAATAAAATCACTAATCATCAAAGACAACTTCATTCAATTTAATAAAATAGGAGTTCTAAAAAAATAGTTCAAAAGCAATCCATAAAACTAAATTAGCATAACATGGTCTCTATAACATCATCAACATTCAAATAAACCATTTTACAAAGAATACAAGAAGTAAAATTGACAGAAAATTGAATAAAGGGACTCCTTCTCTTCTTTGCTAAAATCTAGAAAATTTTTTTGTTGATGTGTTATTTTTCCCAATCTTGATGATGATTCTTGACTTCAATCCTTTCTCAAGGCTTCAAACATGTGTTCTTCACTCAAAGATGGTGTTTTTACAAAAGGGTTTCATCTCCCCTTGGATATGGAGGCTTAATTATCTTTTAATAGTCCAAAAATCCTAAGTTTAATGAAGCCTCGCATTATAATTTAGATTATAATTACCATTGGGAATTTGCAATAGATAGTCTCCTTTTTTCTTCTTCTCTTTAATCTCTAACTCAATCTCCAAGTTGCTCCATCTTCATTATTACATAAAAATAGTCAATTCTTAACCTAAATTAACATCAAACATAAAAGAACAATAATGGAAAATGAATCCTAAACTACAACAATAATCAACAATTATGCAAGAAAACACATGCCAATTACTTAAAAAAACATAGACTAATGCACAACTATAAACATCCGCACACTTAAATCTTTGCTTGTCCTTAAGCAAAATAAATACAACAAATCAATTCCATCACTTCAGTTTCACAAAGATCAAAGTATACAATCCCTCAAATTTATGCCAACTCAAATATCAAGTTAATACACATATCATGACTACGTTTTCACTGGTATACATAAGCAAACTCAACAATTGACACCATCACTCAAGATAAATAAAGATGGAAAATGAATCTTCCTCACTGTTTGTACTCATTTCTCTTAAGTGTTTGATGGTTAGTGTTTTGCTTGAACTTCCTATAGGAAACCACACTACTACAGGCTTGCTAATATACCAATTCTCCTTTACAATGATTGCATGCAAAAATAGATCAAAAGTACTTATTTAGGGTTGTAATGTGGTAATGGTTAAGGTGGGTTAAGAGGGAAAATGGTTAACACGAGCATTCATAAAGTAAAAAGCATATAAAACAGGATAATAAAACATAACTTCAAGATATACAAATGTAACTAATATTCTACACTTATTAATGCTACTCACTTATTCTTCCTTTTTCTTTTTTTTTCTTTTTCAACACTTTTTTTCATTTTTCTTTCTTTTTCATTATACATGGAAGAACTATGAATATAATATCAAATAAATACAATGTAATCCACAGGTAGAAATATACTCAACTCATCTCGATAAAATTTTCACAACGATCCCAACTAATGTATTACTTAATACTCTACTATGCTTGTGAATAGGTAGGTTAATGAGGTTCCAGGTTTTAAAATTTTGGATGTTTTCAAGAAACAAAAGGTCAAGGTTTAAAGGGGGTAGTAAAGGATAATACAAAGGGTAGGTCATGTAAGCCAAGGGTTAATACAAAAAGGGCCTTAATCACCTCTATCAAGCATGTATCTAGTAGACTCAAACTGATCAAAGCAAGTTCTGAAGGTAATAATCTAAGGAAGTATCACTCAACAAAGAAATAGAATGACTATAGAAGGAGTCATATAGCTCAATCCTCACATTGGCTCAAATGAAAAATCATTATGCATCTTTACACTACCTCATTGCTCAAATGTCAATTTGTGAATGAGCTTATGTAACCAACTACTCTTCATCACTCTATATGGTTCACTTTTTACTCAAGCGGCCTAATCCAACTTCAAGCATGCATTCAATCTAATTCCAACTAACATGACAGAATCTCATAGCAATATCCATTTGAATGATTCAAGTTTAGCTTCATTGCTGACATAAAGCACACGATATGCCTAAACATGCATCCTATTTAACAAAATGCAAACAATGCAATTGACAAAGTCAATGTCATCTCCCCACACTTAAAGATCACATTGTCCTCAATGTGACAATTCAACCACCAAATAAAGGAAAATGACATCAAATCAGATAAAAGAAAATGACATGGAACCCAAAAAATGATATGACACCTAACAAAAGAAATAACAAAATTTAAAAGGGTAAGAAACCTCTTCTTCAAAATTGTTGCCCCAATAGAAGTTAAGGAACCTCTTCTTCAAACTACGCTACTCCTTGTGGACTCTCTACATTTAGGTGCCAAGCTCATTTAGTTGGGATTGCATTTGTTGTTGATTGGAGGCCATCTAGTCAAGGATGTGCTGAAATCGGTCAACCTCTGCTGTTCCACTCGATTCCTCCTCCATTGCTTCTTCCTTTAGCTCCTGGATTGTGTGGGATGTGGAAGATCAGGAAGCTATTGTACTAGTTCCCCTCTGGCTCCTCATTGTAGTACACGTCTGAGGATTTTGGAGTTCCATAGAATGAACCTCCATAATCTCGGAGCGCCTTAAATAAGATATGCCAAACATATCGTGTGGCGTTGTACTCACCTCTTCCATATTAAGGTTATAATAATGAGCTAAAGCAGTAATAACATACGACATTCCAAAATATGTACTCTTTTTATTGACAACACTTATTATTGATCGAAAAATTCTGAAAGGTATGTTGATTTTAACTTTTCGATCCATACATTATAAAAAGAAAAGTTTTTCGGCCGAACATTTTCTACTTTCAGTTTTATTGAACACAGTTAAGCACATAAATTTATGAAATAGCACTAAATAATAAAGAATTCGATGCATTCCTAGAGCTAAAATTTTCTTCCCCTGTTAGAGTATTCCAATAGGAATCCACATCAAAATCAGTGTGGTCATCTAAAATTTTTGTATTTTGCAAATCGAAAAGATTACACATGACAGTATAATACAATTTGTAAATAGTACCGAATAACCTAAACTAGAAAATGTCCATTTTAGGGTTATATCGGACAGTAGTGAAAAACTCAATGGTCATCATAGGATGGTAGACACATCACACCGAATAAACTTATTTCAACCTATGTTTGTAGCTAGTCGCTCAATTTTTGGCCTCACTCCTATGTTTTCTAACACTTCAAAATCAAACAACCTAGGAGTGACTATTTCTCTAGCCCCAAAGTCTCGAAAATGCATACCTTCTTCTTTTGAGTAAATCAAGAATAGGGCCCGATAAGCTGCTGCTAAATTGGACTTACCTTCAGCAAAATCTTGACGGCACAGTTCGTCAGTCAGTTTTTGAGCCATCATCTTCCTTAGTGCCATTGTAAGAAGAAAACCTGCAAAAATTGAGAAGAAGATGAGTGAAATTCGTATTTATGACAGAGGGAGCAAAATCTTACCCAAATCCTTGTGTTTTTTAATGATTAATGCATGAAAAGATGAAAGGATTGTAAGGTTAATGAAAGAATAGAAGAAAATACCAAGAATCTATAGGGAAATTGAAGAGTTTTAGAGAGTTCGAGAAGAGAATTTCGTAGGTTAGAAAGAGAAGGAGTGAAATTTTAAAGAATGGGTAAGAGAAGAAAAGGGAAGGGAAATATGGAATTCCAACGATCGTCGGATTTCTCTCCAGAAAGTTTTTGGATAGATTTCCCACTATTGTGGGAATCATCTCATTTCCCATGATCGTGGGTTTTCTCTCTAGAAACTTTCTGGAAAGATTTCCCACAATCGTGGGAATCTATCCAATTCCCAATTCCTATGATCGTGGGAAAAGGTGATCCAATTTCAAACCTTCTAAGCTTAATTTTGGTTCTCCATGATCCCACAACCTACAAACACATCAAATTAATATTATCATCAAGAATTTCGAAAATAAAATAAGTTAAAATTCAAAAAAAAACTAAATTTGACATTAATCACACTCAATTCAAGCATGCTTATAACTAAAGAACCACACCAATGAATAAACAAAAACAATTAGAAAGGCAGTAGAATTCTATGGGTTGCCTCCTATATAGCGCTTCTTTTACCGTCTGTAGCTCGACTCTCCTTTTTACTTAAGGTGGTTTAAATGACTGGTACGGTGGTAGTGATGAAACTGATCTCAGTCTCTTTATATAAGCCAACCCAGTATGGACTCCACTTTCCTTGTTGTTTTCCTTACTATGCCTTCTTTTACACGATTGTTTCTTCTTAGATGAGTTCCCAGGGTCTTTGATATCTTCCTATCCTACTTGTATTTTCGATTCCTTGATATCCGTTGGGGGTAAGGAGGATAATAGCCTTTCTTGGACACCTTGAAAACCAATTTCTCCTTTCCAACCCTCAACGTTAATTCTCCCCCATCCATGCCAATTATCGACTGAGAAGTAGCTAAGAACGGTCACCCAAGAACCATCGGTGTTTCTGCATCTTATCTAATGTCCAGTATGTAAAAATCCACGGGGAAGACAAATTTATCAATTTGTATCTGCACATTCTTAATGATCCCCTTTGTCTGATGCACTATTTTGTCGGTCGTTTTCACCAATACCTTAGTAGGCTCTGGAATTTCTACACCTAACTTCTGACTAAATGTGTAGAGCATCATGTTAATACCAGCTCCCAAATCTACAAATGCCCTAGCTATCTCGATCTCATTTATACTGCACAGAATGAAGAAATCCCCGGAGTCTTCTTTCTTTTGTGCTATGTGTGGACTTCCTTCTGATATGTGCTCGATGACTTATTTCTTCACCAGCTCCTTTAGTATGAGCTTTGTATAAAATTGATTTGTTACATCTGTCATCTTTCTTTGCTCAGTCACCTTGGAATTCCTTGCTGCTCCACTTATAGATGACTTCCGCTGAGCAAAAATCTGATGTAGAAGTCCAAGTTGAAGTTCTCTAATCCGCTCGCTTATTGGTTCACTCGAAAGGTCTTCCAAAACTATTTGTCCTTTTCTCTTGTCTTTGTCTTTCTCTTTATGTTCACTTTACTTTTTCTCTATCCTAGTGAGGGCCATGATTCTTTCCTTTGGGTTGACCTCGATGTTATTCGGTAGACTACATACATTTCTCGAAGATAAAGCATTAGCAAGTTGACCTTCTTGAACCTCCAAGTTATGAATCGATGAGGCATGATTCTTCACGATTTGGTCGAACTTTGCTTCCATCATCTTCTAACTCTCATTCTGGCTTACAAAAATCCTCTTCTGATTCTCCTCTTAAGCTTCTAGTTTGGACCCCAACACTTCCATCATCTTATCCATCTTACTCTCTATCACTCTAATTCAATTTTGTTATAATCTTAGCGGTCCTTGTGGTCTCACTTGGCCACCTACATTATTAGTACTCTAAGAAAAATTTGGTTAGTTTTTCCATCTTGTATTATAAGTATTAGAGTATGAGTTATTGCCTCGCTGTGGCTGGCATATGTAATTTACCTGTTCAGTACCACCAGCTCCTTATAGTAAACACTTCGCTGAGTTATGGTTGTTTTGCCTGTACAGCTCACATTGAACTTACATTGCCTTCACTGTAGAGGAAGATGCTCCTTGCCTATTGTTCAGCTGCTTCGTAAGAGTCGTGATCTAACTCGGCAAGGTAGTAATAGAGTCAATGGGTATCATATCTTTTTGTTCTTTCTGCCCCTGTTTACTCCTCTTGCTTGACCACATGTAGCTGCTGCTTACCAACTCTTCCAAGAGATCATGAGCTGCTTCCATCGCCTTCCTCATTAATAAACCTCTAGCTACTGCATCGATGGTTTCTTTGGTGCTCAGATTCACTCCATTGTAGAACGTCTAAAGTAGGAACTCCCTTAGCAAGTTGTGATGGGGACAACTTCTTTGAAGTTCTTTAATTCTCTCCTAAGCTTCATAGAGAGATTCCCCTTCGTTTTTCTGGAAATTTGTAATCTCCTTGATAATCCTCATCATCTTTATTAACAGGAAATACTTGGCGAGGAATGCTTGGGTAAGCTGCTCCTAAGTCGTAATCTGGCCTGAATTTAAAGAGTTGTACCACGATTTAGCCCAATCCTTCAACATGAATGAAAATAGTCTCAGCTTCACCGCATCGTCAGACATTCCATTGAATCAGAATGTGTCATAGATCTCTAAGAATTTTGCTATGTGGGTGTTCGGATCCTTGTAAGATAGCCCATAGAACTACACACTAATTTGTATAATGTTAAGTAGCATCATATTTATCTCCAAATTATTTGCTTCGACCACCGGCCTAGTCACTCCTTGTTGACTAAATCCTGGCCTCATAAAATCCATCAGAGTCCTATCTGATCCTTCTTGCTCTCCTTCTTCAGCCATATCTTATTGTGGAAAATTTAGGCACTTTGCACTTCTCAACTTTCTTTCATATTTCTTGATGTTAGGAAATTTGTCTTCACTAACTTCTTTTGTTCTTCATATGCTCCTTATTTTCAGGCACCTGCAATTACACAAGAAAAAGTGTCAAATTTCTTAAATCAAAGTAATCTAAATTAACCAAGATGCCAAAAACTTGTTGAGTGTAATTTTATAACATAATCTACTCGTTTTACGCTCAAAAACTATAAGTGAACGGGTCGTGACTTGTAGTTAAAAAGAGAAGATATCGATCCTATGGGAATTCATGCCCAGACACCACTTAATTTAGACAAGACTTTATTTAAGAAACGAAATTGTTTAATGTAAATAATCTGAAAAATTAAATTAAAATTAAATGATTAGCACAAAGCAATAGATAATACCAAAATGCAAAAAAATTGGAATTCAAGAATCTAAATATTAGAGATTACTTTCTTTTTTCCTATTTTGTCTCCCTCCTATTTTATTAATCAAATTATATCTCACCTAAGATTTCCAAAAGTATTAATTACCCTCTCTGAAGGTGTCACTAATTATCCCTAATCAAATTATGATCCTTGACTTCAATCCTTCCTCAAGGCTCCAAACATGTGTTCTTCACTTAATGATGGTGTTTCTATAGAAGGGTTTCATCT
This sequence comes from Erythroxylum echinodendron, assembly GCA_027575705.1. Taxonomy (NCBI): domain Eukaryota; kingdom Viridiplantae; phylum Streptophyta; class Magnoliopsida; order Malpighiales; family Erythroxylaceae; genus Erythroxylum; species Erythroxylum echinodendron. The sequence continues at coordinate 40,604,664 of JANZXR010000172.1, read as the reverse complement.
CCCCTTGAAGATGGAGGCCTAATTATCCTTTAATAGTCTAAAAACCCTAACTATTAAAGCTCTGCATTATAACTCGGATTATAATTCCCATGATCGTGGGAATTGGCATGATTCCCACAATCATGGGAATTTGCAATATATAGTCTCCTATTTCTTCTTCTATTTGATCTCCAGCTCAATCTTCAAAGTGTTACATCTTCATTCCTACATAAAAATAGTCAATTCTTATCCTAAATTAACATCAAACATAAAAGAACAACATTGGAAATCAAAATAAATGAAAACATACAAAATTAATCCTAAATTACAACAGTAATGAACAATTATGCAAGAAAACACATGTCAGTTACTTGGAAAAACATAAACTAATGCTCAAGTATCAATACTCACTGTAATTCATATATGATTTTAGGTACAGTTTAGAAGAAAAGAAATTAAAGTGAGTTGAAAGCACTATATTTGGTCATTTTCTGAAGATTAATTTTCACTTGTCTTCATGGAGCAAGAAGAAAAAAATTAAAAGATAAGAAGAAGAAAAAACCAAAATATAAAAAAGAAGAATTAAAAGTGCTTACAGGAAAAATGACAAATAAAATCAATAGCAGCTGACAAAGAAAATGACAGCGTATAAGGAGAAAACCAACAGCAAAATGGCAGCACTAGGAGAATGTTAGACCAAGCAAAGAGCAGCAAATAACAAGTAAAAATGACGATGCATAGCAACTGGAGGCAAGAACAAATGTCTGTAAAAAATGTAGACGTTGTTTACGCTGCGTGAAACGCAGATAGCGTTTTGCTCAAAACGCACATCGAGGGTCAAGTGAAAGAAAGGTGAACAGTAGCATGGGCCATTAATCTTTATTTGTCACATCACGCTATAGTAGCGTAAAAGAGGGGCATGAAAGAGCAAGCAGAGTAGGCAGTTGGGAGAAGAGTTACGTGAATAGTGTAGGTAGATAAATGTTTAATTGTCAAATCAATGAATAGGAGTAGAGATAGGAGAAGGGTTTTTAGTTGGAGTTTGTTGCGGGGGCTGAAGCATTTTTTTTAGGACAGACCCATGGAGAGCTAACTTTTGGACATTGTTTTAGAGGTGACATCAACATCGACGATCAGGGTTAAGTGTAATTTTTTATTAATTTGTTGTTTCTTTCTCTCATTATAAATTGATTATGTTATCTTGTGTTGATTGATTAGGTATTTGAATGATGATGATTTTAATACTCTATTGAATCATTTTTCATGAAAACCCATTGCTAGAATCTAATGCAATATGTAATCGTTGTATTCCCGATTGTGTAGTGACTAATGGTTATGAATCATTAAAGATAACATAACATAGGTTAAATAATCCGAGCTTGTGTAATTATTACCTAGATTGGTCTATATTTTTAATTCATAAGATGGTTGTCTGGATAAACTTAGAGACCTTATTTTAGATTTCCCGATAGCTAGGGTTAATTAACAAGCGCTTCATAATTAACTAGGATCTAAGAAAATTCAAGATTAATAGAGCTTGTTGTTTGTGTACAACCAATAATTGCTAAGAGAGATAAAATAACAATTAATCAATGAATTATGCTTAATTAGGATGTAGGTCAAGATTGAACCAAAGAATCAGATCCCTACCGAATTCTCCAATTTTAACATTTTTCGCATGTTTTTTTAATTTGTTATATATATATCCCCCCGAATTACCTAAACATCAATTAATTTCTTTTCATAAGCTAATTGAACACTTCCAGTAGAATCGACCTAGACTCACCATTGCTACAGCAGTAGTCTAGTTATTTTATTTTAATTAGCTTTACGATGCGCTTATTAGGCACTCATCTAAAGAAGTACACATATATAAAAGATACCAACCTCCTATATGGTTTCATCAATTTTACCAAAAACTATGTGCTTTAACAATCTTATAAGAAAGCCTTATACTTTGTGAGAAGTTTGAAATCAATCCCTCCTTTAACTTCTTTTTAAAAAAATTTTGAATTAATTTGTATTGACAATAGTGGAACTGTTACAACATTACAATTCTTTTCAATAATAAGCCATATACTTAGCTTCTAATGCAAGTTACAAAAGAAGTGAGAAAAGAAATGGGACTATTAGAGATAAGCTCAGTTCATAAATGTCATTACCTTTTAATTGCTGGTGTGAGGTGGCTCTCCATTTTTTTGGAAATGATCACAACTCTAATCCAGTTTATGCATCGATCCACAATGATATATTTATCTTCACCAACGCCCTTTTATAGTCGGCCATTCCTTTCTTTTCATAAAAAATAAATGGTAATTAGAAAGGTTGTTTTGAAAAGAATAGCATAAAATGAAGGCCAAGCTTTGCAATAGAAATCATCTCATTTAAAGCGTGCTCCCAATCCTGATCTTGTGTCACAATATTTAGCATAGATTGAATGTATAACCATACCACTTAGGAGAAGGTATAAGAAAACAATAAGTGGTTACGATCTTTCTCGATTTCTTGACAGAATTCGCAAATAGTATCATATTGTACATGCCATCTATTTTTTGTAGGTAACCTAATTGTTATCACAAGTCATGTGATTAAGGAAGCTTTCAGGTTAAGAGAGTTTTTCCAGGGAAATGTATGCCAAGCAACTTCAGAAGAGACAGGTTTAAAGATTGAATGATAAGAAGCAGTCGTGAAGCAACCCTTTAGATCAGGGGTCCAGGTAATATTATCAGCATTGTTAGTATGGTAGAGGTTTGGAAGATGATTAATTAAAGCCTTAAACGCACTGAGATTACAATGACATTCATCATTAATAATGATAGCTGTTGTTTTCGAGTGAATTAGTAGATGAAGCCTTAACTATCAAAGATCGTATTAATGAATAAGTGGACTGTCTAATTATCATACCATTCCCGATCTGGTTTTTGATAAAGGGATAAATGAACCCTCTAAGTTGCAAAAGTTGATTAATGTCCAAGAGTGTTGCCGGGAGGGTGATAGTTTCCAAAAACTAGAATTCAAAAGGTGAACCTCATGCATCCATTTGACCCACAGAGCCCCTTAATCAGTAAATAAGTGCTATATTTTTTAGCAAAGCAACACCTTGTGCGTATTTCAAATAGATATAATGCCTGGTCCCCGATGTTTTTTTGATAAAGTAATTTCATTCCATTCAATCTTATCTCACTTTGCATTATTAGTTTTACCTGACCAAAGAAAATCTTTCAAGATCTTGTCCATCTCCTTTATAACCCTCTTAGGTAAGCTAATATGGGCTAACTAGTGTATATGTATGCTATTAAGTACAGATATAATTAAAGTTAACCTAGTTGCGCTAGGATAGATCGCGATTTTATCATGCATTAATCTTGCCTTTGAGCTTTTCAAGTAGTAGAATGCAATTAGAGTTATCTATCAAATATGAGGTTTATTTTAATCAATTCCAGTGGGGAACTGATGAGTTATTTAGAAAGAAAAAAGATTAAAGCAAGCTTAACAGGAAAGAAAAGAAGAGAGTATTTGAGAGATATTGAGATACTGTATAGATCAGAGAATTTTTGATCGCATGTATATTACGTACGTTTATGACTACAACTTTATACACAATAACTGTCAATAACTAACTGCTAGTTACAGTTTAGACAATTTCTTATTCCTTCAACATCATGTCATCGTCATTTCTTCTGAGCCATCGCTACTTCATTCTCCTCCTTAGCTCAGAGTATTCGCCTCTACTCCAACTAACTCTCTAAGACATTCAAACCTTGAAACATGAAATGCCTTCGTAAACAAATTAGCCATCTACTCCTCTGTTCTTATAAACACCAACTTCACTTCACCATCTTGTTACACATCTCTCAAATAGTAGTATCTAAGCGTCAAGTACTTAGTTCTTCCATGAAATACTGGATTCACTGAGATGGAAATAGCTTCTTGATTATCAACATACATCATAGTAGGATTCTGCATAGTCATTTGCAAATCCGACAGTAGTTTCCTAACTCAAATCGCCTGTTTTGTTGCTGAAGTGGCTGCAACCAGCTTAGCTTCAGCTATCGATAATGCCACCACTTCTTGCTTCTTGGAAGTCCATAAAAAGCAAGCAGATCCGAGAGTGAAACAAAATTCTATAGTACTCTTCATATCCTCTGAAGAACCTCCCTAATCACTATCCACATAACATTTCAAATTGCATGTTCCAGTCTTCTTATAACATAGTCCATAATCCAACGTACCTTTCAGATACTTCAAAACCCTTTTAATAGTAACTAGATACAGCTTCCCTAGATTACTCATGAATCTAGCAAGCACACTCACAACAAATTGCAAATCTAGTCTGGTAGCTGTGATGTACATGAGGCATCCAATCATGCTTCTCTACCTCCTACTATCAACATCTTCATGCTCACCATTCTATAGCAAACTCTGTTTTGGACACATAGGAGTTGAGACAGATTTGCATTGATCCATCTAAAACCTCTTAAGCACATCACATATATACTTCTTCTGGCTCAAAAAGATCTGTCCTTTCATTTGACTTAACTCCATACCCAGAAAATATTTCATTAAGCCAGGATCAGTCATTTCGATTGTACTCCTAAATTGAAGCTTCAGGTTACTGATTTGAACACTTGAGCTTCCAGTTAAAAACAAATCATCTACCTAAGCAGAAACTACAGCTACATGACCTCCTTCAACTTTTACATAAAGTGTAGGTTCACTCCTGCTTCTCTGAAAACTGATTTGTAACAAGAAATTATCCATCTTTAAGTACCAGCACCTTGGAGCTTGCTTCAGCCCATATAATGCTTTGTTCAACTTGTATACTTTTCCTTCTTCTCCTTTGATGATGAAGCCTTCTAGTTGTTCCAAAAAGATCTCTTCATGTAACTCTCCATTCAAAAAAGCGGATTTAACATTCATTTGATGCACCTCCCATTCCTTTTCTGCAGCTAAAGCCAAGATCAATCTTATTGTCTCTAACCTTGCTACAGGTGCAAAGGTTCCACTGAAGTCCACCCCTTTAATTTGTGCATATCCCTTCACCACTAGATGTGCTTTATATCTGCTTATAGAGCCATCTGGGTTCATTTTGAGCTTGAACACCCACCTAAGGCTAATTACTTTTCTATTGGTTGGTCTGTTAACAAGTGTCCAGGTCTTATTTTTATGAATCATGTTCAACTCCTCCTGGATTGCACATTTCCATTTTGCATTTTTCAAAGCCTTCTGTGCATGAGAAGGTTCACATACAGCTGCATTGCTTCTTTCATAGATTTCTGCCAAGCTTCTTGTTCCTCTTACAGAAACATGGTCAATATCTTCTTCTTGGTTCTCATCATCATCTCCATCTTTTTTAATTTCATCTAATCATAGAAGGATAAGTGAAATTCATATCTGTATAGTATTTTTCAGGTTACTCACGATCTTCTGTTATTTGTTCTTGTTCTGATCTCTGCCAATTTCATTGTTTATATTCAACGAAATGACTACTCACCTTAGCTTTGTTTAGATCAGGGGAAATAGAGTCTGTACACTTTTGTAACTTCTGAATATCCCACAAAGATAACAGGTTGACTCTTACTGTCCAGTTTTCCACTTCTGATTTGTTGTACATAAGAATAGCATAAGCTTTCGAAGATCTTGAGATTCTTGAGCTTAGGCTTCACTCCACACCACATTTCATATGATGTCTTTCCATCAAAAACTCTGATATATAGCCTATTCAACAAAAAACAGGCTATGCGTGAAGATTCAACCCAAAACTTCTTGGGAAGTCCCTTCTCCTCTAGCATACATCTCACCATTTCCATGACTGTCCTATTTCTTCTCTCCACCACCCATTTTGTTGAGGGGTGTAAGATGTTGTAAGCTGATGCTTAATCCCAGCTTCTCTGCACAACAGCTCAAATTTCTCTGAAGTAAACTCTCCTCCATTATCGGTTTTTACTAACTTGATTTTCTTGCTGCACTGATTTTCTACCAGATTCTTAAAATCCTTAAAGATGTCAGCTACTTTGCCCTTTCTTTTAATACAACAAAGCCAAGAGTATCTTGAGTAATCATCAATCATTAACAAAAAATACCTACTGCTACTTAAGGATTCTTCAGGCATTGGTCCACACACATCCATGTGGATCAATTGCAGTGTTTCAGTAGCTCTCCATAATGATCTAGGAACTCCTTGCTTCCCCTTAAAGCATTTGTACACTGAGATCCATCACTCAGTTCTACAGGAAGGTCATCTGCCATCTTCTTTCTTGCCATTTCTTCAAGTCCTCTCTTATGAAAATATCCCAATCTCTTGTGCCAAAGATCTGTCATCTGAGTATTACTAACCATTGCAATTTGTTGAACATCTTCCACTTTCAGAGAAAAGCATTTATTTTTCACTTTAACTTTGAGAATCTCCTTTTCAGTTGGATCTATGATTCTGCACTCCTTATTTTCAAAGAACACCTTAAACCCCTTTTCAATGAGTTGTGCAACACTGAGAAGATTATGGTGAATCTTAGGCATAAAAAGAACATCTGAAATTGTGCTAAGACTTTCTCTGGTACAAATCTCAACTAATCCTTTCCCTTCCACTGAAATGCACTGACCATCTCCAAGCTTGATATTTGTTTGGAAATATCTATCCAGCTGCTTAAACATACTAAGATTAGAAGACATATGACTTGTCAAGCCAGTGTCTATGATCCACTCTGTTAAGGGTGACTCCACCAAATCACATGTAACAACAAAAAGTTGTTCCTCTTCTTCGACAACTTATGCTTTAGCAGTAGAGTGCTCAGACTAATGCTTACAAATTGCCTCCATGTGACCCTTTTGATTACATTTTCTACATATTACATCAGGTCTCTTCCAACATCTGAAAGCTAAATGATTTGACTTATCAGAATGAGGGCAAGGATTATACTTTGCATTTTTATCACCAGACGGCATCTTCGATTGCCACTTTTGTTGATTCTGATTCTTTTGTGCCTTAGAACCTCCCTTCGACCACTTCTTCTTGGACTTCTCTTTCTCAACAGTCTTTGTGGATGCCTTATAAGCACCTTCTGAAGTGTCACCCTTCCTCATCAAATGCCTCTGCTCCTGTGCTTACAGAGCACTTACAACTTCAGCTAGCTTAATACTGGACATGTCCTTGGATTTTTCCAGAGAAGCAATAGTTGCTTCATACTTCTCTGGAACCGAGATCAGCAACTTCTGTACAATTCTTTCATCTTTAAATTCAACATCAAGAAGTCTGATCTGATTAGCTAGTTGGCATAATTTTTCCGTATACAATTTGACAGACGCACCATCTTTCATCTGTAGTCTATCAAATGTTCTCATAAAGTTGAGCACTTTTATATGCTTAACTCTTTCATCTCCCTGGCATTCTTCCTTCAAGAAATTCCAGATTTTCTTTGTTGAATCCATCTTTATAATTCTTGTAAAGATGGAGGGAGCTAACGCCTAATACAAGCAAGATTGGGCTTGAGCTTTCTTGGTGATCCTCTCCCTCAACCACCTCAGCTGAGATATTGTCACATCCTCCGCAGGCACCTCAACGGTGTAGTCATCTTCAACAGGTTCCCAAAAATCCTGTCCTTGCATGTACACTTCCATTGTGATTGCCCAAACTGCGTATCCTTCACCATTAAACACTGGAGGCTGTAGGGCTTGAGATAAGTTCTCAGCCATCTCTGATGAACTTCTCTAAATCACAGCACTACAAGAATAATCGTTAACTTTGGATCTTCAAGAAAGCTCCTCACACAATCACACACTCATAGGTCCCTCAAGAAAAGAAAAGATCTGATACCAATTGTAGTTGTTATCTATCAAACATGAGGTTTATTTTAATCAGTTCCAGTAGGGAACTGATGAGTTATTTAGAAAGAAAAAAGATTAAAGCAAGCTCAACAGGAAAGAAAAGAAGAGAGTATTTGAGAGATATTGAGATACTGTATAGATCAAAGAATTTTTATCGCATGTATATTATGTACGTTCATGACTACAACTTTATACACAATAACTGTCACTAACTAACTAACTGCTAGTTACAGTTTAGACAATTTCTTATTCCTTCAACATCACGTCATCATCATTTCTTCTGAGCCATCGCTACTTCAGGTTTTGATGAGGTTATAGGCACTCTTAGATATTTGAAAGCAGGAAGGTGTAAACTCATAACAAGCATAGAGTTGATCGTTGCCTTATTACTAACATCGGATGACATATACAGGTGGCTCTTCTTAAAATTAATCTTCAATCTAGACCATTAAGAGAAGGTTTCCGTTGTAAACTTTAATGGGTTGATAGAGGTAGGCTCAGCTCTATAAAGAAGAACCAGATGATCAGTAAATAAAAAGTGACTAAGTTGGCTAGCTGCATAACGATGATGAAATGTAAAATTGTGGTTAGGAACAATGAGCTTATTTAATAAACGCGATAGACCTTCCATTACTATGGTAAGAGGTAAGGGGATAAAGAGTCCCTTTACCTAATACCTCTAGTATTGCGAATGGGAGTAGAGGTCAGACCATTAATAAGAAACACTTAGGGATGTAATAGAGATATAGGACATAATCCATCTCACAAAGATAGAAGGAAATCCCATTGTGTCTAAACAAATGTGGATGAATCGCCAGATGATAGTGTCAAAGGCTTTGAAGACGTCAATTTTGATTATGCAGCTATTGATATTTTTTTCTGAATTATACTCTCGGATCAACTTTTCAATAAGAATGATATTTTTTTCAATATTCCTCTCCGGAACGAAAGCACTTTGTGAAATATGGATCACTTCCTTAAGCACCTTCTTTAATTGGTCAACTATCAATTTTATGATCACTTTTTATAGGGTATTACAACATGAAATAGGACGAAGTATAACAACTTAGAAAGCTATTTTTTCTTAGGAACTAAACATAGATATGTATGGTTTGCCTCTTGAAGAAGTGTAAAGGAAGAAAAAACCCCAATGATTGCCTCTGTGAATAACCTCCCTGTGATCTCCCAAGTATGTTGGAAAAAACAAGCTGAGAACCTGTCAGGGCCTAACACTTTGGTTGGATGCATATTAAAAAGAACTTCTTTCACCTCCTAATTAAGGAATGGTGTAATCAAAGATGATTGAATCTTTGAGTCCAAATAAGAAAGCCTTGGATAAGCATAAATGAGTGATCAGAGAGGAGTGTTTCACCAAAATGCACATGCGATTAAGGGAATTATGCTATCTGGGGTTGACCATAATTCTATTAAGCTTATTCCATATGAACATGTCTCCCAATTGATTATTAGAACAAGTGAACTGTCTGCCAGAGGAGGAGAGGTCAACTATTGTCACATTGTTAAACAAATAATTGAGCTCTTTGGTGTCATCGAAGGAAGCCCTCTAATGTTCCAATTCAAGATTGTCATTGTGGGGGGAACACCCTATGTTTTGGTGTTGTCCTTTTCTTCTCGGAGATCGCCTCCATGACTTAGTAGTTTGGATTTAGAATTCTTTTTGATAAAGTTTACAAATATTCTATTATATGTGCCCTTATCTAATGCAAAAAATCCTTGACTGCTATTGTCATCCACATTCAGACATGTTTGAGGAGAGTTAACATCCTTGCGACAACTATCTTTATGTTTAGCCTGTTCATGTTTGAAAAGTGCAGGTCTAACTGTGTCTTCAGTTGCCACATTGTTCTGTAGTGTATTTGGATCCTTAATAATACCTTCATTTGGCTCGTGTACTTTAACTATCTTGTTGCCAATCTGGCTACGATAAAATCAGTAATCTCATTAATAGGCAAGTGTTCTTCTACTACTTTGTTGTGCCCCTGACCAGCTATATCAATATCCATCCCTAATAATTCTTATTGCATACCAATTGTAAAGGTCTTTCCCATTGGTTTCCAAATCTTAATACAGTTGCTGGGCTTCCAGGGGTATGATAGGGTTATTTCTTTTTGTTCCAACTCTCCAAGCTTACCGAAACACATAACAGACAAAGTGCCAGGAAAGGAACAAATTTTTAGAACTTCAATAAAAACTTCAGCATAGCCTAGTCGATCTATAGCCACTAACTAAGTGTCCATGCATGATAGTTTTCTGATAGCACTGGTGACATAAATTAACCAGTCTAAGGTCCAAAGTTCCAGGGGAAGGTTGTGGAAGTGTACCCTTAATGGAAAAGCATCAATCTTTGTTTTGTTCATCTCCATGCCAGGTCGCCAATTTTAAAGAATCTAAAAAGACGGTTGATCCCCAACATGCCATGGGCCATTCTCGAGTATGTCATTCACTGGTTTTCAGCCGAAAACTTGAACAAGAAAGAGCCATCTTCTCATAGCAAAACTGTCTCTAAACCTTTCGAGGTCCACCGGGATTTTGCCCATGCATTGATGGTTGGATAAGCTGGCCTCTTATTCCAAAAGAAGTTTATTAAAGTTGAGGACCAGATCTGTGCTCTAGCTTATAAAAGCTTCACTAAGGGGTAACCCTCCTTTAACTTTTGCAATTTACTTTTATTTACTTAGAAAATTTATGACATGCGACACTCATCATGGACAACTACATTATAGAAGGATGACTAGGAAAGCATATCACAAAAGCGGCATTTATCAAATAAATTGACTAATTACTCATATTAAAATAATAGTATTTAATATGTAATATTAATTTTTCTACATGTATTATATTTATTGATATTATTAATATATTTATTACTTTCATATAAAAATGAACTAAGTTTTTATTTATTTATATTTATTATGACATAATATTTGAAAATAAATTTAAAATACTAAAAATAAGATGCTTAATTTATTTTTATTTATAATTTAAAAATTATCTATAAGTAATAATTAATTTTGTAAACCTTTTATATTAATAAATAAAACATTATAATTAATTAAAGTTTTTACTAAAATGAAAAATTATATATATTAACATTAATAAAAAGATGATCAATTTCTCCTTTTATACTTTATTTTCTATAAATAATTAACAATAATTTATCAAATAAAATTATGAATACTTATTATTTTAAAAATGTATCATATTTAGATATGATTACTGATATGAAATATTTTAATGATGTATAATACACAATATTAATTTAATTTATTGATATTAAATGAATTTTATTTATCGAATTTATTACCAAATAATAATATATTTATTAAATTAAAATAACATTAAATTACATATTTTGTCAACCATTTATTTATTATCTAATAATACTAATAATAAGATTATATCTATTGAAATTTAATTTAATCTTATCTATATCACAAGTATACTGATCATATTTTCTAGTATTAAAACATCATTTTAACGAGGATTGTTTTAGTCACCTAACAATTCTTATGACGCTTTGTTTAAGGTTAACAATATGATAAAAATAACTAGAAAATAACCTAAACTAAAGGAAACTGATAATTGAATAATGAAAGAAAAAGCAATGAAATAGTTGATTAATCAATGATGAAAATTTAGGAATTACTTCTATCCTGAACTGTTTTCACTTCACCTTCTTGATTTAATCTACTTAATCCTAGATATCTAATAATTATAATTACCTTATCTCAAGATCTAACCAAGTAATCCCTTATAAATAGATAGAAATTGAATTTAAACCTCTCAATCTATCAAAAATCTCCCTAACTATCTAACTAGATTCGAAGCAATCCTATGGATAAATAATAAACAATTAAGATCTTTCTTCAATTGCCTATTAATTTAATATTTATATGTCTACTATGATACCAACCCTTGTTAACACTATAGAACATAGTTTATTCGACCTGATCTCTCAATTCAAATTGAATACAAGATAATAAACATCACAAAGTATATTCTATTAAATCAATACTGCAAAAGTTCAATAAATAATTTACATGTAATCCCTAAAGAAAGTTTAGCAATCCATAGACAATATATATCCAAATTGATTCGTTAATAAAATTTAAAAATAAAGAAAGAAAAGAAAAAAAAGTAAATATTTGAATTATAAACATCTTCTCTTTTATTGCTTTGAGCTAGAAAATTCAATAACTTGTGTTCTGTTTTCAGTTTTGTCTCTCTCCTTGTTTTACATTTCCAGTTGTTTCTTTTGGTATTTTTCTTTGCCTTTTATACTTCTTAATCATCCTAGGTCACTTCTATGGTTTTCACACTGGTTTTTGTTCCAAAAATAGCCCCAAATCACTAAAAATACAAAAATCTTGTGATCTGAAAATTTTGGATTTTTCACGATTGTGCACTTATTGTACTTTCTGTTACGATAATGTAACCATGCACTATCATGACAGATAGCCTTCAACTCTCGATCATACGTCCTGTATGATCGTGCATGGTGCACAATCGGGACTGCTCTCTTTGTCTAGCTTTTTCGTCATCTTTTCTTGAAATTTTCTATCTCCCCTCATCAACCAAAGTACCAAACACGTTATATATCCCCTAAAACATGAATTAAGATTAAATTCTTGCCTTAATAAGTAATAATCAAACAAAACAACAAAACAACAAAACAACAAAAAACACTAGCAAAGACATAAATCTAGAATCTAAAAACATGATTATTACCTAAGAAAACACCTAAAAGCATACTCTTTAACCTTAAAAAACACTATTAATCACACTTATCAATCTCAAATCAATTTTTATATATTTAATTAATTACATAAAATATATTATAATTATAAATTAGGAATTTATCATTTCTTTTGTTAATATTATTACATAATATAATAATTTTTTCTTTAAATTTGTTAATTTGAGTAATATATTATTAATTAAATATAAATATATTAGTAATTATTAATAAAAAGAACAAAATTTACATATTGGAAAATTATTTATACTTGTTGATATAAGATATATATATGATAAGTTAATAAAATAATAAAGATCAACAATTTTATTTATAATATGAAAAATTAATCAAATTAATTATTAGTTATAAATAAAATAAAAAATAAAAAACGAAACCTTATGTACAAAAGGATGTGATTTAAAACTCTAGTTTCTCTCTAACTTCCTTCCCCACACTCACACAAACCCTAGATCTAAAACTGTCCACCCACCATTCCCTCCCTAGATCTTAAAACTCTCCACCCCATCTCTTGATGATCTACACTCCCAACTAAACTTTTAACCTTTCAATATGGAGACAGACTTTCCACCCCTTTCAGCTATCTTTAAAATAGCCACTTCCCCAAACCCTCTCCTTATACCCTCCTCCCAACCTCAAATACCTACTGCCCTACCTAACCTCCTATCCCTCCCAGCTTCAACCACTCCCGCCACATCTATTTCATCTACCACTACCTGGGTGATTCAGTTAGAGATCCTAAAAGGACTTGGAAGCAAGTTGTGGGAGATAACTCAGACTCTTCCTTAATTTTTATCCCACCAATGGAAATAGAGGGTAAATTAATCGTTGCCCCTAGTCTCGACATACTACAAGAAGGAGTTAGAACTTGGGAAGCTACTCTCGTTGGATTCTTTGTGGAAAAAAAGGTTAGCCTTTTTATTGATTCAAGCTTGGGCACAGAGAAACTAGAAAGGAAGAGGTCTAATAAAGGTTATGATAACAGAAGAAGATAACTTGATATTCTCCTTGTTATCTAAAATATAAGCTCATAAGGTAATTGAAGAAGGCCCTTGGCACATCTCTCAACTCCTTTTATTTCTTCAATCTTAACAACTAGGTATAGAGCTAAAAAAATCAGATTGAAGAACATTCCCCTATGGGTCAACATTCACAATATTCCACTAGAATATTAGACTACTAAGGGTTTGAGTATGCTAGCTAGCTACTTAGGGTAGCCCATTTGTATGGACAAAAGCACAGCACTGAGGAAAAGGTTTGGATATGCTCGATTATGTGTGAGTATGGACATTTCTAAAGACATGAAAGATAGCATCCCAATCCTAAGGTTGGCAACTGGACAATCTCTTAGAGAGGATAAAGTACTAGTAACATATCTACAACATCCCACTACCATAGGATACATACCTAAGCTTTTAGGAACATAACCTACGATAATGGTATGTTGGAGCAATAACAATTCTAACTTACACATGGAATCATCTAACATACTCGAAAATCGTTATAATTTTCTCTTAAAACATTCGCTTTATTCATTTATAAACTTATATTGTTCTTATCAACAAATATTTACAAAACCTGATACAGGTTCTAACAAAACTACAAAATAGCAAAAACTATATCCCTTCTAGAGTCAGCTGACAGACGTCTGAGCTATTTCTCTTTCCAACAGAATCTTTAAGTCCTGACTAAAAACTTTGGTCTCCTGTCTCATACCTGAAAAGCCACAGTGCAATTTTTGATGAGTTTTGCAAACTCAATGAGTGAACCATTATTGATGAATTCCCCGGATCATATAAACACATCCCATGTCTCGCAGTTATTCATTCAGAACAGATAAGTATTTATTCAGAAACTAACATAACATGGCATAACATAAGGTCATTCATTTCAGTTTTACATATCGTTCAAGAATTGCATACGTATTTGCATGGCACGTGCATGAGACTCGTATTCGTTCTTATTATTGTTACTGAGTGCCTTTCACACACTTATACAAAGTTTTGGCCCTTAGGGCTCAATCGGAACAAATTCACGGAGCATAGCTCTACGTACAGAACATATATATCATGAAGCAAAGCTCTACGTGGAAGCACTTCAAACTGGCATCTCAAGTCACAACGCCTTTATCTGAGCATGCATTTTATGAAATGCATCAAATACTGAATATGTCATAT
>JANZXR010000172.1:40559464-40589302 GCA_027575705.1 Erythroxylum echinodendron | reverse complement strand
TGATATCAGTGGATAGTATTGTGTACATTATTAATTCCAATGTTATATGTTTGCCCTGAGCCTGAGGTCATCAACACTTCTAAGTGACCAAGTGAAAGCTGTTTTCAATTTTTAATGGACCGCCTTAGTGCATTATACGTTTCTGTCATAACAGTACAGATGCAACCGGAAATGTCCAACCTATTTGAGAAAATAAGCAAGGGCCAGGATCACCACCAATTTATACGCATGTGAAATTTGTGTGGCAGACCTTACTAGTTCTGAAATGAAACCAATCAGAAATCATCACATAAGGTTTTTTACGACAAGGAGCAGTTTTAAGTAAGGATAGGCTCCATTAAATAACTTATTATTTACAACGTAATGCAATACATAAACTTAGCGATGCACGTAGGTCTCAGTAGCACATAGATCACGGTCAATTCAAGTCTCAACAACCTAAAGAAACAGGAAAAAATTAAAAAATATATAAATTTACATACATGAACAAAATACACAACTCAATAAGGTACCTTTAAAGAAAATGTAGTACCAATGCCCAGGCAGGGTAAACAAATAGCAGGATTATGCCAATAGTATTGGATATGCCATGAGCTTTAGTGAAAGCATTCCTGAATCCCCCGGATGCCCGAATGTGTTCTTGCAGCAAGTAACATGCAATAAACAGACATATCACCACACCAATCCAGCTGCTCCTCAAGGTACTGGCAAAGAAAGCCGGAGCCACAACTATTATGAGTATCAAAGCAGCTGGCATTTCTAACCAATCTGTAATAGATGAAAATAAGAAGTCAAGAAATTTAGTTTTATGATACAAGCTTACTACTAAACTCTTGCTGAAATACCAAGAGAGTACCAAGCATGCAGAGGAAACTATTCTTGTTCAAATGAAGATGGCAACTCTATAGTCTTAAATTGTTGAAACTGCTAGTCACTGTGCAAGACAGGTCTTAAGATGAATACAGGAACTTATGGTTTTGCGAAGGGAATGACTATTACGGGGGATACCCCTTATCCTCTGAAAGACTGAATCTAAACTTTACCTGGGAAACGTCTCGGGAAAAAGAGACGTAACACAACAGCAATGAATGCGATCCATTTTCCAACCTCTCCCCTGCAAAGAGTAAAGAAAAGATTAAGAGAGGGTGGGAAGAATGTCAAACACAGTGTTACTGAAGAAATGAAATTCACCTGAATAAGTTGAACAGAACTGAAGGGAGACTGAAGAAAATATAAGGAATTAATAAGCCGGTAAGAATATTTGTTCTCCAATTTGTTCTGTCCAATATCAGTAAATAGCTGCAGTAATCCACAAAGAGTAGGTTATGATAATATAATATTTAAACGTATACATTAAACAGATTATGATAATATAATATTTAAACGTATACATTAAACAGAACTAAAGCCTAAAATTCATAAAACAAGTTGTTCTTATCATGTATACAATCCCACAAACCATTATTACAGCCTTCAAAGATGGGCTCAACGAATAGCTAAAAGACAATTGTGAAATGGTTCTCTCAAAGCATATCCGAATCCAAGCATGGAAACGTGAAAATTTTAAGGAACCAGATAAGAGTCTGATTTCCGCTAAAAGAAAAAGCATTGATCCTGGCATATAAATAAGCGCTCAGAGGGATTCATACATTGCAGCAAAAGAAGCGAGCCATTCTAGAAAAGCTGTCCCAAATCCCAACCCACCAAGCTTGATGGTATGACTAGCCAGTTTCTTAGCGGCAAAGATCAGGTCTTTCAAATCAGAAGAAATCAAGTCCATAGCTTCCTGATCTCTCCTCATCTGCAAGTAAACACTTTTCTTCCACATATCTCCCTCTCTTGATCTGACCAGCGAAACCCGAAAAAAGTTGATGGGAAGAAGTTCGAAGCTTTAACTCAAGCTCTTCTTTTCAGACAGAGCCAAACCAAGTGGCAAGCGATTAGATCGAGACTCGATGTGACTGTCAGGTTCTGATTAACTCATAGATAGGCTTGTCGGATTCTGACATATGTGGTGCCACCTGGATGCCAATGAGTCGAGCAACGCAAGTCACTCCATTTCCTACAACTCCCATTTGAAGTCATAAAATACTTTTCTTATACTTCTAACTAAATATATTTCAAGGCATCTGGTAAGCGTATGGATGATTCTAGTAATTGTAAAGTGAAGCTGTTACTTGAATTAGGGAAATAAGGGTATGCTCTTATTAGCCAATCAAAATTTTGAAAGGAAATATATTATAATTGAATGAGTAATATTTTTATATCTTTTTTTTAAATAATATTATATACCTTAATATAGTAAAAAAATGAAAGTTTTAATCATTTTCTCTCAAGTGAACCAAACACACACTCACTCGTAATCTAAATCTTATTTAGTTTTGGAAATGATTTTACTAATTTTAAAAATTTATTAAAAAGTTTTTGTATTTTATAAAAGAGTTTAGTATCAGTATCTCCATTAAAAATTGTCATTAATCTTGTTTAGAACATATAATAACAGTTTACATAAATAATCACATTAGTCAATAATGGACGGTCTATCTGAAAATTTATTGAGATGCGACTTTCTGTCTAGCTAGTTAGTATTCGAATACGTGCTTATCCGGCTAATCAAAAGTAAGTAATTAGCTAGTTGAACATCCAAGTTTGCGGAGCTAAACGTACATCTTCAACGTCAACACATTTACGGCGTAATACAAAATTGATTTTAATATTTTGAAATTTATAAATTCATCAACAGCTTTTTCAAAATATTTAAAATACGCTTTAAGTAATTAAAACTTTAACTAAATTAATTTTTTATAGGTTAAATATCAACGATAATGCGATATTATTTTGAATATTTTTAAACAAATAGTAAATCTCACGATACGTAATAATGAGTCTTATTTTCTAATTAATTTTAAAATAATTAAGTAACAGTGGAATTTATTTTTTATTTTAAAAATAAATAACAAAATAATGTTGAAATTAACGTGATATTTAATAGACAAGAAGTTAATATCATCAATTTTTTTTCCACTAAGATCTTTTCTGAACGTTTTAAAAATCTTATAATTCAGTTAGATAGAACGCTTCAATTATATTATATTATACTGGTTAAGATTTAAAATGCACTTTTGGCCAAATTTGTACTTATAAGGATTAGTTTACATATCTAGCGACTATTTTAGTTGATTGTAGAAGTAAGTATTCAAAATTAATCAATAATTGTTGATTACTAGTAATCAAAAATTAATTAATATCTTTGTATACGTAAATAGATCACAATAAAATATGAACAGTTATAATTAATAAATAAATATTAATGAAATTTGTAATTTATTGTTATATAAAAATGATAAATATTATTAACAGTAGTAAATGATAAATGGCATATTCATTATTAAAAATAAATTAAAATCATATATTAAATACTATCTTATTATTTAATAAGAAAAATAATATGTAAATATGATAAATTAATAAAATAGTATTATTTTCATAATTTCATTTATAAAAGGCCAATCAAATTATTAATTACTTTGAAAAATAAATTATAAGTAAAAATGAAAAATTTAGCATTTTACTTGCTAAAAATATTAGAAATTTTACCTTACCATCATGTTAAATTGATAAATATATTATTAATTTATCAATAAAATATGATAAATTAATTTGTTTAATTTATTTATTATTTATAAAATAAATTAACCTTAATTGTTAAGAAGTTGTTTATACTTTTTATATAAGTAATGAAATGTAAATATGATAATTTATAAATAAGATAAATTAATAAATTAATAACCTTAACACATATTACTCGTGTGGTTTTCTAAATTTTGACCACCCTCGGTAATGTTAATGTAAAAGCCCAAAAAAATTCACATTGTAAAACAAAAAAATTAATATGCTGGAGATTAAAAAATATTTTTTATTTTATTTTTAATTTCAATTTTTTCTTGTTTTTATAATTAATAAAATTCATAGAAATAAATTTTGACTTTCTATTTTTATTTTTTTAAATTAAATTTTATTTTTGAATAAATGTGTACTATTTAATTATTCAATATTAATTATTATTATATTTTAATTAAATTGTAAATAAACTTTGATGTTTTAAATTATTTATTAAATAATTTTAAAATATAAAATATTTTAATTTTCCACTAAGGGTTCATAGTATGATTGCCCTTGTTTGTACTATTATTTCTAAGCTTGTATAAACTAATGTCTAACATAGGTAGTGTGTTCCGATTAATCTATTTGTGTGATTTCTTAGCCTCAATCAGTTAATCCCTTCCTTTTATAGTCATATTTTTCTATTTTCGTGAGTAGCCAATAAAAAATGACAACTTTTTTACAATGATAGATGATTGTTGGGCTGAAATAGCTTGTAATTCTTTAACTTTGTGGTGCACTGAAAATGGTTATTAGACGTTGTTCTTTAAGTGATGTTCATATCATTGCGCAAAATATTAATTATTGGATAAAAGAGCAACCTAAGTCGTCTACTTCACATCTACATCTAGTATTTGATTCTTTCAAATTAACAAGGAAATTGCTACTACTTTTAGTGATTGCAACCTTAGAATGTGCTCTGGTTTTTATTATTCTTTAAGGGTGAGTAACAAACTTAGAATGTGCTAGTAAAGAAGATATTTGCTTCTTCTGTGAATATCTCGCTAATTGTATATAACTTCATATAATTTTTTTGTTTCCTTATTAAATTGTACGCTATGCTTCTATATAGAGAAGATTAATTATTTTTGTTTCTATTGACTTTTTAGAATAAAACTGTTAACATAAAATAGTCGTGGAATGTAAACGTGATGACTAGGTTCCAATGGCAGAAATGAGCTCTGCTAGGAGAAAAATGACAAAATTATCCCTAATGAAGAGCATATTGATGGACAATAAATCTCCTCATCAAATATTAATCACCTCTTGCCTTTAATGACTGATATTCTTCTACAAGGTTTTTAGTATCATCTGAATTACCTCTCTCTTTTGTTATTTGTATCTTATCTTCTGTTAGGAAGCTATCAGATAAGTGTTTGATTGTATATACTAAGTGTTTTGTAAAGCTTCCTCAAATCTTTAAGAGAATATAGATGGAAATGAAGGGAAGGGTGATGTCCCAATGGTTCATACAGAATTAGGGAAATTGGTTATTTTGAAACAATCATCTATTACAAAATTTATGTCTGTTTATTATGATGATGATGGAGTCGTTCAACTTCATATGATTGTGTTCAAATTTGGGTTCCTTATATCGTTTGATTTAGCTTTGATTGTTATATGCTATTTGTTCTTTAGGTGAAATTCATGGTATATAAGATTCATCTAATTTAGTCATCCAAACTACATCTAAGAAATCATTCATTGTATTTTCAGCTAGTTTAGTTAAAGTCAAGAAGATGTTGGAAGAAGATGCCAATAAACCTGAGGGAAGATTTTTAAATGTTTCAATTGATATCTTTCAACGTATAAGGAGTCTGCTTGGGAATCCAGATATAAGGAACTCTTTTATGTTATCTAACTAGTCTTATGTCACTTATAATCTCAAAAAATAATTGTTTATTTATATTTTTGAAGGAATAGGAGTGAAAATTTATTTATTGTTTTGTCTATAAGAATTGTTAAATTTCTAATTAAAATCTTATATTGCTTACCATATATTATTATATTATATTACTCACCATATATCAATATATTAATTTTTTGTAATAATTATATATCATTATATTACAAACTTCATGTTAACACTATTGGAAAATTTTGTGACACCATATAAAAGTGTCAAATCATATAATTTAAAAGAGAAAAATAAAAAATTTAAATCTATGTAAAATTAATTAATTTTGAGTTTATAGCTTCATAAATTATTGAAATGTTTTATTAGTTAAATTTATTTTTAAAATTACAATCATTGTTGATAATATTAAATTTGATTTTTTTCAGTATGATGTTCAGTCACAAAATGATCAAGTTAAAGTTAGCTAATTTACAATTATAAATAAAAGAGTTATTTTATTATTTAAGAAATCATCTCTAAAGAATAACCTTTTGATGACAAAAAAACGAAGCTGTCATAAAAGGATGAGCCTTTTGTGATGATTCTAGCAAAGCTATCATCAAAGGCTTCTAATTAGCAACGCTTTTGTAAAACAAAAGTACGAAAACTAAGTATAACAAAGTTGAGTATTTGCTGTGTTTTTTTGGCGACAATTTCATTGTAGTGGTTACATGAAGGGACTTAGGATCAAAGCACCATTATAATTTTTTGCTATTATTATCAGGGTTCTTTCACTATTATGAAATAAGCATAATTTTGTAGTACATTGTGTTGCTCATATTAAGATGGGTAGGATTGTGATTAGAACATATGACCTTGTTGTATTATCTGTTAATGGTGACAATACACACGCACTACAAGATATTATCACAATTCGAGATTGTGAAGACTTTTCGTGACGTTTAAAACCAAATGAGGCGCTATTTCCTTCGATCTTCCTCCTCCAGATCTGCTCCGCCGTTTTTTGTCTGTGTGTTTCCCGTCGAGCTGTTACGTCTCCGGCCATTGTCGTCGTCTTCTTCGGTGTATTTCATCAAGGTATTTTCATCTTCTCTCTATCTTTTTGGTTCATGTGTGTGGTATAAGGAATATCTGTTCATAAGATTTTATATGGCTTAACTTTTCGTCTCCAACTCATGACGAAACAGTGCCTGAAATCGTGCGGAATCAAATGTGCTACTGCCATACCATCCAAAAGCTACTCTATCACCCTCCTTCTTGGTGATGGCATTGGTCCTGAAGTTACCTTCATCGCTAAGAATGTCCTCAAATTCACTAGTTCTCTTGAACGTTGTTGCTTTTCACTAACTTATCTTCTCCTATTTGGTTCCATTGAAATCTAAGTTGAAAGTTCTGAGCCTTTATTGCTGTTTCTTTTCTTTCTTACTTTTTCTTAGATAATGGAAATGGATATCTTTGTTTAGGAGTAAGTATATGTAAAATTTATATGTGCCATTTTCTGGGTTTTATGATTTTAGTGGGTTGTTTGAATGTCTCTGTTAATGGGTTTTTTTTTCCTTGTACCTCTTAAACTTGTTGTGTTATTAAATGCCAAAGGAATGACTTCTATTTTGTCTCTAATTTCATCTACTTTCTTTGAATTTCCTTTAAGCAAAATTAAGATTTTGAGTTCATGAAACTCATTTCTCCGGTTATTTATGGCTTCCTTTTGTTTCAAATCGTTAGGTATTGAGTTTAGCTTTCAAGAAATGCCTATGGGGGGCTCTATTTTAGATTTAGTTGGAGTTCCATTACCAGAGGAAACTTTGTCTGCAGCCAAGCAATCTGATGCAGTTCTTCTTGGTGCCATTAGAGGGTAATTTACCTTACTTTTTGTTGCTCTGTATTGTTTACTTTTCCTTTTTTTTTTCCCGATATTTTCATAAAATTTACACTCTAATTGAGATTTTAATGTTTCGTCTTTATGCAAGAGGAAATCTCTTACCATTTTTCCTCCTTGGTTTTTATCTTTAAGGTATAAGTGGGATAGAAATGAAAAGCATCTGAAGCTAGAGACTGGGTTACTTCAGCTTAGAGCAGGTCTTGAGGTCTTTACAAAATTGAGGCTAGCAACTGTTTTACTACAGGTAATGTGCTTTATACACTTGTATACACAAATATGGCTATGGCAACTTATCCTTTTTTCCCCTCATTTCTTCTTTTGGAAATTTCTTTTCTTCTACTGAAGATGAATTTTTGTGTTAACTATATTTGACATATGTCTATCAAATACGTTACAGAGATTATATTATTTGACATATGTCTATCAAATACGATACAAATTATTTTTTTGTAAATTACTAAAAGTTAAAACGAAAACTAGAGGTTCAACTTTAAAAAAAGTTGACCTTATGTGATTGCGTATGCATATTGGTCAAACATTCCACAAGTTGCGAACTTGTTTTGGGGTTTTAATAGCTGGGAAAATAAAGTTCAGATATAACTTTACAGATAAAGAAATGCCTATCCAAAACATTTACCAAACAAATATAACTAGAAGATTATCATAATGAAGTTCAAAATTCACATTTATCAGGTCTCTTTCATTGATATTTGTGAACTCTTTTGACACATCATACTGATAGATTTAGTAATTGAATGGCCTTTGTCAAAACACTGGCACAAAAGTTTTGTTTTTTCTTCATATGCTTTTTGTTTCTGTTGTTCTGAGGTCATGCAATTATCTTTTTGGATACCATGTTGCAAACTGGTGCAATGTTCAATATGAAAAGTCATACGCAAAGACCTAATGTTTCCCTTAAAAAATTATTTGTTACTTTTAGCTAATTATGTATTTGATCAATTTCAGATTGCTATATGGCTGGTGTTATGGTGGAAGAGTATCCTGGCCATTGTCATTCTATCTAAGATGTTCTTTGCAGGTTCTTTTCTTAGTGTGCAGAATTTTCTTTGTGATACCTAGTAGTTCGATAGTGATAACTGATGCAGCATGCTTTTCACCATGTTGGGTAGGAGTGTCTTCTCTTGGCTTTCTCCTTTATGGCAGAAGTTAAACATTTACAATGACCCTCCTACATTGTGTGTATGGTAACAGAAGAACTTTATTTGTCATCATTTTAGTCTAAATAGCTAGATCATAGGCCAAATTATGGTGTTTTTACAAGTCATCGGGATTTATATGTGATGAAGCATTTTAATATGGGATTTTAAAATTATATTCATTAATATGGGATTTTAATATTCATTAAGAGCCACATGCCAAACTTAGAAAATTACACATAAGGCTAAGTTTAAATCACTTCTACTTGCTTCATGATTGCTGCAGAAGAGTGACATCTAAGCAGTATATATGCATCTTGGCTAATATACTCAATTACATAGCATGCTAAGAATTGAAACTCACTTCTAGGCATGTAAAACGTAACCTGTTATGTTTGAACGTGCTTATTTCCCTTTGCTTCGTCATTCTTTGCTTCAACTCTCACTATTCTACTTCTATTGCCTTTCTTGCTGTGTTTCTTGGTTACTATGCCACAATATTATAAATTACAGTAAAATTCATGTAAATATGAGACATTTCGTTATTGTGTGTGAGTTGAGATTGAGATAGGATAAAGTATTTGAACTTACATACTGTACATTGCTTTTGCAAGGAAATTTGATTTTTCATTCTCATCCACAATCAAAATTCAATGGCATGCATTTATATTTTCAGTTTGTGCTTTCTAGTGGTCAATTAATAGTATCATTGAAATCTAGTGTCGAATTGAATGCAGGTGATTCACATGGGACCTGGTCTACCTAAGAACAAGAATAAGACTGCACTAAGCATCTTAGTACCGACACAACTACAGTCGCAGTACCGTCAGCTTCTTGGAAGTGTAGCTGATGAGTTATCTGCTCCTACACAGTCAGAAGATCACACACTTATACCTTGTGGGCCTACTCCAACACCATGAGATGTCACATCTACGCCTATTACTCATCCTAGAGATAAGTGTCTATAACTTTTGAATATGCGACGCAATATTAGTTCTCCATCAACTTCTCAAGAGATGCCTCCAGCTTTTTATAATCAGTCACCAGTAAATGACACTATTTTTCCCAGTATTAGTGCTACCTTTATAAGCACTGCAGGTATGATCTTTCACATCACATTAGTGAAACATATAAGTTTAATAATTTTGTTTATCTAACCAATTAAGAGTATGTTATATGCTTATTGTAAAATATTCCTTTGCTATATTTTATCCACGATTGATCCGAAAAAGAAAAGAGATGTCACCAAAAGACACGGATTGATAAAGATTAATAAGGCGATAAGTAAGAGATTGCAGATAGAGATGTCCCCCGTTGAAGGACGACCAACCAACTCTATACAATCTGCCAAATTATTAAGTGAGATTGGTATGGTATCCCGAACTTCCTTACTTTTAAGAACAAAATGAAAAAAAAAAACTAATGAGGAGTTGAACATTGCATTTGATAAGTTAGTCATAAGTATTATAAAACTATTTAATTTATACGTGTTTTCCATATTCCTAAAACTTTGACTAATAATTTATAATTTTTGCAGCAAAAGTTGGAAGTCAAGGGAATGAAGACAGATAACGAAGTACATGCTGCTGTCAAGAACTTTCTTTCTTTAAGGTCTAAAGATTAAAGATTGAAGATTTCATTTAAAAAAACATTATACCACACACGGAAAGGATGTTAAGCCGCATAATGTGACAATGGCGGAGTGGATGGATTTATGCGAATATTGGGAGTAATCAGCTACAAAGGTTACTTAATTTGATCACAAAACCTAATTTCCCAACTTTATTGACAACTGATTATATTTTAGTATTTATGAATTGTGATTTATAGATGTTATAATAGATTGTTACGTTTACGATTAGAAAAAAAGTCAAAAAGTCAAATTGGCAAGAGTCAGGTCAAATGTCAACCAAATTCTGACTCCAAGGCCCTTGTACCGATACGACATGAGATTGTGAGTTATTATCTTTTTAATTATATTTTACTTTGATTGACATTTCAAAATTTATAATAAATATTACCAGTAATATATTCTATACAACAGAGTGACAAAGATGGAGAAGAGTCTGACGAGATGAAGCTATGGTATCACACTCATTATGATGAAAGTAAAGGTCGATGGACAACTACCGAATGTAGAGAAAAATAGGTGAGTACTTAGTTCATTTACATATATTTTTTAAATGAGATTGTGTATCTAATTAATTCTTAAATTTTTAGGAAATAATGTGTAAGGAATTGGCAGATTCAATAGAACAAGGTCATCTGATGACAGAGGATGAAGTTTGCAACAAAGTCTTGGGCACTAGATCAGATTATGTTGTTGGCATGGAAGTTGGGCCTCGACCACAAGGGAAGACTTCAGTAAGAATGAGACTTCAAGACGGACTAGAGGAGTTGAAGATTAATCAGAAGTTACAATCTCAAGTTGATGAATTGAATAAAAAAGTTGAACAAATGCAGGATCGACTAACTACAGAAGTCAAACAATAAAGAATTGAATTTGAACAGCAAAAAAAACTCTTGGAACTTTTATGTTCTACACATAATTTCATTTAGGTTAGATATATGTACTCATATTGATATATGATATACTTATGACTATTTACTATACACTTATGACGTACTTTTGATATTAATTAGTGTATTATGACATGTTTGTGAATTGCAATTAAATAATATATTGTCTGCAGGTATGAAATTCTTGTGATACATAAATAAATATTATATTTAATGATATACTAAAAAAATTGAAGAATTATTAAATGAATAAAAATTCATAAATAATATTAAATAGTTAGTAAACACATAATATTTTAAAAATTTTGTATTTTAAAAAAATAATTATTAAAATTAAAAAATTATTAAATTAAAATGATTTTCAAAAAAGTGGAAAAATAATCATTAAAAAATAATACAACGATCTGAGATGTTTTTTTGGATAAACATCATAGAAAGAAAAATTCCGTGACGTTTTCTAAAAAATATCGCAAAATGTCATATTCTGCGATGTTTCCAAAAAAAGTTGCAGAAAGATCAATCTTTCAGTAATGTTTTTTAAAACATCGCAGAATATCCGTATTTTCTGTGACGTTTTACGGAAAACATCGCAGAAACCTTTTGCCTATATCACATTTGGCCACGTTATTTGTTACGTTTCTTAAAACGTCGCAAATTGTATTCTGTGACGTTTTTTGAGATTTTGTGACGTTTTTTTAACGTCGCAAATTGTTTTGTTTTCTTGTAGTATGCTAAGTCCAATTTAGGCAATAATATTTTCCATTGTCTCGTAAACCAAGACTTAATTTGTAGATATCCATCCGAAACTATATCAATAATTAATGGTCGCAAACTCCAAATGAATCTAACCAGAAGTTGAATTGAATATGGGATCACTTATGCTACTCAGGTGACAAGAACCTTGCTTTAGCTTTCCATGTAGTGATGCCCGCGACGAACCATATTTATCAAATGTTAATAAAGACAGTGTTGCTTACAAAAATATAGTTTAACTAATTGTAGAATACTAAATTTAAGCTCCATTAGCTCTGATTAGTGATTATAACTAAAGTTAGCGTGGGCTACTCAGTGTTAAGTTTAAATATAATAAAGTACTAAGTTAATATTCGATTGTTATTCAATGTATTGAATGTAAAGAACTATTTCTATTTGGAGATAAAAAATTCGAGCATAATAATTCTAATCTATTTGAAGAAAGTTAAAAGGAACCTTTTTGTATGTTTCTGCTTTGATTTTAATGAATAAAGATAAATTGGTTTGAATAAAAATATATAAAAATGATATTCTTTCAAGACTAGAACATCTGAATAAATTATTTATAATTGCATATGTAACACAAAATTTTAATTAACTAAATTAATATATAATATGATTGCAGTAATGTCTATTAATTCTAAAACATATTATTATTGTTTTAAATATAAAAATATTTTTTAATATTAAAATTTTCAAAAAAATCAAAACTTTTTAATTAAAGTGGGTTGACTATTACAATCTGACAATATCCAAATCCAACTTAATCTTAATTAAATAATCCTGTATTATTGAAAAAAGTTCAGATATTTTATATTATATTGTATGAATGGATTAAAGTCATTTTGAATTATAATATAGTTAAGTTTGGGCATTTATATAAACACGTATGATTATATTGTCCAGATAATAGTCAATTCCGTTGTGATCTAGCTAAAAAAGCTTGACGAACACTTAAATTAGATTGAATAAATATTTTTAAATTTTCTAATCTTTTATATGTCCTTCTTGATCAGTTCCTTTAAATAGACCAGTCGTCCCTGTAATGAAAACATATGTGATCCACAGTGTTAGGGTTAAAATTCAAAGCAACATGAACACCAGTGCTGGCGAAGTTCACCATAACGACAGCGACGATGAAGCAGCAGAGATGATTGCGTATGCCATGCAATTTGGAACGGGCTCAGTGCTTCCAATGACACTGAAAGCCGCAGTTGAACTTGACGTTTTCGGGATCATATTCCGTGCGGGTGCTGACTCCAAACTCTCTACTTCAGAGATTGGCCAAGCTTCCCACGATGTTAAAATAGATCGTTGTAAGGGAAATTTTGGATGGATTGACTACATTTCCAATATATCAAGAAGACGCCAACGGGCCTTCTAAAGCCTAAAGGAATATTTACTAAATACTAAATGGCAGCTCCAAAGAAAGGAAGGTATATTTTACTTGAAGCCAAGGAATAATCAAACTCAATATCCATTAACCACAGATAACAAGATAGTCATTTGGACCACTTGGCTACTCAAGGAAAGCGCTAGCTTCACTTCATAGGTAGAGCTGTCATCTCTAGCTGAACAAATAAATCTCCTTGCCTTGCATTGCCCGGTATAAGATCGTATGGCATACTCCAGGTGGATATAGCACCATTAATTCCTGTGGCTGTGAAAATCATGGGTGAGGTGGAACAATTATTACCTTACCGATTTGAGAGTGATTGGCAGCCTTGAATTATTGGCCGTCACGACAACTTGACCCCTTTATACTCCGACATACTGAACAACTTCTCTTTTTCGCCGGTCATTTGATTGGATTGGAACACTAGTGCATAACCAAGACAATGTGTCATTGTGTCCTCTGGTGAACTTGACTCAAGAAATAATCTGTATGCAAAGATGGTTTGTCTGAAAGCTTCTTTGGTAGCTCTCATAACCATAGCAATCTTGTCTTTCGTAAATGAAAATGTTTCAATCTCCATTTCATTTTTGTTATTTTTACGATGATATGTACTGAAGAGAACAATAAACTTGTAGAAGATGAATTGAATTATTTAATTTTAATTAAATTATTTCATTTGATCTTCCTCTCTTATATTTATACATTGTTGTCAATGAATATTAACAGACTTAACAAAAAAAAAACTAACTCTAACTGTCATAATTACATTCTTGATCTTCTTGACTACTAAGACTCCAACATACTCCTCTTGTCTCCGAAGTCTTGAGACAGTCCAACCTTGGTTCGCAGATACTCAAGTCTCCTTCCTTGTAATGCTTTAGTGAATAGGTCTGCAACTTGTTCTTCTGTTTTGGAATACTTTAAGTGCACTTCTCCTCCTTGCTGTATATCACGCAAAAAACAACACTTCAGCTTAAAGTGTTTCCCATAGAACACTGGATTTTGTGAAATTGCCAACGTTGCCATGTTATCTAACAATACTTCAGTAATCTTCTCCATCAAAATGTGTAGCTCTTCCATCATTTTTCTGAGCCATATGGCTTGATTCATAGCAGTAGTAGCTGCAATAAGCTCTACTTCAATTGTTGATTGAGCTACCACACTCTGCTTCTTTGATCCCCATGAGAAACATCCTGATCCTAAACTGAAACAATATCCAAAGGTGCTCTTCATATCATCTAAAGATCCTCCCCATTCACTGTCAGAATAGCCTTTCAACTTTATGCTTCCTATTCTGCCATACTTGAGACTGTAATTGTAGGTTCCTTTTAGATATCTTAGTACTCTCTTGGCTGCTGTCATATGAAGTTCAGTAAGGGCAGCCATGAACCTTGAGAGAATGCTTACTGGAATTTGGATATCTGGTCTTGTAGAGGTTATGCACATTAAGCTACTAATGAGGCTTCTGAATCTACCTTCATCTGTAGGATTGCTTCCATCTGTCTTCTACAATTTTTTTTTATAGTTCATAGGAGAGCTTGCGAGTTTACACTCCAACATGTGAAATCTTTTAAGAACCTCTCTGATGTACTTCCTTTGGCAAATAGAAATTCCCTTCTGATTTTGATAAATTTCCATTCCCAAAAAGTATGTCATTAAGCCTAAATCTGCCATATCAAACAAATTCTTCAATTTGAGCTTAACACCTTCAATCTCCTTAGCATTGTTCCCTGTTAATAACAGATCATCTACATATATAGACATGTAAATGATTCTGTCTTCCTGCTTTCTCACATAGAGAGTGAGTTCACTCTCACTTCTTGTGAAGCCAATCTGCTGCAAGTAATTATCTAGCTTATCATACCAAGCCCTAAGAGCTTGTTTCTGCCCATACAAGGCTTTCCTCAATCTCTACACCTTCTCCTCCTTTCCTGCTACTATAAAACCCTCAGATAAATCTCTTCTTTTAGCTCTCCATTGAGAAAAGCTGACTTGACATTTAATTGATACACAAGCCAACCTCTTTCGGTAGACAAGTTCGTAATCTACCTGATGGTCTTTAACCTTGCTACAGGTGCAAAAGTGTCTGAATAATCCAATCCACTTATCTGTGAATACCCCTTCACCACTAATCTGGCCTTGAACTTATTTAGAGTACCATTAAGATTTATTTTGGTCTTGTAGACCCACTTTACCCCGATGATCTTTCTATCCATTGGTTTCTTTACAAGTTCCCATGTCTGATTGTTTTCTGTCATACTGATCTTATCCTTCATTGCATCTAGCCATTCCTTGCTTTCTTTTGCTTCACTAAAGCTTGCTGGTTCACCAAGAGTAACATTACAAGCTTGATAAATGTTAGAAAGGAGTCTAGTACCTCTTGTAGGAATGTGATCCACCTGATCTTCAAGATCATCATCAGACTGGTTTTTTAGTGCAGTCTCCTCTTCACTTTTGTGTGAGTGAGCTTCCTTTTCTCTAGTTGTTAGACCTCCTTCATCTTTTGGCTCCTCCTCTGATAGAATTTTAGATAGATTAATTCTTCTTAACAACACTCTTTCTATCTCTGTATTGTCTTCTTTTGAACTTGTCTAGTCCCATACCTCATCTTCTAGGAAAGTCACATCCCTGCTAAACTTGGCTTCCTTCCTGCTAGGTATTAGGATCTTGTATCCTTTAGTCACTTCTAAATATCCAATGAAGACTCCTGTAGTGGCCTTGGAGTCTAGTTTACTCCTCTTTTGTTGGGGCACATAAATGAAACATGGAGAGCTAAAGACCTTCAGGTTTTTAAGGTTTGGTTTCCTCATGTGCCAAACTTCATATGCTGTCTTCTTCTCCAAAGCTTTAGTGGGAAGTCTATTGAGAAGAAACATTGAAATAGCTGCAGTCTCAACCCAAAGATGCTTAGGTAGAGACTTTTCTTTGAGCAAACATCTGACCATCTCCAAAATAGTTCTGTTCTTCCTCTCACTCACCCTATTCTGTTGAGGTGAGTAAGGCGCTATCAGTTAGTGAACAATGCCACTATCTTCACAGATCTTCTTCAATTTCTGATTACAGAACTCAGATCTATTGTCAGTTTTGAGTGTTTTAATCCTCTTCCCACTTTGATTTTCTGCCATTTTCTTGAACTTCTTGAGTATTTCTAGTACCTCAACTTTGTACTTCAAAAAATAAATCCAGCAGTAACTTGACTTGTCATCTATGAATGTGACAAATAATTTGTTCCCATTCAGAGATTCAACTGGCAAAGGTCCACACACATCAGTATGGATTAATTCAAGTAGCTCAGATGCTCTCCACTTGTTATCTTTAAAAGGTTCTCTGACCTTCTTTCATGATATGTAGGTGGTACACACCTGATGGGATTCTTTAAGAATTGGAACTCCTTGCATAAGTTCTAATTCACTCAGCTATTTAAGACCCTTCCAATGAGGATGGCCTAGTCTCCTATACCAGAGACTTGCATCTTTAACACTTGCATTGAGTGTTACTTGATGCCATTCGAAAAGGTTCAGTATGTAGCTTTCTATCCTTAAGTTTTGTCCTGAACAGAATTCTACCATCTAGAGCTGAGATTCTGTAGATGCCATTTCAAAAAGGATTGAATACCCTTTTTCAATCAACTTTGATACACTAAGGAGGTTCTGCTTAAGTTCTGGAACATAGAGAACACCAAGGTTCTGCTCAATTTCTGGAACATAGAGAACATCTTCAAGTGTCCTTGGATCATTCATGCTCTCAATCACTACAGCTCCTCTTCCCTTTGCAGAAATCAAGTGGCCATTGCCAATTTTGACTTTGTAGGTGTTCTTCTTGTCCAGGCTTTTGAAGATGCTCATATTACTTGTCATATGATTGGAACATCCACTATCAACAAGCCAACTATCTGTAGAAATGTTGATATTGTGACATAAAACCACAAACAACTGATCCTCCTCCTTCTTGACAGCAATATGGCTTCTCCATAGTTCTACACCTGCTCCTTTCTCCTACAGAACTTGTCAATATATCTAGGCTTCTTGCATTTCCTGCACTTAACATCAAATCTCCTCCAGCATTTATAACAAGGATGATTTGTCTTACCATAATGTTTGTAGGGCCTTTTGGGACTGAGCTGAAGATGCTAAAGGTTCTTGCTTTTCTTATTTCTTGCCATCCAACCATTCTTGTTCCAGGACTTCTTCTTCCCTTCACCACTAGTTTTCTGACTTGCCCTGAAGGCACCTTCAATTGCTTCCCCTGATCTGAATGCTCTTCTTTGTTCTTGGGCTCACAGGAAACTTAATAATTTTGACAACTTCAGTTCTATTATATCTCTGGTATTTTCTAAAGATATGATGGTTGCTTCGAATTTTTAAGAAAGGGAGATTAGCATCTTCTGGATAATCTAATCTTCTCATCTTCAAATCTGCTTCCAAGAAGTCTAATTCTATCCGTAAGATCCTGCAACTTCCCAGCATAGACTTTGACAAATTCATCTTCTGTCATCTAAAGTTTATCAAACTCCCTCATTAGGTTGATAATCTTAATGCTCTTCACCCTCTCATCACTGTCACACTCGGCTTTCAAGAGCTCCCATATTTCTTTTCTAGATTTAAAATGCATAATTCTTGTAAAAAGAGAAGGACTTATTGCAGAATAAAGATAAGATTTAGCCCTTGCTTTTCTGGTGAGTCTTTCCCTTTAGAACTTCATCTAGTTGATGGTTGCATTATCTGCTAAAGGTTCAACTTTGTATTCTTACTCCACTGGCTCCCACAAATCTAGGCCTTCCAGGTACGTCTGCATCTTCACAGCCCAAATTTGATAGGATTCTCCATAAAAGAATGGTGCCTACATGCTTGGAACTCCCTCCGTCTTGATGTCTGTACTCTTTCGAGGTTGCACCAAGTTCTTGTTCAGATGAAGCGTCCAAACCTTCTCCACAGATCCCTTGAGATCCTCTCAAAAATTGCTCTAATACCACTGTTATTTTTATGATGATATATACTGAAGAGAACAATAAACTTGTAGAAGATGAATTGAATTATTTCATTTGATCTTCCTCTCTTGTATTTATACATTGTTGTCAATGAATATTAACAGATTTAACAAAAAAAACTAACTTTAACTTTCATAAATACATTTTTGATCTTCTTGACTTCTAAGACTCCAACAATTTTAGGTTCAAAATGATAAATGTGGTTCTTGAGGGAGGGTCTCCATTTAATATGGCTTATGCGATGCATGCTATTAAGTACCCTACTATAGATCCTCGATTCAACCAGGTTTTTAACAGTGCAATGCTGAACACCACTATGGTCTTGAAAAATATCCTAGATTCATATGAAGGTTTTGAGTTCCTTAACTGACTGGTTGATGTTGATGGTGGCCTGGTATATACTCTCAACCATATAATTTCTAAGCATCCCCATAATAGGGGTATCAATTTCAACCTGCCTCATGTTATAGAAAAAGCCTCAAGTAACCCTGGTACGATTCTTCCTCTTAAGCTCTATTGTTCAACATGTTCTTATTTAACAAATGAAGAAATACAAGTTTTTGACTGTATAGATGATACATAAGTACTAACAAGAATTCCAATACCAAAAATTTGAACAGACTGTGATTCTTTCTTTTTAATAAAATTCCCAACTATGGTAAGAAATCATTCTTCGAACATCTCTCTTTCATGACATTTATAAGAAATTAAAGTTTAATAAATAAATAGGGACTAACATATATATTCTACGTGTAGGTATTGAACATTCTGGGGGGCAATATGCTCAAAAGCGTGCCTAATGGAGATGTCATATTTATGAAGGTATCAACCTTTTCTAGTAGTTAACAGTTTTTTTCCATGACATACAAATCCTTATAAGGGATAAGTAAATAAGATCTGATGATTAACATCTTCATTTGCATTGGCCAGAGGATACTTCATGATTGGGGCCATGATCAATGTCTAAAGTTGCTAAAGAATAGGTACAAATACATCCTAGAGAAGGGAATGGTTGTTGTAGTGGAATTAGTTAATCTAGTTAAGGTTAAGACAAGTGCTGCTGCCAAATTTACAACACAACTTGATATGTTTATGATGACTCACAACCGAGGAGGGAAGCAACAAATCCTGTAACATCCCGTTACCCATTTTGAGGCTAGAATAGTAAATATGAGAGATTATTAAGAAATTAGAAAATGCATTTCATGCTCATGCATTACATGATATGCTCATAGTCTTGAATATTGAATTTTTGCACATGAAAATAATTGTACATGCATTCATAGATATTCTAGGTATAATTGATTTATAATTGAATTATAAATGTGGTTTTTATTGAGAAGTGAGGTTTCTATATGTTGAAAATTGATTTGGAGAGTGTATTAAGTGATGTAGAATTTTTGGTGAATTCTAGGAATAATTCCCGAAATTATTGAATATTATTATCCTAGGAAAAATGCCGTCTGGCGAGTAAATTGATAAATGGAAATTAGAAATAAGAAACCAAATGATATTGGAGAATTTTGAAAATAGTTTTTGAAAATTTGGAGATGACATTAGAATTTGTGAGAAAATGTTATTGAAATTATTTTAGAGATAATTGGTTCTTAAAGATGGGAGTAAAGGAAATAGTTCAATAAGAACTAGTTAGTTAGGAAACTAGCTAAGACCTTTGGAAATTGGACAAGTGTCCAAGTCTAAAGTTAAGTTTTCTTAACTTTGAAAGACTAGGTTTTCGGTACTTTCATCTTCTCCTCCTCCCTTGTAGATTTCTTCTTCAAAGTTGCTTCTTTTACACAAAGGTTTTCATCAAATCTTAACCAAAGAAAAACCTTGTTTTTATCTATCCACTTGCTACTCCCAACTTCGGTTTTCTTTCTTTTTTATCAAGAAAAACCAAAACTTGCCACTTACATAGTGATGTACATAAGTTGTATGAGAAGCTAGGATTGGAGTTCTCTTAAAGCTTTTAGAACTAAATCAAGTAAGTTATGTGTTGATCTTCATGGGTTAGTGTAAATGGAACATGTATGATTAGTAATTTGAGATTGATGGGTTGGTCATGAATTTATATGTAAGTGTCATGGATGATGAATAAAGATTGATGATGTCTTGTTTTGAGTATATGATTTGTTGATAATTGATAAGTTGTTGAGATAATTTTTGAG
This sequence comes from Erythroxylum echinodendron, assembly GCA_027575705.1. Lineage (NCBI taxonomy): Eukaryota > Viridiplantae > Streptophyta > Magnoliopsida > Malpighiales > Erythroxylaceae > Erythroxylum > Erythroxylum echinodendron. Next base: position 40,568,918 of record JANZXR010000172.1, on the reverse strand, counting down.
ATAGAAAGGTCATTATAATGAATATGTATATGATATGTTTTGTTGTTGGTGTATATGATCAAGCATGGATTTTGAATTGTGTACAGATGATCTTCAACTATAATTGGGGTATAATTGAAGAGGAAATGATGTGGATATAAGTTAGAAGTGATAGACTAAGCAAAATAGATGAATTAGGATGAAATTGAAGATGAAGTGTGCTGGAAATGTGTTAGATGTAGTGTTTCTACAGAACATGCATCCGTATTTTAGACATATCATGATCTACGGATATCGAAATAGGATGATTGTTGATTTATACTAACCTAAAGACGAATGGATACAATTTTCATGAGGAAATAGAGTATTAATTCTATCTCTAAGAGTGTTGAAATTTGTCTTGAAGTTGAGTTTCAGATTATGTCTCTGTTTCTAAATAGTATGTAGTATATTGTGTATAACTTTCAGAATACTGAGCCAAATTGTATGACATTACATTTTTTAGAAACTTAAGACATAGATGAACAATTGTATAGAAGAATACTTTGCCTATAAACCTCATTTTCTAGGTGTAAAATGGAATTGAAGTTTGGAAAAAAATAGAAGATAGAAGAAGGAGTGCAACTATTCAGAAGCAGGTCAAGATCACGACGTGACCCCGAGGGTTGTATGCGGGAAGATTTTAATTTAACATGTTTTGGAATTTTGATGATATCTTGAGCTGTATATGGCCAAATAAGGTGATTCTTATTTAGATTAAACTAGAGCCAAAATTATACAACTTTCTTGAAGAAGTCTAAATTTAGTTCTGTCTTTAAGACTTTCAAAATCTGATATGAAATTGAGTCTTGATTGAGGTTGTAGTTCTACCTAAGACAGAAATTATGTCTCAATTTTTTCATAAAAACTGAATGGATATAGGCTAAATCAGACAATGGTATCTTCACAAAAATTGTAGTTCATTCTCTTATCTTTCAATTGGTATTAAGTTGGTAATTTTTAGATATCTTAGTTGAAAGTTATGACTTGTACAATTTGAGGGCATGATCATGAACTAGCCAAAAGTTCAATTATACACAGTCTGTGGTATTATGAGCATAACTCATAGGATACTGAACCAAATTAAATGATTTTAGTGTCATTAGAAACTTGAGAGGTAGACGAACAATTTTCTAGAGAAAGTACCCTCAAATTACTTCATTTTCATTATTAGATTGATCATGGAAAGTTGACCTGAAAGTGTATCTTAGGAGAAATCTGAATTGAAGAAATGAGTTATGAATTTTGATTTTTATGGTTTTTATTGAGGTATAAACCATAAGTGTAAATGATACTTATGTGAGTTTGGAAATATGTATGATTATGTGATAAGAATAATAGAAAGATACCTGGGATTGTCATAAACATGCGTTGTACATATTTCATATACATTTATGTGCATAAATGAATACTTATGGTTGTGCTAAAGTGTGATATATGTATATTGTTCGTTATAGAGGAGCTATTGGAACGTCAACATCTAGACGTTGTCGGAACTTCGAGACAATAGCTTCGGAAGCAATCTGTGAGTAACCTAGATGGTCTCACTTAATTTTTTGTTTGCTTAATTTCTGATTTGAATTATCTATGAATGTGATTGGATTGTTGAATTCCCGACATGAAGGTCCAATGATTCTGATATGATGATTGTGATATTGAAGTGCTCCTTGTATGTGAATGTGATGGAACATATATTACTCAATAATGATGTTAAATGCCAGACCTTTGTCCTATGTGATTTGAATATGAATTTGCAAGAATGTGTCCGATTAAACATATAATATGTGAATCATTTCAATATTAGAATGAACAAAAGATAAAGGAAGTCGTGACCGGAGTCGCTAGGATAAAGAGCTTAAAGCTCAGACTGTGATTAGAGTCTCGGGCTCAGTTGTGAATGTAACCGGTATCCACTAAAGGATTTAGGACATTATTTGATACAGTTCGGTATCCACTAAGGGATATGGGCTAGTAAAAGAGGCACTCGGTCATAACGACAATAATAAATGAAAGTGAGTTTTACGTGTATTGCATTTATATTTGATATGTGTATTTTACATAAATGAAATTATCATTATGATTGTTCTGAAAGTGAAAGGTGATGTTTTATGAATATGCATAGATGTGAAAATATGTTACGTGTATTGAAGTGATGCATCAATTGAGTAAACCATCGATGATAATTATCTCATCTGAGTTAGCAAAACTCACCCAAAATTACACATTGACATTTCAGGACACAGAAAGGATTCTAGCTACTCAGAGACCGTATAAGAAGCTTAATTCTTGTACTTTTGTGTAGAAGATATGGCTTAAAGATCGGTCAGCTGGACTGAAGGATTTAGTTAGATCTTTTGTATTTCCTCTTTCAAGTAGTACATTTTGTATTATATTTTGATGATGTACATGTATAGATCTTGGAAAGCTACAATGTATGTACATTCGGTATTCATGAAATGAAAAAGGAAATTTGTTTCTAAAATTTGGTGACGTTCTTGTATTGTAGTTGATGCTATGATTAAGTTGGATTAATTTCCATGTAATAAAGTGAAAGGGTGATAATTAACACGACATTGTTATAGGATATGTATTGGAATGTCATAAGGGTGTTCTAGTATGTACCTTATAGCAGTAAGGTTGTTATAATATTAGGTGGTATCAGAGTATAGTTTGGAATCCATAGGGACATATAGGAATGTTAAGCATGAAATATGGTGAGAAATGCGAATAATGATTGAAGTTCTTATTTATTATAGGTCATCTGCCATAGGTGAACAAGTAGGAGAATCAACTGACTTAGAATCCATAGGGGCCAGTAGAGAGTCCTATGTACCTCAACCGGAGGTAATGCCTCCCAAAGAAGGGAGAGGAGGTATGACAGGCTACCGAAGCAAGGGGTTGTGAACTTCTATGAAAGTACAGACCACAGAGGCCAAGGGATGGCTCGAAATAACAAAGAGGGTTTTTGATCAAATGGACTGTGAGTCGGACGAAAGGTTTGACTATACAGTGTCTCTACCACAGGGTAGCTTACGAATAGTGGAAGACTATTCCAGGCAGTACCACTAAGCCTTGCAACCTAAACTGGGAAGACTTTCTGAGGGTCTTCAAGGAGAACTATATGCCCAAGATCTACCTGGACAGGAAGATGAAGGAGTTCCTGGATTTGAAGCAGGGTGGAATGTCAGTGGCAAAGTATTAGATTAGGTTTAATGAGCTGATGGGATATGCTACTACTCTTATTCGTATTGAAGAAGATAAGTGTAGGAGATTCAAAGATGGGTTGAACATCAAGATCAGGATAAGACTAAAAATCTCTAATCTGAGTAGTTTCACCCAGTTGAGAGCTAGTTTGATTAGAATTTAGCAGCTACTGAGATAGGGACAAGCAGAGTTTGGGCAAGAATCCAGATTGAAGAGGTCTAGTGAGAGTCAGAGTGGTTCTAGAAAAAGATTTAGTAAACGCCAAAACAAAGCTTTCAGACCATTAGCTAGATCAATACAGTCAGGATTCAGACAGAAAGGTGGTTTTGCACAGACTGGCAGTGGAAGAGGTACAGTGCAGAGTCAATTGTCCCCATGTGAATATTGCGGAAAAAAGCACAGTGGTGAGTGTTGTACTTTATCAGGAGCTTGTTTCTAATGTGGCTCTCTAGAGCACAGAATCAGAGATTGTCCTGCTGCTATGGGAAATCAGTCTAGTATGAGTGGTAGATAGGGAAGTGAAGCTACTATTCAACATAGTAGAGGTAGTGGGACTGGACAGAGAGGCCGTGGTAGAGGCAGAGTGAGCACAGGGAATCATCCTGTTAGGATTGAGGTACGGAGCAGCCGACCTCAATCTCAGGCCTGAGTATATGCCATGGATAAACAGGAGGCACAAGACTTTCCAGATGTTGTTACAGGTGCACTATTTGTTTATAATTATGAGGCATATGCATTGCTAGATCTTGGATCTATGCATTCACTCATCGCACCACATTTGGCATCCAGGCTACATTGTGATAGAGAGCAGTTAAAGTATGGATAAAAAGTGAGTACACCAATAGGTAGTATTACAGTGATAGGAGAAGTTTGCAAGAGATGTTTAGTTTGGATTGACTAGGCAGAGTTGGAGGCAGACTTGATTATGCTACAGCTGAGGGAGAAAGAAATTATCTTAGGCATGGATTAGCTTACTGCACATAGGGCTGCCATGAATTGCTATACCAAGGAGGTAGTATTAGAATCTTTTAGTCAATCTAGAGCAGTTTTACAGAAGAATTAGTCAAGCAGTGCCAACCAGGTTGATATCCTTTATGAGAGCATTGAGGTTGATGCAAGTTGGATGTGAGGCCTATTTAGCCCATTTCATTGAAACTAAAGCTGAACAGAATGTGTAGGACATTCTTGTAGTTAGGGAATTCCTAGATGTGTTTCTCGTCGAGCTATCTAGTTTTCCTAGATCGGGAGACAGAGTTTACAATTGATTTAGTTGCAGGTGTTGCTCCTATATTCATCCCTCGATATAGGATGGCACCTAAATAACTAAAGGAGTTGAAGGCTCAGTTACAGGAGTTGTTGGAAAAGGGTTTTATTAGACCCAGTGTTTCACCTTGGGGAGCTCCAGTGTTATTTGTAAAGAAGAAAGAATAGACTTTGAGGTTATGCATCAATTACAGGCAACTGAATCGGGTGATAGTAAAGAACAAGTACCCGTTGCCTAGAATTGATGACTTGCTTGATCAATTGCAGGGAGCTCAAGTATTCACTAAGCTGGATTTGAGATTAGGGTACTGTCAGTTAAAGATAGCTAAGGCTGATGTACCAAAGAGTGCATTCAGGAGAAGGTATGGGCACTTCGAGTTTTTAGTAATGCCGTTTGGGTTAATTAATACCCCAGTAGCATTTATGGATTGGATGAATAAGGTGTTTCAGCCATACCTAGATAGGTTTGTGATTGTGTTCATTGATGACATTTTGGTGTATTCAAAGAATAGAGAAGAGCATGCTAAGCATCTGAGAGTGGTTCTATAGATTATGAGGGAGAAAAAGCTGTATGTCAAATTCAGTAAGTGTGAATTTTGGCTGGATCAAGTAGTGTTTTTAGGAATATAGTGACTGAAGAAGGCATATAGGTAGATCCAAAGAAGATAGAGGTAGTGATGAATTGGGAAGCTCTGAGGAATGTGTCTAAAATTCGAAGCTTCTTAGGATTGGCCAGATACTATCGAAGGTTTATCGAGGGGTTTTCCTTGATCTCAGCCCCTCTAACAAAACTTCTGAGGAAGAATGTAGTGTTCAGATGGGATGAAAAATGTCAAGAGAGCTTTGAGGAGCTGAGGCATCGGTTGACTACAGCACCAGTGTTAACCATTCCGTTGGGAACTGGAGGATATGTGGTACATGGTGATGCTTCGCATCAAGGATTGGGATGTTTGTTGATGTAGTATAGCAAGGTGATCGCCTACGCATCAAGACAATTAAGGTCTCATGAGATTAACTATCTAGTATATGATTTAGAGGTAGCTGCAGTTGTCTTTGCTCTAAAAATGTCGATACATTATCTTTAGGAAGAGACATTTTAGATTTATACAGATCATAAAAGCTTGAGGCATTTGCTAAGTCAGAAGGAGTTGAATATGAGACAGAGGAGATGGATTGAGCTGTTGAAAGATTATGACTGTATAATTGAGTACCACCCGGGGAAAGCTAATGTAGTAGCTAATGCTTTGAGCAGAAAGTCTAATACTAGTATAGCTCATATTTAGTTATCGAGGTTACCAAACTTGATTCATTTGAGATCTCTGAATGTGGAGTTGAATCTGGAGAAAGATGAGGCCTTGATCGCTACGTTGAAGTTGAGACCGATGTTATATGATAGAATTAGAAAGGTACAGAGTAAAGATCCTAATATAGTTAAGGTTATAGAGAAAGTGAAGATGAGTCCAAATTCTAAGTTTGAATTTAAAGATGAGACACTATGGTTGAAACAAAGACTTTATGTGCCTAATGCGGATGACTTGAGGAAAGAAATTCTAGAGGAAGCTTATATGGCTGCCTATGCTATGCATCCTGGTACTACCAGGATGTATAACACGTTGAAGTAGCTTTTTTGGTGGCCTGGAATAAAGAAGCAAATGGTGGAGTATGTTTCTAAGTGTATGACATGTCAGCAGGTTAAGGCTAAGTATCAGGCTCCAGTTAGGAAGCTACATTCGTTGCTTATTCCGGAGTAGAAATGGGAATGAATCACTATGGACTTCATTATGGGATTGTCTATAACTCCAAGGCAGAATGATGCAATATGGGTTATAGTAGACTGATTGATTAAGTCAGCCCATTTCTTACCAGTGAAAGAGAATAACTCACTAGATCAGTTGGCCTGGAGATATGTGAATGAAGTGGTGATACTGCATAGGGTTCCAATGTCTATTGTATCAGACAGGGATCACAGATTTACTTCAAGATTTTAGAAGAGTTTGCAGTTTGCTACGGCACTAAGTTGAATTTTAGTATAACATTTCATCCTCAAACAGATGGACAGAGTGAGAGGACAATCAAGACTATTGAGGATATTCTTAGAGCTTCCGTATTGGAGTTCCAAAGAGTATGGGACCAATATGTGGCACTTATGAAATTTTCATATAATAATCATTATCACAGTAGTATCGGTATAGCTCCATATGAAACCTTGTATGACAGGAAATGTCGGTCACCACTGTATTAGGATGAAGAGGGTTTGAGAATGGTTGAAGGCCCATAATTGATACAAGATACTGTAGATAAGGTGAAATTGATTCGAAGCCAAAATAAAGCGGATCAAGATAGACAGAAGAGTTATGTAGGTCAACATCGAAGGGATATGGAATACAGTGTAGGAGACAGAGTGTTTTTAAGAGTGTCACCTTGGAGAGGAGTATTGAGATTCGGTAAGAAGGACAAGTTGAGCAATAGATACATTAGTCTTTATGAGATCATTGAGAGGATAGGACCTTTAGCCCATAAGTTGGCTTTACTGAATGAAATGTCTAAATTGCATAATGTGTTTCATGTGAGTATGCTTCGAAGATACCGATCAGACCCGACACATATGATACTAGCTCAGGAGATTGAGGTTGTTAGTAACTTAAGCTATATTAATGAGCCGAACAAGATAGTGGGGTCTTAGATGAAGCAGTTGAGGAACTGAGTCATTCCATTAGTGAAAGTCCTTTGGAGGAATCACTCAACTAAGGCAACAACGTGGGAAACAGAGGAGCATATGAGGAGACAATACCCCCACCTGTTTAAACAATCAGGTAAGAATTTCGAGGATGAAAATTCTTTTAAGAGGGGGGAGTTGTAACATCCTGTTACCCATGTTGAGGCTACAATAGTAAATATGAGAGATTATTAAGAAATTAGAAAATACATTTCATGCTCATGCATTACATGATATGCTCATACTCTTGAATATTGAATTTTTGCACATGAAAATAATTGTACATGCATTCATAGACATTTCGAGTATAATTGATTTATAATTGAATTATAAATGTAGTTTTTATTGAGAATTGAGGTTTCTGTATGTTGAAAATTGATTTGGAGAGTGTATTAAGTGATTTAGAATTTTTGGTGAATTCTAGGAATAATTTCCGAAATTATTGAATATTATTATCCTAGGAAAAATAACGTCTGGCAAGTAAATTGGTGAATGGAAAATAGAAATAAGAAACCAAATGATATTGGAGAATTTTGGAAATGATTTTTGAAAATTTAGAGATGACTTTAGAATTTGTGAGAAAATGTTATTGAAATTATTTTAGAGATAATTGGTTCTTAACGATGAGAGTAAAGGAAATAGTTCAATAAGAACTATTTAGTTAGCAAACTAGCTAAGACCTTTGGAAATTGGACAAGTGTCTAAGTCTAAAGTTAAGTTTTCTTAACTTTGAAAGACTAGGTTTTTGGTACTTTCATCTTCTCTTCCTCCCTTGTAGCTTTCTTCTTCAAAGTTGCTTCTTTTATACAAAGTTTTTCATTAAATCTTCACTAAAGAAAAACCTTGTTTTTATCTATCCACTTGCTACTCCCAACTTCGGTTTTCTTTCTTTTTCCTCATGAAAAACCGAAACTTGCCAACTTCCATAGTGATGTAGATAAGTTGTATGAGAAGCTAGGGTTGGTGTTCTCTTGAAGGTTTTGGAGCTAAATTAAGTAAGTTATATGTTGATCTTCATCGGTTAGTGTAAATGGAACATGTGTAATTAGTAATTTGAGATGATGGGTTAGTTATGAATTTATATGTACATGGCGTGGATGAAGAATAAAGATTGATGATGTCTTGTTTTTAGTATATAATTTGTTGATAATTGATAAGTTGTTATTGAGATAATTTTTGAGATAAAAAGGTAATTATAATGAATTTGTATATGATATGTTTTGTTGGTGGTGTATATGATCAAGCATGGATTTTGAATTATGTGTAGATGATCTTGAACTGTAATTGGGGTATAATTGAAGAGGAAATGATGTGCATATAAGTTAGAAGTGATATACTAAACAAAAGAGATGAATTAGGATGAAATTGATGATGAAGTGTGTGGAAATGTGTTAGATGTAGTGTTTCTCTAGAACATGCATCTGTATTTTAGACATATCTTGATCTAAGGATATCCAAATAGGATGATTATTAATTTATATTAAACTAGAGACAAATGGATACAATTTTCTTGCAGAAATCAAGTTTGAATTCTGTCTCTAACAGTGTTGAAATTTGTCTTAAAGTTAAGCTTCAGATTATGTCTTTGTTTCTGAACAGTATGTAGTAAATTGTACATAACTTTCATAATACTGGGCTAAATTTATGAACTTAGGTTCTTTAGAAACTTAAGACATAGATGAACTATTGTTTAGAAGAATAATTTGCCTAAAAACCTCATTTTCTAGGTGTAAAATGGAAGTGAAGTTCGGAAAAAAAGTATAACTTAGAAGAAGGAGTGTAGCTGTTCAGAAGCAGGTCACGATCACGACACAACTCTGCATGGACGACTGCTGAAGTCGTGATCGTGACGCGCGACCCCGAGGGTTGTATGCGAGAATTTTTTTTATTAAACATGTATTGGTATTTGATGATATCTTGAGCTGTAGAAGCCCAAATGAGGTGGTTCTTGATTCAGATTAAAGTAGAGACAAAATTATACAATGTTCTTGAAGAAGTCTAAATTTAATTCTATCTCTAAGACTTTCAACATTTTTTACAAAATTGAGTCTTGATTGAGGTTGTAGTTCTACCCGAGACAGAAATTATATCTTGATGTTTTCATAAAAACTGAATGGATGTAGGCTAAATCTGTTGGATCCCACTTTTAGGATTTTTCTATTTTAATTTCATTTTAATTATTTTATTAGATAATCAAGCATGGAAAATAAATTAGCAAGTATGAAGTTGAAATTTTTGGAGTTTAATATGGTA
>JANZXR010000172.1:40510558-40548464 GCA_027575705.1 Erythroxylum echinodendron | reverse complement strand
TCACATGTATGTGTATGCCATATGATGCATGAAATGCACTTCTAAATTCTTAGTAAACTCTCATATATAGTATCCTAAGGTTCTAACCCTAATCGCGGGATAATGGGATGTTATATTAAGCTTACAATTTATAGCCTTCAAACACCGCAAGTGCACAGGTCGTGATTTGTAATAAGTGAAGGTTCGATCTTACGAGAAGGGTGAAATAATCTAATCCTATGTTATCTAAGGCTTGGAAAAATTAATAAAGTGAAAAATAAAGATGCAATAAAAAGTAATACGAGAATTTGACTTCAAGAAAGTAATTAAAAATTTAGCATAAAAAGAAATTAAAGTTGAGTAACACAAAAAAAGACATAATGGAAATCAATTAAGAGAAATTACCAAGTTATGAGAGAGGGGATTTTCCCTATCATTAATGCTAACCTAGCCATTTATGTGTTAATGGGATGTCAGTTCTAGACTATCATATAATTGATTGCTCTAGATCTCTCTCGAGCTATAACCATTAAACTCTAAATGATAAATCCTAATTGAATTATGAAAATTGCAATCTCTCAATTAACAAAAGACCACAACCCTAATTAGATCTTAAGCCCTCTAATAAACTATCGAGTCTCACACAGGATCTCTCTCCTCATAATAACCGATATGATTAATCACGTGGTCTATTGGATCACCTAACTCTCATTAACCCAATCCAATCATTTTTATTCGGTTCATCCTCTTGGTTTATTATCGAAATATGCAAGTAACGTAATTAATCACAACACCCAATCAATAAAACACAAAATAACTATATTAACATTAAATCTAGTTAAAATCCCGAAGGAAGAGTTAGGACATAATCAACAATCTAAAATCCATCATCATACAATCCATTTCAATCCTATACATTGAATGAACAAAAATGAAAATGGAAAGGAAAAGAACTTGGATCGGATAATCAAGAAGGCAGCAGTGTCGAGAGACCCATTTATCTAGGAAGTCAAAAGTGTTGAAGGGCCCGCTTCTTCTCCTCCCCTTCGTCTGCCTCTTCCTCTTCTCTCTTCTTTCTCTCTACTTTAGGGTTTTCCAAAAGTGGCAGAAGTGAAGCTCCTTTTAAGGTTACATCTATTTCCTTTATATAGTTTTTCCAATTAGGGTAACCCTAATGGTACGATCGTGGCCACAATTTTGGCCTTCTGTCATGATTATGCCACGATTGTAGCTCCTTGCACCTGCTTTTGCCACGATCGTGGCTTGTTGGCCATGATTGTGGCCCTGGGTTAACTCTCGGGTCTTCTCTGAATCTTCTCCTCTTTCCACTCCTTGCCCTAAAACACTAGCAAACTCATCAAGGCATCTCAAATATACAAAATTAAAGCTCAAAAGCATGCTGTATCCTACAAAACACTTAAAACACAAATATTTACTAACTAACACAATGCTAACCTAAACTTGCACTAAACAATCAAATTACCAACTAAATTTAAATTAAACAACCCATAAAAACATGATGTAATCTACAACTATCATCTTTTTCTACAAGCATCTAAGCATAAGCACATAGAATCAAAAGATATTGTGGATACTTGATCATAAAAATACTACCAAGGTTGTACCTTCATATGGCTAATCCATAGCTCTTTTTAATTTAAGGCGTTTTTACCCCTCTTGTATCCGTGTACTTGCATGGACATAAGAGCTACGAGAAGCACAAGTCAAATAGTTGAAGATTTGACACCTTATATGTAACAACCCACTTCCATTGAGCACGTATCTGTACGTCCCGAGGATATTCGGAAACATACCCTGTGAAGATGGCGCGCTAGAGCAGTCAAACAAACTCATTACAAATTTTTCTCAAACATCACACACATTTTTCAGAAAACCACTAATCATTAATGTCCCATTTTAATAATAACAAATTTCAATCACAATTGTCATAAACAATATACACATTGTAGAGTTCCAGTAATCATTTGGGATCTTTACAAATTTGAAACCCTTTCAGTCATAAAGTCATTACATATCGGAATTATTCACATACACATGGTACAATATTTGTGGAATACATACTTTAATACAAAAATATCAGAAAATGTATAGCAAACGCCAACTAATCCTGGCCTCTATCTCTTACTTAAATACAGTAGTTAGACTCAGTTGGTCTAATTGGGTGTCTCCTCTAAGCCTGAAAAATATGTTTCAAATTTTGAGGTGAATTTTGCGAACTCAGTGAATGGACCATCCTTGATGGCTCACTCAATCACATAATACATCGATTCATGTAATCACATAATTCACATCATTTCACTAATCAAAATGTCAAATCACATATACTTTATATTCACTTAATTCATATTTCATATCAGAAATAATTCAAACAATTTATTTCCATCATTTATATCATACATATCAAATACCTATGCAATGCTCATGAGACTCACTTTTAATTGTTATTGTTGTGATCGAGTGCCTGTAACTGTCTCGTAGTCATTGTGGGTACAAGGCTTATTAATAACTGTCTCTTATCTGTTGAGGATATAGGGTTCATTTTACATAGTGAGCCAGAGGCTCTTACCATATTATGAGCTTTAAGCTCTTTTTTACTTTCTGAGCTTTAAGCTCTTTTTCGGTGGCCACTCTGGTCACAACAGTCTTTATGTTATTGTGCATTCTTGTAATGAAATGCATCACATGTATTCAATCAATCAATGGTGCTCAATTTTACACTTTCACACTCAAGTTCACGTTCTCATTCACATTTATCATCAGACCTTAGTCCGACATTCAACATTTAAGTTGAGAATCACTTATTCAGTCAAATTCACATTTAAGGCACAATTCCAATGATTTATACATATATCAAATGCCTCAAACATTTATTGTCTAGAATCAACACATTCACATCACATAATTTAATACAAAATTTTAAAATAGAACAAACAATGAAAGTGAGACCATCTAGGTCGACTCACAGTACACTCCAGATTAGCATTAGCTTCCATGATCCGGAAATAACTAGATGCTAATGTTCTATCCTGTATATCAACATTATGTAGTAGACATATTGCACACACATTATTAATTGCACAATCACATAAACATTCTATTATAAACATATGTATATGTTTAATGTACAATGCATGCTTATATTGACTATTCTAGGTATGTTTCTTTAATCACATCACTTGATCATTAACCACATCGTTATGTATGTGTCTAGCTTATTCTTAGGTTTACACCTCAAGAACACTTGGTTATTCTAATATCATAAATCCATCCCTCATCATTTCTTTTTTATCATTATATGCTCTCATAATATCCAATTCTCATTCATCTTTACTTAATACATATTACTCAACTCTTTTGAATCGCAACTACAATCATATGAATATCTTCATTCCCATTATACTCATGCTTTTGGTACTTTGATTTATAAACAATTCATTCACTAAGTTATAACCTTAATTATCACCTCACACTTATCGCACATTTAGTCTCTTAAATCCAAGAATCATTCAAGCCTAACTAAGTCCAAATGCCTCATAATTAAGCACCTTATCCTTAATTAGTTCAACCATTTCACAAATCAAAACATTTTCATGTAAAAGCACTGCCCACGATCGTGACAGAAACTAATCTCCCATTTTCTTACAATTTTTCAGTTTTTTTAGGACATATTTTAGGTCAGATTTGTATGACCATTTCGACCGAGAAACTGACGTTTTTAGACAATAATTTCTTCTAATAAAATGTTCTTCTATGTCTTAAGTTTCAATCGAAACACAAATCATTTAATTTAGTTCATTATTCCATAAGTTATGCTCCAAATACTATAGTCTATGCATGTTTGAAATTTTGGCTAGTGCATGATCGTGCATGTGTACTCTAACTTGTAAAACTCATAACTCTCACTTTCGATATCCAAAAATTACAAACATTGTACCAATAGAAAACTAAGATAATAAGCTACAACGTTTATGAATACAACTTAGTCTGATTCAGCATATATCAATAAAGTTTATTCGATAAAAAGAGGACACAATTTCTATCAAGGGTAGTGTTACATACTATGACAGAACTCAAATTCAAGCCAAATTTCAAGACCCTTAAGGACAGAATTCAAATTAAATTCCTTTATAAAAATTGTATCCGTATATCTCTAGTTTAATTTAGATTAAAATCCATCAAATTTGGATATTCACAGGTCAAGATATGACTATAATACAGATACATGTATAGCTAACATATTCCAGCCATTCTCTTCCAATTTTATAGATTTTTAACTCTTTCATATGTTACAACCAAACCATCTTACGCTTAGCCCATAATTTCTACTTCATTTCCTCATCAAAATCACTTCAATTCTATCTTAAAGACTTCCATCAAACAAACCATACATTAATATTCATCAATCATACAAAAACAAGACATAAACACATTCATTTCTTCATGATCATTTTATCACCAAACTATAATCATATATGGTTCTATTTAAACAACCCATGGAGATTAATACATTACTTACTTCTTTATCTCTATTCTTCTTCAAATCACCATAAAAACCTAGCTTCCAAGCTTTTCATGATCATCTTATATATGCTAGAAAAAGATGGAATAGAAGTGGGTTTCATCAACAAGAAGAACAGAACAAAGTGTTGAAGTAATGAGGTAAAGGATGATAGCATAAACTCAACGTAAGGAAAGTGAGAGTGTTGTAGCTTGAGAGAATAAAGAAGCAGATGAGAGTATTTTGCTTAAGTCAAAGACAAAGGAGATGGTCATGTAATTGGAATAATCATAGGTTATAAGCAGGAGGTTAAAATGTTTGGTGATGTCATGACACTCGACCACTTAATAACCAAATTAAATGATAATTCCTTCTTGTTTATGCTACTACATATTTTTTTAGTAATTAGTCCATTTGTCTCCAATTTCTAAACGAAATGTTTTCCAATTTTCTATGACACTTGTCATTAAATCTTAATGTCACTTATCAATAATTTCTACTGCCATTTGACATTTATTTCTATTGCCATTTATCAATTGTCTTGCCATTTGGTATTTTTCCTAGTTTATAAATTCCCAAAATCTTAGAAAATTCTTAGATTTCACCAATAATTCTAAATCAATAATCTAATTCTCCAAATCAATTTTTAGAAAGAAATATTTGCTATCCACATCATAATCACATTAAATCAATCATTTATACCCAAAAAATGTTAAATGATTGCATGAATAATCATTGTAATGTATGAAATAATCAAATTCACGTGTATGCATGCTATATTATGCATAAGTATGAAATGCAATTCCCTAATTTTTTATTAACGCCTATCATGTTCAATATTCTAGGGTTCATACCCTTAACATGGGAAAACGGGATGATACATTATATCATTTGTTTGGAATGAGTTATCTGAAGAGCCAAGTGCCAGGAAGAAGCAGTTAAGGAACCAATGGTGGAAGAATATAATTAAGAGTTCGATCAGGGAGCAAACCAAAGGCATCAACTGAGAACTCTCATAGATTGTGTAAGGTCAGTCTTCAATGCAACAAGTTAAGGTATGGCTAGGCCACCAGCTCAACTTGCCTCTTTTGAAATTAAACCATCCCTTTTAAAGATGCTACAGACGAATGTCCAATTTTATAGACTAACGAATGAGGACCCTAATGCACATATCGTGAACTTCCTCGACATATGTGATATCTTTCGATATCATCATATGTTAGAAGATGCAGTTAGGATGAGGATTTTCCTTTTACTTTAAAGGATAGAGTAAAAGCTTGGTATCACTCTCTTAACCCCTCCAAAGTCACTACGTGAGAGCAATTAGTACATGCCTTCTCAGACAAATATTTTCCCCTCACCACAACGACCAAGATAATTAAAGAAATTACAAACTTCCAACAGAGCCATGGGGAATCGATTTATGAAGCGTAGGAGAGATATAAGGATTAGTAGAGGAGGTGCCCACATCATAACCTACCAAAGTAGTTCATCATACAAACATTTTATAATGGGCTAAACTTACCCACGAAAGGCACTATTGATGCAGCCTTAGGAGGATCATTAATGAGGAAGACGATGGATGAAGCTGAGGAGTTGTTAAAGGAGATGGTTAGTAATAGCTGTCTATAGAAAAATGAGCAAAGTAGACAACTTATAACCATCCGAGAATAGATGGGAGCTATAGTTTTTAATCAAATCACTGAAATGCAAGCCAAAATTAACAGCTTGACTCGACAGCTAAACAACATGAAAGCATCATCTTTTGCTCCTGTGAAAGTTGTTCAGTTAAAATGTGAACTGTGTGGGTAAATGGACCATGACGACATAAATTGTTTCCTAATAGAAGGTGATGGAGCATAACAAGTAAACTACATGGGGACATAATATGGTCGAGGAGGTGAAAATAATCCCTACTCTAACATGTACAACCCTAGGTGAAAAAATCACCCTAACTTTTCATGATTTAACAATGCAGGAGGCTAGTTCAGACCTCAAGGACCAGCTAGTTTCTAACAGGAGAAACCGAACATAATGGACTCCAAATTGGATAAGATTTTAGACAAGCTTAGAAGCTTAGATGATGTTCAAAAAGATTTGGAGGGTAGATTCAAACAAGTAACAAAGAATCAGGCCTCTCCTATCCATAATTTGGAGGCTCAAGTAAGCCAATTGACAAGTATCTTATCAGCACGAAATGCAAGAAATATTCCAAGCACTTTTGGAACAAAATTGAGGGAAAAAAATAAAAGCTATCACATTGCGAAGTGGGGAAAAACTCGAGCAACCTATAAAGACAAAAGTTGTAAACTCTGCTCTTGTTGAAAAGACCCAGAAAAGGAAAAGAAGGTAGATATGACCGAATATCCTCCTTATGTTACCCCTCCACCATATCAACCCAAGGTTCCCGTTCCTCAGCGATTGTAAAAGAATAAATTGGATGCATAATTTGCAAAATTCGTAAAGAAGTTAAAGACACCGTAAATAAATCTTTCATTTATCGAGGCTTTGGAACATATGCCTTAATATGCTAAGTTTTTTAGGACATATTATTAAAGAAGCATACTTGGGAAGAAAACCAAATATGGCTCTATTTGGCACTTACAGTTCTATAGTTACCAGCCATATGCCATCCAAGTTGAAAGATCTAGGGAGTTTTACAATACCGTATGTGGTTAGTGAATTTGAATTTACAAAGTGACTATGCGACTTATGAGCAGGTATCAATCTTATGCCTTTGTCGATATTCAAGAAATTAGGGTTGGGTGAGGTTAAGCCAGCATCAATACTAATTTAGTTGGTTGATCAACCTTCTAAAAAACCATTTAGAGTGGTGGAGGACTTTCTGATGTAAGTGGATAAGTTCATTATTCCTGTGGACTTTGTGGTTCTTGACTTTGAAGAGGATAAGAAATGTCCACTGATCCTTGGTCAGCAGTTTATGAATACAGGGAAAGCCGTAATTGATGTTCATAAAGGGTAATTAACACTTCGAATCAGTGAAGACCAAGTGGAGTTTAATATGAACAAGGCTTTGAAAAATCCAACAAAAAGCAACGCGTGCATTAAGGTTTAAATTATGGATCAAAATTTGCAAGAACAAGTAGAGATTTATGTTGCCGAAGTGAAATTGACAGAAGCAGAGATAGCTAATGGAGATGAGAAGTTGAACAAGGCTGAGCTTGAAAGAAGTGATGATACAGAGGAGTTAGGTGTTCAAATGCATTAAGACATATTAATTCAAACTGAAGCACCCATACCACCCTCCACAGAGAAATCACCCGCCTTTGAGCTTTAACCTTTACCTATACATCTGAGATATGCCTTTTTAGGTGAAGGTCAAACGTTACCCATCATCATCTCCAATCAATTGAATGGAAACAAGAGAGTAGGGTGGTAGCAATTGCTAAACAGCAAATGAAGGATGTTGGATGGCAAATTTTTTTATATTTGAGGTATAAGCTCAAATGTTTGTATGCATCAAATAAACCTCGAAGAAGGATGTAGAATGGTAAGGGAGCATCAATGGAGGTTGAATCCTAACATAAAGGAGGTGGTCAAGAAAGAAATAATTTAACTTTTAGATGTAGGAATAATTTATCTCATATTCGATAGTGAATGAGTTAACCCAGTATAATGTGTACCCAAGAACTATGGAATGAGGGTAATAGAGAGCAAAAGTCAAGAACTAATGCTAACAAGAATAGTCACAGGCTTGAGGGTGTGCATAAATTATCGCAAATTCAACACATTGACTAAAAAGGACCATTTTCCTTTCCTGTTCATAGACTAAATGATAGGAAGGGTGGTTAGTCATTATATTCTCCTTCTTCTTGGATGGATACTCTGGATACAATCAAATCTTCATCTACCCAGGGGACTAAGAGATGACTACATTCACCTGTCTTTGTGTTACCTTTACATATAAATGAATGCCTTTCAGGTTGTGCAATGCCTCGGCTACATTTCAAATATGTATGATGTCTATCTTCACCGAAACCAACAACGATATAATGGAAGTGTTCATCGATGATTTTTTATTTTTGGAGACTTTTTTGAGATGTGTTTAACCAATTTAGATAGAGTGTTCCAAATATGTGAAGAATTCTTAAGCCATACAAGATTTTACCGTCAATTTATTAAATATTTCTCACAAATTGCAAGACGTTTGATAAGCCTATTAGTCAAGGATGTGCCCTTTATTTTTGATGAAGTGTGTGTATCTGCATTCAATAAACTAAAGGAGGCACTAACATTTACACCAATTTTAACACTACCTGATTAGACACTCCCATTTGAGGTTATATGTGATGCAAGCGACCAAGCTATAGGTTGTGTACTAGGCCAAAGAAAAGATAAAAGGTTGTTGAAAAATCTACTACGCAAGCAAGACCTTGCGGGACCTCAACTTAATTACACCACCATAGAAAAGGAATTACTTGTAGTGGTGTATGCATGCAATAAGTTTTGATCGTACCTTTTGAGGTCAAAGGTAATCGTATTCATAGATCACGCAACTCTAAAATGTCTTTCTAATAAGAAGGATGTGAAACTAAGGTTTATTCGATGGATATTACTCTTATAGGAATTTGATATAGAAGTGCGACACAAAAAGGGAGGAGAAAATGAGTCGCAAACCATTTATCACCTCTAGAAGGAGGGGAATGCGAACAAAGCAAAGAAATTAATGAGAAATTACCTGATGAAACTCTGATATTACTTGACAATCTGGATACACTATAGTTTGCCGATATCGTAAACTATGTTGCTAGTGATAAGCTTCCTTCTAATCTCTCTTATCAACAGAGGAAGAGATTCTTACATGAGCATAACCGATATCTTTGGGATGAATGATAAGTGTGAATTGCATCATATTTTAGGGCTTAGTTTGTTATGTATTTAAGTGTTAATTTAATCATTTAGTATGTGTTTAGGTTAGAATTGTGTTAATTTGTTAAATTAATTGTGTTTAAGTGTTTTTATGGGTTAGTCAAGTATTTGAGCTTAAATATTATGTTTTTGAGGTACCTTGATGAGTTTGTTAGTGTTTCAGGGTCAACATCGAAGAATGAAGAAGTTTTGGAGACATTCGGGCTGAAAAAACGGCCCACAATCATGGCATAATAGGCCACAATCATGACAGAAGCATTAGAGCCAGCCCACGACCGTGGCAATCAGGCTACAATCCTAACAGAAGCCTAAGATATTGCTTTGGATCGGCTATGATTGTGGCCTACATTTGGCAAACACGTAAACAAGTAAAACTTCAAGTTTTGAGAGATTTTTTGGACCTTTTCGACCTCAAAAAAACCTAGGGCTACTCAGAACACAAAAGTTATTTAAAGAACAAGAGAAAGATAGATAACAGAGCTTTTGAATCAGCCTCCATTGAGAAACCCTAGAGAGAGTTCATTGAGAGATCGAGAAAGAGAAGAAGGAACAGAGATGAGAGAAGAAGCTTACATAAAGTACTTCCCGTAATATAAGGTTTCCTGATGTTGCTGCCTCCATCATTCATTCCAATATTATTTCTAGTTTATTTTCAATGTTATTAATGTATAAAATTAGGATAGTTGTTGATGAAGAGATTATGTGAATGTTAATGAATGTCTAAACTCACCTTCAGGTTGTTTTTTCTTTGATTTAATGAAATTTGATTGTTTTTGTTTTTACTGGATTTATTGTGATTTAAATTCTGCACTTGCATAATTCGGTGATAAACTGATAGGTAAATCGAGTGAAAAATTATTAAATTGGGATAAAAAGAATTAGGTAATTTAATAGAACGCGAATTAAATTAAATCGGTAAATTGTGTGAAGAGAGAACTTGCATAGATTCTCGATAGCTTTCGGACAACTTCATATCTAATTAGGGTTTTGGATAAATTGTTAATCAAAAGCTTGCAATTCCCATAATCTGATTAGGGTTTATAAATTAGGGTTAATGGTTATAACTCAAAAGAGAGTAATCAAATCTAGGACCGTCTAGAGCCAGCAATTGAGTAAGTCACAATCAATTAGGTTAGCATTAAAGATAGGTAAAGTTCCCCTTTCTCTCAATTAGTAATCCTTTAGGTTGATTCTTGATTGGATATTGCAACTGCTACTTTGTTAATACTTTCGTAATTGATTCTTGAGATTTGAATTACTGTGAATTGTTTTGGCCTTATATTTTTAGGATTAGATAAACCCTCCTCGTAGGATCGACACCTTAGGTATTACGCGAATGACCTGTGCACTTGCAAAATATCGAGGTTAAATTATTAAAACTTATACATATCAGAGAACTGTGAACAAGTTTTTCGTGTCATTACCAGAGACGCGATTAGTTTAGTTTTTTAGTTTAAAGCTTTTTCACTTTCTTTTGTGTTTAAAAAAAAAAGAGAAAGAAGTTTGGGGTGTAAAGTAGAGACACAGTAAGACATCTTAGAATGTGAAATAAGACATATGAAGAGCTAGATGCCAAGAAGAAACATAATGAACAATGATGGAAGATAGATATTATAGGGAGTAAGGAACTTTTGAGAGTTATAATAAGCCACATTATGGTTGGGAAAATAATGATCTTTATTGGAGCATATACATTCCGGGGTGGCAGAACCACCCCGATTTCTATTGATTCAACAATGTGGCGACTCACTTAAGATATCAAGGCCTATCAGAATTTTAGCAAGAAGAGTCTAGTTTATGGGATTCTAAATTGGACAAAATTATGAATAAGCTAACATAATGGAAGAGAACCAGAACAACATATTTGCCAACCAAGAGGAGAGATGGAAAAGTCTAGAAGAGCAATGTGATCAAGTTTTTGAAAATCATGACGCTTCCATTCATAACTTCGAGATTCAAGTAAGATACCTTTCTCGTGAATTTTGTAAGAGATGTGTGGAAGACTCTATGAGAAATATGGAATTACATCTACAAGACCAATATGAGGCTATTACACTTAAGAATGGGGAAGAGCCAAAAGGACTAGTAGAAAACCAAGTTGAACCCCATATTATTGAAGACCAAGAGATGAAGATAGAGGATACCCTCCTTTTTATTCACCAGTTCTTTATATACCATATTTGAACATCTAAAAATCTCGAGTAGATGTCCATGAAAAGAACCTTATCCTTCCGATCAATGATGACTACATGACATTTAACATGAATGATGTATTAAAGAATTCGAAGGATAGTAGCTCAATTAGGATAATTGATGTGTTTAAATCTTCTGAAGAACAAAAAGATGAAGAACAGATGACAACAAGCATCGAGTTTGAAGAAGCTAGGAAAGTCTATGCTCGTGAGGCGGAAGAAATAGAGGAGATGAAGGTGATTAAAGAAGAAAGAGAGTAACTCACCTTCTTACAAGACAAACTGGTGGGTTCGATAGAAGATTCAGGAAGTTTTGTTATTCCTTATTTTATTGACAATTTGATAATGAAAAGGAAATAACTGAAATTAATTGGTTTTCTCAACTTTATCAATATTGTCCTTCTGATCATTTTGCAATTTGTAGCTTACTTATAGGCTACAAAATTGATATTGAATGAAAAGGGTGGAAGCAAGCCGCTCATAATTGATTACAGTTGAGTTTCCAAGGATAAAACGTCGAGCTACCGATGCTAAAAGAAGAGTTATATGGGAGGCAACTTATGTAATTTTATTTACTTTGATTGTTTTTTTAGAAAGTTTGAATTACGTAGTTGGGATTATTTTGTTTTCAAATAAAATCGAGAAGGCATAAGACGTTGATATAAATTTGATGATTGATGAAGTACATAAAGAGAGGTGAAAAGGCCACAAAGAGTTAAGAAGTGACTTTGAAAACTGGAGAAGAATAAAGGAAAAAATATTTTGGTGGAAAATTATAGGCCATGATCGTGGCCTGCGGCTAAGCAAAAAGGGAACACGCGATTTTTAAGTCATTTTTTACCATTTACCCTCCAAACTCCTATATATTAATTTCTAACTTCACTTTTTCACTCACTTTCATTTTTATTTTATCTCTCTAAGCTTTAAACTTCCAAAAATTCTCACTTCTCTCTAACAAATTTCAAATTTCACTCACGAGTTTGTATGTCGCGCATTAAGTAATCAGCCAATCGTGATCAATCATTGGGACGAAATTAAGTCTCGGGATGAGGGAGAAGGAACAGAGTAGTGGACTTTGGTGCACCTTTCTCGATCTACATAGAGGAGGAAGATATTCATTTTCAATCCCTCAATTCTAAACAAATTGTAGTCCCTAAATATTTTGATTTTGATACACTTGATAGGCTAGAATTGTGCTACAGGGTAGAGAACTTAGCAGAAAGAATTTAGTGGGCAAAATTCATACACTTCCAATTTCCTGTTTATCAGGAGCTCACCCTAGAATTCTTTACTTCCCTTTCCTATGAACCTAGGAACCTCAGAGAAATGTGGTTTAGGTTGAGGGGATGAGCCTATGAACTAAATATCAAAATCATGTGCAATATGTGTGGGTTCCCCGAATCTTCCATTATCGATCAACACGATGATTTTCATATTTCTCGTTATTGGAATGAGCTCATTGGATTAGAGAAATTTGATGTCAAAAATGCCCATAATAACATAATAAGGACCCACGAGCACTTGTTATTGCACAAATTCATATGTTAACTAGTTTTTGTTAAATCAGAAGCCAGTAAGTGTTCAACAAAAGAACTCTTTATATTATGGTGCAGGGATCACAACATTCCAGTGTGTACCTCCATACATGTGTTGAACGCTATTGTTATGACTCCACGTGAGAGGAGCAACATTCTAGGCATGGGATACTTAGTTTCTTCCCTTGCTAAATATTATGGCGTGGACTATAATGGCTTAATTGTTCATCTCCCAGACTTTCTAAATCATCATCATTTATGGCATGCTGAAATCCTTAAGTCCTATAATATAGAACTATGGGATATCAGTCAAAAGACATATGTTAAGATCAGGGCGAGTTAGGTGAGTTCGAGGAGAGTACTACCTCAGCAGGCAGAAGAGGACTCAATGAGTGAAGAGTCCGAGGAGAAAAAATAAACTGAAGAACTGGGCTGGAAGAAAGTCCTAGATACAATCTCTGAAAAATAATAAGGTAATTACATATACACTTATGGAGAACTCCAGGATGATGAAGGAGATGGCCCAAACTCAACAATGTCAGAGTCAAGACATACACAAGATCCATCGCTATTTTAAGGCTCAGGGCATTCAATTACCACCTTCAACACCATCATCTCCTCCATCATCATGAGGCTTTGCTTAACCCCTTTCTTTTTCAATTTAGTCTTCATTTTTATCTTTGTTTTACATTAATTTATGTTTCTTCTTTCCTGATGTGTTAGTTTGCCCCCTTCTCACATTGAGGATAATTTGTTTTTTAAGTGTGGGGAAAGTTATGTGTTTTGCTTTGAATGTGAATTTTGCATATTGTATGATAGTGTTAGGCTTCATTTTGTGAATTATGTGAATGCATCAATGGCTTAGATGGGTTGAAATTGATTCAATGTTGAACATAGTTTATTAGGTTGTGTATAATCATTAGCTTTCAAAATTAGTGAATTGGGGTATTTGACTAAATATGCAGCTTAATTAGGATTTAGTGTAAGTTTGTCACCCTCTAAATTGTCACATTTATTTATAATTTGAGGCCTTTCGACTTAAGTAACTTTACTACTATTTTTCATAGAAACGAGTAGCTAAAACAACAAAGTTACAGCTTTGCTAACGAAAACACGTGTTAGGGTTAGGGCAGAATCAAATCTTATAAATCCACCACGCTTCTGCGGGCGCAAGATCATTACAACACTACAGGCTATGGCTTTATCTCCTCATAGTTTTGCGAAAGCTACCGGGTTGTTGGTGAGATTCGAAACTAGAACTATGAGGATGACCTGTAAGCTCTGCTATCACTTTTCTAACGAAAACACGTGTTAGGGTTAGGGAGGAATCAAATCTTATAAATCTGGTGGCCCATGCAGGTCTCAAACTTGCGACCTTCGTGTTATCAGTTGTTTGATATTTTCTAAGCGCTTATCTAATTGATTCATATATCTATAAATTGAAGTGAAATTTTCCTAAAATAAGTGTTAAACTGAACTATTTAAATCTTCTTGTTGTTTTAAAATATTAGTAATTTTATCTGCAAATACATGTTGTTGTTGAATTAATTTAGCTAATTGTTGGGATACACTCATAATGTTTTCTGAATATATTCAATGAGTTGCTTAACTTGATTCTCAATATTATCTAATTTTCGTTCAGTTTTAGATTGATTAATTGTTAATAGAGGTTTTGTAATTTTTATTGGTTCAGCTAGTGGATTCATACTAAATGGTCTACTGAATGATTGAGATCAAAGCAATGGAGATTGTGTAGAAGAGCTGGGTATATCAGAAAATGAATGTCTTTTTGGTATTATAGGATATAGTATAGCAGGTAAGGGTCTAAGTTTTGTTCTAAAATTAGTTCCTACTTTGGCTACATCAGAGAATAGTTTATCGAGATATATTCGATCGGTATTTTTAAATTCAATACTATGATGTGAATTTGTTAAAGCATAACTAATTTGATAAGTTATTGAAAATGGATATTGTCCTTGATTCATTAGATTTTCTCTATAAAATTTATACGCAATTGTTATAGTATCATCTAAATTGGGTGATTTTAAAGGAATTTCCAATTTTAATCGAGTGTTGAATTTTATTTTTCCATAGGATAAATTTCCATTCATCATACCTATTATTTGATCATTTAAATTTGTCATTCGTTCATCTATAATTGCCATTCTAATAGGTGAATCAATTCCTTCTTGAAAAGTTGATTTTAACAAAATTTGGATAGTTGATAAATGAGTATAACCAATTTTATGTCTTTTATTTTCTGGTATCTTTTGTAATTGTCTACTTATTTATTCTTGATCGATTAGACTAATTCTAATATGTCCATTACATTGATTCGTCTGAATAGGTGTTTCATGAATCATTTTTCCAAAGTAAATTATATTTTGTCTATCAAATAAATTAGCTATCCTAGATGACTGAATATCTTGTCTTCATTTTAAATTTAATTTAGTTTTAGCTATTTGTTTTTGTTTATCTTGTGTTAATAATGTATTTAAATGAAATGTTCCTTGGCTTTCTTCTAATTCTAAAGTATTTACATCGAGTATTTCGGATGAATCTTTCTCTTTACTAGTCAACGTGAATTCTAAGTAATTGTAATGATCTAATTAATGATTCTTTTTCTCTTATAAATGTATGAAAGATTTGTCTGACCAGATCTAATTCTAAGTGTAATTCATTTAGATCTGAAAAATCTATATTCTCAGATGTATGAGTTTCAACATATTGAATTAATCTATTTGCAACATCGATCATATGTAATCGAGTTGATTCTATAGATGGTTGAATGTCCTAAATATATCGTTCTAATTAGTGACAAATAGAACAATTATTCATTGATATAATTTATAATTAATATCATATTTCTCACAATTTTGTATAAACCATTCTAGAAATTTATCTCGAAAGATTAAACAATGTATATATAAGTAATCACTTAGTTCAGTGGTAAGTCCAAAATGATAGATAATAATTAAACAATTAATTAATAATTCTGGATCTAACATTAAAATATAAATTTCAATAAATTTAATCAGAACTTGCATAAATAATAAAGAACAAAATAACATAAAAAACAGAGTATGAAATATGAATGCATGCTTAAGTGATATAATTTTGCATTTCATCTTTATAACTTTGTAAATATTTTTGTAAATTCTGATAAATTGCTTTTGCTAATGTTTGGTGTAATTCACGAACATTGGGTAAATAAACCATAAAGGGTGCATTAGAAAGAATATTTATTTGACTAGATAATTGATTTATTTGTTCTTTATATTCATGCATTAAACATTCAGTATTATTAATTAATTGTTTTAATATTCGAAGATTATCAAAATACATAATAACTAGATTTTATTCAAGACAAAGTGGTACAGATCTACAAAGTGGTACAGATATTCATTAATCTATAAGCTTCTTTATGCGTTTGATAGCCATTTCTCGAAGATCTATATCAATCTTTTTGAGATCTTTACTAAACTGAATCATTTTAGCATAATGATATTCTAATTCATAATTTTTCTCATTATGTGCTTACTTGTTACGAGCTATTTATTAGCTGATGCATTCATCTAATAAATCTTCACGATCATAAAGTTCCTGAATAGTTCTTTTTAAAGCTTGCTTAGTCTGGAAATAACCCATTATCTGAATCAAAAGATGAACAGAGATTAGTCAATTAATTTCTTAATTTCTACATATAATTATTTTTGATGGATAAAATTAGCTCAATTTTGTTGCTGAAAATAAAAAATGATTTGATTTCTATGGAAAATATCTGCTTGATTATGAGGGGTAAGAGGAGTTTGATCTATATATAATTGCTGTTGTTGTATAATATGATCAAAACATTTTGTACGATCAGAGGTTAATGTAATTAGTTCTTTTAAAATCTGTTTTTGTTCAAAGTAAGATCTCATGATAATGTTACGGAATTGATAAATTAAGAGAATGATAATAATAGAATGAAAGAGAGATATCAAAGAAAGAGTATTTAATTTCTACATAAGAAGAAAGCTTACAAGCAATGCCTTATATAGGCAAGGAAAAGCGAAAAATGAGAAACCGAAAGTATCGGTAAAAGCAAAAAAGACAAAGCTGAAATGACTAAAAGCAAAAGGAAAAGTAAGATTCCCTAAAAAGACTAAAAAGCTGAAATGACAAAAGTAAAGTAAAAGGAATCTACATTATTTACATTTTTTTTGGTTTCTACTGACACTTGTCTGTTATAATTACATGGCTTTATTCTTCAATAATTGTTTCAATAGATTTGTTGTCTTCTGACTACTAAGAGGTTGATACTTGAGTTGTGCAAAATGAACATTTATGTAGGGGTTGATAGTGAAATTGCTGACAAATTGCCTATTTCCATGTATTATTTAATACTTCAAAAATTCCATCTAAAGCAATGAAAGGCTTAATAAACTGCTGGATGAGTTGTAATGCATCTGGAGTGATAGCGGTCTTATAAGTTGAAATCATGATTTGATTGTTTCCTTTGTAATTGATTTTGACTGTGAAGTCTGCTTGGATTCAGTTGGCTTGAATAAATACACCTTCAAGGCACTGAAGATTAAAATGGTTAATTAATTCCCAATCAAATTGATGCTTTGGGGCTTCATCGATACTTGGATATAATCCATTATTGATTCCAATTTGAATAAATGCAATGCGTCTAAGTTTAATTTCTCCATCTTGTAAATCTCTAGAGGTGAAAATAGGATAAATGCTCTAGATCTTAATGAATATTTCGCGGTTCTTGGCAAATCGATCCTTATAATTCTTGACGGCTTGAATAAATCCTGAGGGAAATTCGGAAAGAAGTGTTAAGTGAAATAGGTAAATGGTATCGATAAGTCCACTTTGGAAAAAGAGGTAAGTAGTAAAGGGATCTGTATCTAGTAGAATGATGGCTTTGGGTCTATATTTGCCTCGATTTTGTGGATAATACTTATAAATCTTTGATTCTTCAGTCCAATTGTTCAATGCTTGAAAGCACTCATAGAACATTTCTGAAGTCAGTTTGCATGCTTCTAATTGTATTTCTTTAATGGGTATAGAATTAATGCGATCCATGCTGGGAGGTTTACTTAAAGACATTATCTTATTGGTTGGTGATAGAGCTTTTTCTAATACTTGTTTATACTGAGGTTTCAATCCTGGATTTTTGAATTCTGCAAAGGCTTTTCTGCTTCCATGCGTGAATTAAAACTTTTCTGTATAATACCTGATCGTCCAATAATGTGTACAGCTTCTTTATGCCATTCATCATAAAGTCCGGCCATAGGTCCATTGTAAATGACATAGGTTTTGCCTTCAGCATAATCTTGTTTCTTTTGAGATAAAGACACAATGTCTACTGGAGTGGTTGAGGTTTGTTTAGTAATTTGTGATGGTGTGATTAGAGGAATATTTTCTATAGAAGTGGTTTTAAACTGTCTATTGGATTAGTGATAGGAGGAATGGTTGATCCAGATGGTTGATTGGTATGGTTTTGCCTCAAAAGTTAGATAGTGGTTCGTAACTGGTTTATTTCTTTGGTAATATGTCCAACTTGCTGTTGTAGGTTTAATAATTCTAATTCTTTCTGGAATAATGCTTCTTCCAGCTTCAAAATAGCTGCTTCCATTCTCGAGTTAGAATATATGTAAGATAATTGTCAGAAGATTGAATATATTTAATTTGATAATTATATTGGCTTAATTCAAGTTGCCATCAAATAAGTCTTCCTTGATTATAATTTGTTCGTATTGTGTACTTATTAAATCCACATAGATATTCCATTCGTTTATTTGCATAGTAGATACTTTTTTGTATTAGGTGGTTGTGCTAAAAGACACCCTACTCATGTATCCATATTTGCGTCGGTTTGCACCAAGAATATATCCATGGGGAGATAATTATATAAGAAAGGAAGATGCTTACAGAGGGTTTTTAATTTCTGAACTGCACATGTGTCTTACTCAGTCCAGTTCCATTGTAAACATTTTCGTTCTTTGGCTAAATCTTTAAGAAATCCTTGGTCAGAAATATAATTTAAAAGACCTAAAAATTGCTGTACATGTTTTGGACTAATAAGTTTATCAGGAAATTCTTATAGTTTGATTAATATATTAGGTTGTAGTTTTAAATAACCATTATTAAATTCAATTCCTAAATACTCTATATTTTGTCTAGCAATTTTAGCTTTCTTTTTATTAAGAATTATTCCTTTATCTTTACAACGTTCTAATACAATCTTGACCTTTTTCAAATGATCCATTTTATCCTGGTTCGAGTAAATAATTATATCATCAATATATACAAAAGGAAATTATTCTAATCCACTAAGGTTGTTGTCTATAAATCCTTGATAAATACTAGGAGCTTGTTTTAATCCAAAAGGTAATACATTCCATATAATTACTTAGCTCTGATACTAAACGGGCGGATCGGCTGTATTCGATATATATATATATATGTTGTCCCTGGGTCTCGGTTCCTATTTTATGCAGACAAGGTGCCAAAATTGGGGTATTCTTAAATAAAAATATATATACTGAACATCAAGATAAAAAAAATTTATAAATGTGTAGGGCATCATGTTGATACCAGCTCCCAAGTCTGCAAATTCCCTAGCTATCTCGATCCTATTTATTGCGTGGAAATAATAGAGTCAATAGTATTATGCCTTCCTTCTGCCCCTATCTGCTCCTCTCGCTCGACCACATGCAGTTGTTGCTTGCCAACTCTTCCAAGAGACTATAAGCTGCTTCCACCGTGTTCCTCATTAATGAACCTCCAGCTGCTGCATCGATGGTTCCTATGATGATTGGATTCACTCCATTGTAGAATGTATAAAGCAGGAACTCTCTCGGTAGGTTGTGATGGGGACAGCTTCTCTAAAGTTCTTTAAATCTCTCTCAAGCTTCGTAGAGAGATTTCCCATTGTTTTGCTGGAAATTTGTAATCTCCTTGATAATCCTCATCGTCTTCGTTAACTTGGCGAGGAATGCTTAGGCAAGTTTCTCCTAAGTTGTAATCTGGCCTGAATTCAACAAATTGTACTACGCTTTAGCCTGATCCTTCAACGTGAATGAAAATAGTCTCAGTTGCACCACATCGTCGGACATTTCATTGAATCGAAATGTGTCATAGACCTCTAAGAAATTTGTGATGTGGGCGCTCAAATCCTCGTTGGATAGCTCGTAGAACTACACACTATTTTGTAAAAAGTTGAGTAGCGTTGACTTTATCTCGAAATTATTTTCTTGGACTACCAGTCTCGCCACTCCTTGAGGATTAAATCCTGGCCTCATGAAATCCATCAAAGTCCTCTTCGATCCTCCTTATTATCATTCTTCAGCTATATCTTGTTGTGAAAAGTTAAGACACTTTGCTGGTCGTAATTCTCTTTCGTGCCTCTTGATGTCGGGAAATTCATCTTCGCTCACTTCTTTTGTTCTTTGTGTGCTCCTTGTGTTCATGCATCTCCAATTACACAAGGAAAAGTATCAAAAACTCTTAAATCAAAGTAATCTAAATTAAAAAAGATGCCAAACAATCAATCCCCGACAACGGCTCAAAAAAATTGTTCAATGGTAAAACCTACCAGCTTGTTTTATACTCAAAAACTGTAAGTGAATGGGTCATGACTTGTAGTTAAAAAGAGCAGATATCGATCCCACAGGGATTGATGCCTAGACACTACTTAATTTAGACAAGACTTTGTTTAAGAAATGAAATTGTTTAATGTAAATAATATAAATTCAAATTAAAAGACATTCAAAGCAATAGACAATACCAAAATGTAAAAAAATTGGAATTCAAGAATCTAAAGACTAGAGATTACTTTTTCCCTATTTTGTCCCTCCTATTTTATTAATAAAATTGTGTCTCATCTAAGATTTTTGAATATATTAATTACCCTCTCTCAAGGTGTAACTAATTGTCCCTAATTGAATTAAAGGGAATCAATTAGACAATCTTTCAACATACCCAATGATTCTACCGATGCAAGTAGTTATTAAACTATCTTATAAGAGATCAACTGACTTCATCGAGATCTCTCTTCTAACTAATCAATTGACGTGATGATTGTAAGTCTATAAGTCCCCAACTCTTATTATACAGTCATACACAAATAATCTTACTCACTCTCTCGATTTTTTGCAAGATAATAAATAAAATCACCGATCATCAAAGACAACTTCATTTGATTCAATAAAATAGGAGTTCTAACAAAATAGTTCAAAAGTAATCCATAAAACTAAATCAGCCTAACATGGTCTACTTAACGTCATCAACATTCAAATAAAATATTTTACAAAGAATAGAAGAAGTAAAATTGACAGAAAATTGAATAAGGAAACTCCTTCTCTTCTTTGCCAAAATTTGGAAATTTTGGTGTTGATGTGCCATTTTCTGCAATCTTGATGATGATCCTTGACTTCAATCCTTCCTCAAGGCTCCAAACATCTGTTCTTCACTCAAGGATAGTGTTTCTATAGAAGGATTTCATCTCTCCTCTAAAGATGGAGGTTTAATTATCCTTTCATAGTCCAAAAATCCTAAGTTTAATGAAGCCCTGTGTATTGTCTCAGATTGTAATTCTCACGATCGTGGGAATTAGCAACGGATTAAAACCTCTTTTCTTTTCCTTTTTGATCTCTAGCTCAATCTCCAAGTTGCTCAATCTTCCTACCTACATAAAAATAGTCAATTTTTACCCTAAATTAACATCAAACATAAAAGAACAACAATGGAAATAAAACTAAATGAAAACATACAAAATGAATCATAAACTACAACAATAATCAACAATTATGCAAGAAAACACATGCCAATTACCTAGAAAAACATATACTAATGCACAACTATCAGCCCACAATCGTGGCATCGTGCCCAGCGTGGGACAGGCATATAAACAATTGAAAATGTCAAGTTTTGAGGGATTTTTTGAACCTTTTTGACCCCAAAAAAACCCCACGAATGCTCAAAACACAAAAGGTATTTAAAGAACAAGAGGAAGACAGATAAGGGAGCTTTTGCATCAGTCTCCATTGAGAAACCATGGAGAGAGTTCATCGAAAGATCGAGAAAGAGAAGAAGGAAGAGAGACGTAGAGAAGAAGCTTACGCGAGTACTTCCTAGAACAGGAGGTTTCCCGACGTTGCTGCCTCCGTCATCCATTCCAATTTTATTTTCGGTTTATTTTCAATTTTATTAATGTATAGAATTGGGATAGCTATTGATGATGAGATTGTGTGAATGTTGATGAATGTCTAAACTCACCTTTCGGTTGTTTTATCTTTGATTTAATGAAATTTGATTGTTTGTATTTTTACTGGATTTATTGTGATTTAAATTATGCACTTACATAATTTGGTGATAATCTAAGAGGGTGAACTAAGTGAAAATCTTTAAATTGGGCGTACAAGAGTTCGGTAATTTGATAGAATGAGAATTAAATCAAATTGGTAAATTGTGTGAAGAGAGATCTTGCATAGGTTCTCGATAGTTTTTGGACAACTTCAGATCTAATTAGGGTTTTGGATAAATTGTTAATCAAGATATTGTAATTCCCATTATCTGATTAGGGTGGTTTATAAATTAGGGTTAATGGTTATAACTCGAGAAAGAGTAATTAACCCTAAGACCGTCTAGAACCAATAATCTAGTAAGTCACAATCAATTAGGTTAGCATTAAAGATAGGTAAAGTTCTCCTTTGTCTCAATTGGTAATCCATTAGGTTGATTCTTGATTGGGTATTGTAACTACTACTTTGTTAATATTTCCGTAATTGATTCTTAGGATTTGAATTACTGTGAATTGTTTTAGCTTAGATTTTAGGATTCGACAAACCCTTCTCTTGGGATTGACACCTTAGGTACTACACAAATGACCCGTGCACTTGCGAAATATCGAGGTTAAAATATTAAAACTTATGCATATCAAAAAAACGTGAACAATGAATTGATCTTGTATCAAATATGTGCTGATGGGTTAGTAAAACGATGCGTGCTAGACGACAAAATGTTGGATATATTAACATAGTGTCATAAAGCTCAATACGCTAGCCATTATAGAGCAATCAAAATAGTACCTTGAGTACTCGAATGTGGATTTTATTTGCCACATTTATTTAGGGATGCTCATGCTTTTTTGGCACAATATGATCATTTTCAATGGGTAGGCAACATCTCCAAAAGAAATGAGATGCCTTTATACAACATTTTGGAAGTTGAAGTCTTCGAAGTATTAGGAATCAAATTTATGGGTCCCTTTCCATCCTTCATAGGGAACATATACATTCTAGTAGGGGTAGATTATATATCACGTTGGGCTGAAGTGGTGGCATCTTCAACCAATGATGAGAAGGTTATAGAAAAATTCATCAAACGGTTATTCAATCAATTTGAAGTGTTAAGAACTATAATAAGTGATGGGGTATGCATTTCTGTAATAGATCTTTTGATGCTCTCCTAAAAAGATACGAAGTCCTCTATCACGTTGCCACTCCTTATCACAATCAGATTAGTGGCCAAGTGGAAGTTGTTAATTGAACATTGAAACGAATTTTGGAAAAAACGATGAATGACTCTAGGAAGGATTGAGTGTTAAAGCTGGACAATGCATTATAGGCTTATAGGACTACTTTTAAGACACTGATAAGAACAACTCCCTATAGGCATATATACGGAAAGGTGTTGATGGTAAAACCTATCTACTTGTTTTACACTTAAAAATCGCAAGTGAACGGGTCGTGACTTGTAGTTAAAATGACCACTTAATTTAGACAAGACTTTGTTTAAAAAGTGAAAATTGTTTAATGAAAATAATCTAAAAAATTAAATTAAAATTAAAAGACTAATAATGAACACTAAAAAATACCAATATGCAGAATAATCGGAACTCAAGAATCTAAAGACTAGAGATTACTTTTTTCCCTATTTTGTCCCCTCCTATTTTATTAATCAAATTGTGTCTCACCTAAGATTTTCGAATGTATTAATTACCCTCTCTCAATGTCTAACTAATTGTCCCTAATCGAATTAAAAGGATTCAATTGGATGATCTCTCAACCTACCCAATGACTCTATCGATTCAACTAGTTATTAAACTATCCTATGGGTGATCAATTGACTTCATCAAGATCTCTCTTCTAACTAATCAATTGACATGATGATTGTAAGTCTATATGTCACCAAATCTCGATGTACAATCTTACATAATTGATCTCATTCACTCTCTTGCTTTATTGCAAGATAATAAATAAAATCACCTATCATGAAAGACAACTTCATTCAATTCAATAAAATAAGAGTTCTAACAAAATATGTCAAAAGCAATCCTTAAAACTAAATCAGCCTAACATGATATCTATAACATCATCAGCATTCAAATAAACTATTTTACAAAGAATAGAAGAAGTAAAATTGACAAAAAATTAAATAAGGAAACTCCTTCTCTTCTTTGCCAAAATCTAGAAATTTTGGTGTTGATGTGCTATTTTCTCCAATTTTGATGATAATCCTTGACTTTAATCCTTCCTCAAGGCTCCAAACTTGTGTTCTTCACTCAAGGATGGTGTTCTTGCATAAAGGTTTCGTCTCCCTTTAAAGATGGAGGCTTAATTATCCTTTAATAGTCTAAAAATCCTAAGTTTAATGAAGCCCCGCATATTGTCTCGGATTGTAATTCCCGCTATCATGTGAATGGACAACAGATGGAATCTCTTTTCTTTTCCTCTTTGATCTCTAGCTCAATCTCCAAGTTGCTCAATCTTCCTACTTACATAAAAATAGTCAATTCTTACCCTAAATTAACATCAAACATAAAAGAACATCAATAGAAATCAAACTAAATGAAAACATACAAAATGAATCCTAAACTACAACAATAATCAACAATTATGCAAGAAAACGCATGCCAATTACCTAGAAAAACATATAATAATGTATAACTATCAAAAGGCTTATCATTTGCCGATTAAGCTAGAACATCAGGCATATTGGGCAACAAGAGCGTTAAATTTTGATTGGAAACAAGCAGGTGAAAAATGACTTCTGCAATTGGATGAACTTGAGGAGTTTCATTACAACGTATACGAAAATTCCAAACTTTGCAAGGAAAAGGTGAAGAAGTGGCACGACTCTCATTTTAAGCAAAAATAATTTAAGTAAGGAGATGCAGTGTTGTTATACAATTTGAGATTGAGGCTGTTTCCAGGGAAGCTAAAATCGCGATGGAGTGGACCTTTTACGGTTATCCAAAATTTTGATCACGGAGCCCTCAAAATGAAAAATGCAAATAAAGAAATCTTTAAGGTTAATGGGAATCAATGCAAACTGTATCTCGACGGAGTGATCCTAAAGGAAAAAAGAAGAAAAAAGAAGTAATCTCTTTCCTTTCGGGGAATTGAATAAGTTTTAGGGTTGTTAGGTCAAGCTAATGACTATAAATTGGCATATTTAGTTGTTAGATTTAAATTGCATGTAATTAAAGCTGTTTTGTTTCCATAAATAAGTATCAATGATGTAGAATGGGTTGGACTACTAAATCTCTTTCTCTTTTTGAACTAATTATAAGATAGGGATCTCGGGAGTCAAGCATAAGTAACCTTCTTCACAAGCACCACCTCCATCACTTTGACGATTTTGTGTTCCAACCCTTTCTCTTTTAAATTTTGTCTTTATGTTTCGTGTTAGTTAATGTTTATTCCCACCCTGGTGTGTTTCTATACCCTTCTCACATTGAGGATAATGTGATGTTCGAGTGTGGGAAGGATTGTGCGCTTTTACCTTGAGTGTGAATTTTGCATATTATATGATAGTTTGTTTAGGGTGCATGATATGAATTGTGTGAATATGTCAATGGCTAGGACTTAACGGGATAGATTTAGCTTTGAACATAGTCTTTTAGGTTGAAAAGATTTATTAGCTTGCAAAATTACTGACCTAGGTTACTTTAGCTAAATATGCAGTTTAATTAGGATACTGTGTTAGTTTATTCAGCCTAGGAATTTTTCACATTCATTTATAATTTTAGGCTAATCGAATAAGTAGCATTGCTAGTATATTTTTATGATAATGACTAGAAAAAACAATAAGGTAGGTAATGTGTTAAAAATGTGTTTTAAAAAATAGTATTAATTTTAATTAAATAATTACTTCACTAGCTTCGGGCTATGAATAGAGCTAGTAGCCAGTTGATAATGTAATATAGTTAAGTAAGAGAATCAAAATTCATCATAAATGTTTGCCTTTGCTTCAAAAGGCTATAATGACATTTCAACCAAGCTGTCTAATAAAAACATGACCTAGTTGAATGATCGTATTGACGTTCATTACAAATGTTTGCCTCCGCGTAAAAAAGGCTAGGTTTATATCCATAAAAAGTAACAAAAAGAATGTTTTTAAATAAAAACATATCAAACTTGTGAGTAGCTTGACTTTTGATGAAAATTTACTTAGGAATAGTTACAAGGTTGATTGACCAAATAATTATCAACATGTGTAGACAAATGATAGGGAGAGTAAACTTGACATCTAGGTCTTTATTAATATGTATATTTAGTCCATAGTACTTAGAAGCGGATTTTGCAAGTTAACAAGTTAGAACAACCTAAAAAATTATGTTTAGAGTTAAATTTGTTTCATGAAGTTTGATGTCATTGCCTTATTACTGCATTTGTGTGTGTGCTATTTTTATTTGCTTGGCTTGGCTTATTTTGTTTTGTTTGCTTGAGGACAAGCAAACATTTAAGTGTGGGGATGTTGATAGTTGTAGATAATTTTTGTAGGTAGTTTAGTTTGAATTTAGCAGTTAATTTGATTATTTAATGCATGTTTAGGTTATAATTGTATTAGTTAGTAGATATTTGTGTCTTAAATGTTTTGTGGGTTAGAGTCTACTTTTGAGCTTCAATTTTAGGGCAAAGAGTGGAAAACGGAGAAGATCTGGAGAAGAACTGGGAGCTAACCTAGGGCCACGATCATGGCTAGCAAGCCACAATCGTGATAGAAGCATGTGCAAAGAGCCACGATCATGGCATAATCTACCACAATTATGAAAAAAGGCCAAAATCCTAGCCACGATCATGGCTTGCGCACGGACAAATGTAGGGATGCTTCCAGTTTTAAGTTTTCAAGGGACTTTTTAGACCTTTCGAACTAGAAAAGATCCTAGGATTACCTTAATTAGAAAAAATATATAAAGGAAAGAGATGTAACCCTAAAGGGAGCCTCACTTCTGCCACCTTTGGAAAACCCTAAAGGAAAAAGAAAGAAGAGAGAATAGGAAGAGGAAGAGGAGAAGAGGAGAAGAAGCAAGTCTTCTAAAGCTGCTGGCTTCCCGGATAAGTGGGGCTCCTGATGCTGCTACCTTTCAAATTATCTGATCTAAGTTCTTCTCCTTTCCATTTTCATTTGTGTTTATTCAATGCATAAGATTGAAATGGACTGTATGATGATGAATTTTGGATTGCTGATGATTTTCTAACTCTTCCTTTTGAATTTTAACTGGATTTAATGTTAATATAATCATTTTGTGTTTTATTGATTAGGTGTTATGATTAATTGCATTGCTTGCATATTTTTGTAATAAACCAAGAGGGTGAATAGGATAAAAATAATTAGATTAGGTTAATGAGAATTAGGTGATCTAATAGACCATGTGATTAATCATAGAAGTTATTATACAGAGAGAGATCCCGTGTGAGACCCGGTAGTTTATTAAAGGGCTTAAGATCTAATTAAGGTTGTGGGTATTTTGTTAATTAAGAGATTGCAATTTCCATAATTCAATTATGGTTTATGATTTAGATTTTAATGGTTATAACTTGAGAGAGAGTAATAAACTCTACGATAGTCTAGAACCAACATCTTGTTAACACATAAATGGCTAGGTTAACATTAATGATAGGAAAAATCCCCTCTCTTATAACTTGGTAATTTTTCTTGATAGATTTCCATTGTGACTTTATTTTGTGTTGCTCAACTTTAATTTCTTTTCATGTTAAATTTTTAAATTAATTTCTTGAAATCAAATTCTCGTATTTAGTTTCTTTTGCATCTATATTTTTTACTTTTTCTAATTTTTTCTGAGCCTTAGATAACATAGGATTAGATTAGTTCACCCTCCTTATGGGATCAACCCTTCACTTACTACAAATCATGACCTGTGCACTTGCAGTATTTGAATGTTATAAATTGTAAGCTTGCAAATCACTACGAACAAAGGATTTCTTGGTTGGTTGCAAGCTTGTAATATATGTTAATGATTGTCACTTGAAGGGCAAGTATAGAGGGCAATTACTACCGAATATTAGATTAGATGCAAATAATAAAATGTTTCCAATCGTGTGGGTTATGGTTAGAAATGAGAATGAAGCCTCATGGAAAATTTTCATTGAATGTTTAAAAGAAGAAATCATACACTACAAGGATTGTAGTTGAGTTTTCACTTTTAATTAATAAAAGGTAAAGTTATTGTGTTTTCTTTGTATCTTGTAAACATCTATTTGTAGTTATAGACATGACCAAGTTCATTAACTTACTTGTAGATTAATTGTAATAGGGTTTGAACAGTCTTTAAGGTTAATATGGTTGGTGTCAAACATAGATATTTCTGTTAGACATAACTAACGTTAACCTTCAATCTAAATTTAAGTCAATAAACCCTATAAAAATATAGTTTAAAATGTGGCATGAGCATATACCTTTATTAAATTTGAAAGGAATCTGATTGTTTAATTTAAAGACACTTGAACTTTAAAATATATGATTATTTAAGTGATGATGTACATTCTCCTTTTTACCTTGACCATGTACATAAAGCAATTAGAAAGTATTGGCAATTGGAT
The DNA here is from genome assembly GCA_027575705.1 of Erythroxylum echinodendron. Classification (NCBI taxonomy): domain Eukaryota; kingdom Viridiplantae; phylum Streptophyta; class Magnoliopsida; order Malpighiales; family Erythroxylaceae; genus Erythroxylum; species Erythroxylum echinodendron. The sequence continues at coordinate 40,519,501 of JANZXR010000172.1, read as the reverse complement.
CCATGAATGGTTAAGTAAGATACAATAAGCGATGTAGGCACAATCATAATGTTGAGTTGAAATATGACATGTTAAAAATCATTATGAAAACTTCAATGCTACATCAAGTAGGCTAGGGAAAAGCTAATGGTTATAATGCTTGAGATTAGAAGAGCAATGATGAAGAGATTTAAGAAGAAAAAGAAAGGTATGGATAAACATAATAAATCTATTTGTCAATTCAAAAAACCTTAAAGAAGTTTAAACAACTTTCCAACAACTGGAGGCTGCACTTTAGTGGTGGCAGATTGTCTCAAATGGAGTATATGAATTTTGACTAACGTATTGTTAATTTGCGCAAGAGGACTTGCACATGTAAAAAGATAGGGTTTAAATAGAATTCCTTGTCAATATGTTTGTGCTATAATTAACCACGACAGTGGTAAACTAGAAGATTATATGAACTTGATGTATAATAAAGAAAAATTTGAAGTTGTTTGTGCACATAAGATCTTTCTAGTTCCTGGTAAAGATTTTTGACCAAACCTGACTAAGATTCATGTTTCGAGAACCCTTCCATCACAATATAAGAGAAGGACTGGAAGACCAAAATGACAAGGAGCAAGGAGGTAGGAGAGGAAGAGAAACCGTACAAAGCTACTCAGAAAGGACTTTAGATTTCATGTAAAACATATAATCAATATGGTCACAATGCAAGAACATGTTACAAAAGAATACATGATAATCAAACCAACTAATTGACACAAGAACATACACAGACAAATAAGAAAAGAAGAATAAACTAACTTTATTTTTGTATATATTGCATATTAAGTTTAGTTATTTATGTATATGGAGTTCATATTTACTAGCAATTTTTGTATGTAATGTTTATTCTAGGTAGCCATTTTTGTATATAGAGCTTATTTGGATGATGGATTTTGGTTTTTATATCTGCTTTAAATTGTTGTTCAGCTGTTGATTTTATAACAAAATTTGTTGTTTGACATGTTCCAATACAAATGCATTGGTTGGAAATTATAGTTTTTGTTATGGTTTATTTTTAGAATGTCAATTATCATTATCAGTTCTTGTGCTCATTGTAAACCTCTTACGCTAAATTTTATTGCAGGTATGGTCAATCTAAGCTTTTCAAGTTATATGCTCTTAAGATGGATTTTTCACTAAATTGAATTGTTTTCTTATCTTCTGACAGCCTCGAAGGGGTTACTTTGAGATAAGGGAGGAAGGTGGAGAAAAGTTCATCAATCTTCTGGCAACAATTAACCTGACTTTATATATGAATTATCAATTAATTGTGTACCTATTTATTCTTAACACTTGATATAAGATAAAGATACATATTTTATATGTATTATATATGTGTGTAATATGTTGTATGCTAATGGCATTATGGATAATTTGGCTTTGAATCAATTAAAGGTCAAGAGCACATATCATATTCTTGTATACTTTGTTGATTCCTAATATTGTGATATGCAATTATGTTATTTGTTACTATAAGTTCTTCTAACATATAGTAGATTAAAAATGTTAAATTATATGATTAAGTTGTATATTAGAAGGCTTATTACTGGTGTTGCAATCTTCTTTCATTTAATTCCAATTGGTTAGTATGAGTTCTAATATCATGTATTTTGTTGAGATCAATTTTGAATTTACAATAGTTAAAATAATACTAGCTTTATTCTTTTGGTAAAACATTGCTTTAAACTTGAATTGTTTTTCAATTTGAAACAATAATTACCTTTACCATTTTTAGCTAGGTATGGTTTACCTCTGCCATTTTTCTCCCTTAAATTTACTAATATCCTTTTCGTACTTCTTGTAGGAGAATGATCATGTTATTTATCCAAGGTTTTCCTAAAATTGCCTTAAAAATTTTTCTTATATTTATACCATCAATATTAATGCTCAAGTCCAAATTCAAAGGATTCATAAGCTTTTCAAGTTTGGAGTAGAGATCGACAACTAGATATTATATTTTTAAGTTTATAAATGTATTTCTAAGTAACATAATCACTACAACTACATTTCAATAATTAAAAAGTTTTATAAACGAGTATGTTTCGTTTGTGAGTGTAGTACTTGTCTAACTCGTTAATGATTTGTCCACTAGTTGAAATCTTAATTCTTATATGCATGTGGATGTTTATCAATACTTAGTGATTAAGATATCATTTTATATTACTTTATTTCAGATTAATGTTGTAAGTTAGTAATTGAAATATTAGTCATTAGGTATATTGTTTATTATGCCATTATGTGAACATAAATAATCCATCCTCAATTAAAATAAGGATAAAAAATATTTTCGCATTTGTAACTAACAAAGAATATAACTATTTAAATTGAAAGAAGAAAAAAACACTATGTAGCCCTTCCAAATAAGATAATACTAAGACATTAGTATGGAAACTATTTGTGCAAAACATTATCTAGTATTAATCCACACACTAATACAATAAATGAATTTCTCGTAATAAGTACATTGTTAAGCAACAACTAATAATTATAATAAAGATGATCCAATCACAAATCTATAACCTTCTTAACATTAAATCCTCTCATTGATTCTTTAATTTGTAGTTGATCTCTCGAAACTAATTGATTATATCTATACTTCTTTTTGTAAATTTTTCGTTACATCACACAAAGTAAGTAAATTTCATTTACTCTGAAAATAACATATATAAGATAGATTTAGTAATTTATCCATATAACATCTAATTTAAAAAAGTAAATACATATTTAAATTTTACCCTAAATTGTCACATTTATAGAATCACCTTCTTAGGTTGAACTTGGTCTAAGAAGTCCTTATAGGTTTACTAATCCACAATCATAATAATGTAAGTATTTTTCAATCTTGTTGGTTGAATTATTAAAGGAACTTGTCATTTTCATTTCTTTAATGGAGAAAATAATTGAATAAAATAACTAAAAACCAAAGTTCCAATTAAGCCATAAGACCTTGTAACATATCATATGAAATAAACCATAAACATAAATTATGAAAAGTATAAAGTTTATTATAATATGAACCTAAAAGAGAAACTTCGAACACCAACCTGGTAAGATAATATCCTTAACCACATCCAAGCTAGGAATATTGCATAATTTATCTCAAATTCTCTGATTATAGGCCAATTTACGGTATATTTTACGCAGAAGATGACTCTTGCCAAGGTCAATTAAAGAAAAGAACAAATTCTTCTACTTCCAGGATGGAGGTGGAAAACTTGTTACCTAATTATTTCTCCAACCTTCAAAGTAAAGAATTCGAAAGGCAAGTCCCATATTTTTACCCATAAGGGATAAAAAGAAAACGACAGATGAGCCAAACAATAGTTGAGCAAACTATTCAACAAGTCCAGTGAGTTGTCGTCAAATTATTACTAAGAATTAGAAATTTCAGCATCATCCTCACTCATGGAAACAAGTAGAAAATGAATTTGTCAATTAGAGATGAAAGGTGATATTCTATCAGCTTTCATTTCCAACAACTAAAGTTAATTCTTCAATCAAAATAAAAGGTCATATTCAATACTATTGAAAATATTTTTAATGTTTTGACCTATATAGTGTACGTACATTCATATTAGCCTTTTCATTATCATAATACTCACCCCACCCTAAGCACTTTTTTGTTCTATTAACTACTATACTTGAAAATTTTTTTGTAAAGATGAACACACCTTTCAAGATTTATGTTCTAGCTACCATCAATTAGTACACTACAATTATGGTTTTAAAAGATGAACTAGTATAAAAGACACTAAGAATGTAGACAAATCCTTTTTTTTTAAGAAATGGAGATAGATACTTAATTTCACTTTGAAAAAGAGTAATGACCTTAAATTCGTACCTACTTTCTTTCTTTATTAAATAACAATTTTTTAATAATTATGGTAGAATAATGACGTACTAGAAATAAAAAAACTATAAATACAACAAAATTTTGTTTCTTGTAGACCACAACCATACAGTTTCATTACTTTAAGTGTGATCAAATAATGATGTTTATACACTACCCATAAGAAAAAAGAGAATGTATAGATTACTAGGTATCAATTAAACCTACTCATTACCTTAATCATAGTAAATCTGTCAGGAATTGCTTCAAACTTTGTAATTTTCCCATTAATAATTTCTAGTAACATTGCCAATTTGTGATTATAAACCAACAAAGTCACCTAAATAGTCACATGAGGTATCATCCTCTGCATCACTTTATAATACACACAAACAAACATTAAGAGAGGAAAATCATATGTAGTTGAATGATCAATCATAGTTAACTAAAAGTTAGCTTATAATTCATGAACACGAAACAATTTGAAGCCACATCACTCAAAGAATGAACTAGTGAAGAAAAAGAATGCAACATTCTGCAAACTTCAAATTTATGTCCCACCCTTGCAACTGAATATGTTTTAGGGTGTAGGGTTGATGTACAAAATTTGTGGTTTAATTAAGTTAATTATGTCTACATTATCATTATTGTAAAATTATTAAGAAAACTTAATGAAACATAAAATTTTCTTCCTCATAATCTATCAATTAGACTATAAAAGCATTATAAACCTTTAACATATATACAACAAAATCACAAAAGGGCCTCTCACTACGAAAGGGTCCCTTAATATGTAATTGACAATTGGATGAATTCTTGCCTTTATAATTTTGTATGTAAGATGTACCATAGAAAATGCCTTATAATTTCACAATTGACATTTCTAAATTTTAAAACATTAATTAAATTTCTAACTAAAATTTCCGTAGTTAGAGATGTCTTTCTTCACTATAGAAGACAAATAGAAAATTGGATGACTTGTCATTAACTAAGTTTCAAATTTACTTTTAATAGTTGGAAAAATTAAACTAAACCTTCAAGTTTAATCACTGTGAATGTTTTTAAGCAAGAGCTAACTTTTCAAACTTTACATCAGTAGCTCCATTTTTCTATTTCTTTGGGTTAATATGTAGCAATACTTAAAAAAAAGCGACAAATTCATTCAGATTGCTTGAACTAATAACCTACAAATATGATTCATCAATTAAACAATAAAAACCAAATTCTTAAGCTAATTTTAGTTGGAAACAAAATAATTAAACATTCTACTTTAATTATAATTAATTCTTAAACCAAATTTTAATATAAGAGAAACAAAGCCAAACAAGACCTAGTCCTGTTGTCTCTAACGTGGAAGGTTTACCCACATACAAGAACAAGGTTTTGGGAAACCACATATAAAAACAAAGGAGAACATACTCGCACTGATACTCGTTTTGGCTTTATTGGTGGAGAGGAAAACCAACCCAAAATAGAGCTTTCAATATTTAGAATCCTAATGAAGCTTTATGATTTCGTAAGTTATTAAATGAGAAGACTAAATTGTTCTTCGTGGACTATCGAAAGGAAGAGAATGTGATTTGGGGGGAAAATGTGAGTTTAGGAGATGAAGATTATCGGGTAGTTGAGTTTGATTATTTTAAGGGTCAAGTTAGGTTAGGTAAATAAAATGGGTCGGATTAGTCCATGTCATCTAGTTTTAATTGGTCCATATAGACTAACTTTATCACGTTCGAACTTCCATTAATTTTTTAAATAGAAGTCAGCTCTAAGGAGTTTTCAAATGATAGGGAGTTTTTTCAAAATTTTCCTAATTATAAGGAGTGTATTTATCTTTTACCCTTATACATATTTGTTTATGTTTACTAGATTTCAATCTTTTCCTAGTTGCTAGTCTTTATTGTTAACTTTTTTAGGATTGCGTGAAATGATTAACAGTTTCTAGATCGAGAGAAATAGAAATTTAGGAATTAGTGTTCTCTTTGTTTCCAATAAATTTACAAACTTTTAATTAGGATCTAATATAAAAATTAAAATTTAATTTAATTTAAATTTAATCAAATTGTGTAGATCTCTTGATATCACATGCATGCTACATAAAAGAATACAATTTATATAATTAATAAAAATAAATTTATGCCACGTCAATATTAACCTAACACATATAAGTAGAGATATTAATAAATTCATCTATTTAAACTTTAAATTAAAATTTTTTATAAATGTCAGAATTTATTTTAAACATTCTAAAACATTAAATCTGATCTATATTTCAATAAAAACATTAAAATTAAAAAAACGTTTCACTTAAAGAATTATAACATTTAATAATTATTGGTTGTGTTAAATTGGTTTATAGCTATGGTTTCGGATGTTACAGTATCGACTTCAATTTCAATGGTAACATGATTTAACTACATTAATCTCAATGGGTAATAATACTTTGGTGAGGTTTTTTAACAATGTTTGCTCTAATATTATAGTAATAATTACGTGTTTACAATTATTGATAAAAATCCTGAGTGTTATCTATCTGTGGCTTATGTAGAGGCAATCAAATATCAAAAGGCAGTCAATGAGTGAAGAAAAATCGGGGTTGAGGAGTGAGTTAGCTTAGCACGAGAGATGGCAAGAAATGGCAAAGAAGTGTCTGCTACTGATAGTGGTCGTTAGCAACTCTTGGCTTGTCTGCTCTCATATGTTGTTGGTTACGGGCATATGAGGTAGCCATCTGCACTGCACTAACAGTGGCTAGAAGTGTAGCCAACAAACACCACTTGGCAGCTTCCTATGCCAATTGGCTGGTCTAGAATTGCAGAATGCCATGCCTGGTGGTCTACCATTTACTATCTTGTTCTGGAAACTGTGGAGTTGGGATATTTTAGTTTTACAAGTTCTTCAAAGTAGCAATAATGGAAGAGCTCTCTGTTCATGTTGGACCCAAATGGGGTTGTACATTAATTATTAAGGTGTTGGTTTCTTCAGGTTCTCAGGATGGTGGCTTACACTCACTTCATTACACTGTACAAGATTGGGGGCAAGCCTCTGTTCTGTCATCTGTCTCTTTCTTTAACAAGGACTTGGAAGATGTTCAATTCTCAATCCCTGACCAAAAAAAAAAAAAAGAGAATACTTCTTTATTGAATTTTATACCCTTTTGTTCTTAAATTCACAAGAGAATGGAGAGTAGAGGACGTACGTGTCTGGGCCCCAAAGAAACAATAATGGTGTTGGTATCTAAAAATTGAAAGAAATAAGAAGCTTTTATTCTTTGTAGTCTTTTAGTTCGTTTACACATACGATGGAAAAGATTCTTGTGCAAAATGCAGCAGGCATAACTCACTACAACACGATTTTACAATCGCTGGTTATCAACCACTTGAAACTTTTTAATATAATTGAAAGAAAATAAACCAAAAAGTATTGTATTGATTTTCTGATGAATGTTGGTTTACAACTTCCACTGTATTTATAAATAGTTTCAGATAAGGTGAATTAATTTAATTTTGATACAATCTAAACCACATGATGATTTATTCTAAACCAAATGATAAGGTAGGATATGATGTTATCTAAACTAAGATAAGTTGATATTAGGATAAAGTTGTCTAATCTAATTGCAACTGAAAAGACGTAGAAAATGTGCTGTTATCTCTGGATTGCTTTTACTGCCATTACCATTACCTCCTTAACTATGAATCCCTTATAAAGTAGACTAAACGGAAACCCTGATCAACTGTTCTATTGCTTTTTATTCTGACTCAATCAATACGTTGTTGGGAAAATCGGATAATTTTTTCCTTTAAGGTAAACAACTAGTGAAGTGAACCTTTTTGATAATACCCAGAAAAGATCACAATGATCTCCTAGACAGTATTATCATTTCACGTAAAATCCTAGGAAAGATCGGAGGAGTCACAAACGGTCCCACTTAAAATCCAAACTCCTAGACAGAAATTACATGCACGGTGTATTTATCACAACCCAACTCGTGTAAGAACACGAATAATAAATACACCCAAATAAATTGAACACAACACTACAAATGTACCCGATAAACAATATTGAATATTATACTGCAACTTGAAAAGAGACAAGACAATAAATGACGAATAATAAAAGTGATAAGGAAAGAACACACCCGGAAATTTGATAACGGAGTTCGGCCAAATATGCCTAGAGCACTACTAAAGCAGCCTGCTCTTATTAAGAAGAGAACACTAAATTTGATATATGTATAAATTTTTGGGATATTTAGATAGGGGAGGGGGAGGAGTTATTTTATAACTTGAAAACCTCCTCCCATCCTCATCTCTTCCCAATATGGGATATAAATTGGGCCATCAAAGTCAAAAAAATACAACAAATCTCCACCTTGGCACAATTTCTGGTCCCACCAAATGCAAACATCATTCATCCTCCCAATCAAACAAAAACAGCCTTTGTAATGCTTCTAATTTGCGGCCCCAGGTGCAACTCAATTGTGCAGGATATTGGCCAAGTCTAAACAATGTTCAAACTTGGCTATTGTAACCACCTTGGTCAGCATATCTGCAAGATTCTCTGTAGTTTGTATCTTCTGGGTATGTATCTCCTTTTCTTCCAGAATTTCCGCACAAAGTGATAGTGAGCATCAACGTGCTTCGTCATTGCATGAAAGACTTAATTCTTTGCTAAATGAATAGCACTCTGACTGTCAAAATATACCTCAAGTTGTTTCTGACCAACTCCTAAGTCTTTAAGTAATCCATGAAGCCAAATTGCCTCTTTCACAGCTTCTGTAATAACCATATACTCTGCCTCTGTTGTAGACAAAGTCACCGTTGACTGCAAAATAGACTTCTAACTAACTGGCGCCTTTACTAAAGTAAACAAATACCGAGTTGTAGATTGCCGCTTATCTAAGTCACCAGCATAATCAGAATCATAATATCCAACTACGCGTTGACCAAGTATTTCATCCCGCTCAAATGCTAAACCGACATCTAAGGTATTTTGGATATACCGTATAATCCATTTCACAGCTTCCCAATGACCCTTGCCTGGATCATGCATGTACCTGCTGACAACACTAACAGCCTGTGAAA
>JANZXR010000172.1:40489391-40499995 GCA_027575705.1 Erythroxylum echinodendron | reverse complement strand
ATACGGGAGAGCCACCGGTCGGTAAAGTTAGCGACGGAATAAATTTGACGGTCGGTAACTGTTCCGTTGATGTTACCCATGGTTTTTCTTTTCGGTCGGCAATTTTACCGACGGATGGAAACTTTCCGTCTGTGAATTTAGCTACGGCCGAATCTCCAACATTTTTGACCGTCGGTTTATTCCGTCAGTAATTTGGTATACCAACGGTATATTTGCCTATTCCGTCGGTAATTTAAGTCTGTAATTCAATATTTTTTTGTAGTGAAAACATTCCGATGCTAAATTTACATACGGGTAAGCCGGTTGGTAAATGTAGTGACGGAATACATCGGACTGTCGGTAACTTTTCAGTTGATTTTACCGACGGTTTGTTTGTTCTGTCGGTAATTTTACTAACGGTAGACAAACTTTCTGTCGGTGAATTTAGCTATGGCCGAATCTCCGACGTTTTTGACTATTTGTTTATTCCGTCAGTAATTTTGTATACTAACGGAATATTTCTCGATTCCGTCGGTAATTTCCATCCCTAATTCACTATTTTCTTGTAGTGTATTTTAATATTAGAAATTAGGAATTTAAGCTCAAAAAAATTCGAAAAATAACATGAGCTCTTTCCATGATTAGTATCAAACTTGTTCACGTGAAATGGAAAGAGTAACGAAAAAAGAACTTCAGATCATTGACTTCAAATCCTACAAGCCATGTTGAATATCACCCTAATTACATCTGCATTAACTGTAAGCCTGAGTGCCTGACTCCCAATGTCCTTGGGACTCCTCAGAAAACATTAAGCTACTATCAAAGGAAGAGTTACATTCAAGGCTTGTCATAAATATTACAACCAAATAATATACGGCTAAAACCAGGTTCCAATAATACGTATAGTTCAACTTGGAATTGATGAACTCCTAGTAGGTCGTACCCCATCAATAAATTTTGCTTGCTTGTCACGATACCTAAGTCAATAATTTCATGTGGCACATTCAAATTTAATTAAAGGATAAAATTTCTTACCTAACTATAGCAAAACAATGTGTGTACGTTGAACATGGATTGATCCTTAAGTGTAGTTCTGTTCCCACTCGGAGCAAATTACGATACTATATATAAATGACTTAATTAAGCATGTTTTGCTTATATCGGCCAACTTAGTGGCTGCATTTTGAACTAACTGATCCATAGTATTTCAAACGATTACGTATTTAGTTTGTAGAAAAGTATCAGCATAATGATACGGCCGCCGATTCCACCTTTAGTCAAACCCTTTGTTCTTCCAAGTCCCAACGCATAAATATGGAGATTTCAATGCAACAGTAGATTGCTTTTGCATCTCATTTATGTCTTGGGCAATCCAATTGACTTTACCAAAAGTCTATTCACCAACTAAGTTTAAGCAACAAACTTTTATTTTTGTGGGAAAAGATGCCCTAAATTAAAACTAACAGCTTAACATGTTTTCTTCTACTTTTTATACTCTCACAATTTCAGATAATCGAACTGCTTATTTGTTTTATATATTACGTCAAATTGGACAAAAAATAAACAAGAAAATATCAAAACGACAACGTAAACAGGGATGACGTAATGCGACGTGTCTAGATTTGATGGGCGATAGAAGAATCCAAGTGAACATAAAGTAGATAACGGTCACTTTGCGAGAAGGAAACCGTTACGTGGCCGTTAATTAAGATGTTGAGAGCAAGTGGCAGTCAATCAGGAGGCGTTGACATTTATGGGTGTGCACAACGTGTGGTTCACCAACTCCCGACTTTTGCTTGCTATTTCCAAGATTGATCATTTTGCTCATCTATTTCTTCATCTACATTTGTTGTTGTCTTTTTTCTTCGCAAGTCGACTCCCAGACGCCTTCTTGAAATTGAATCATAAACAATTTTGAATTTTATGTAGTTAAATGTTTCAACCATTTCTAATAGATTAAGTAAAATCAACATAACTCAGTTATATGCAAAACAAATAGAATTCATACCTTATGTACTATACCAGTAATAATATTGAAGGTAATAGTAGCCTCCTTCTAAGGTATAAAGAACAAATAATTGAACTCCCTGATCTTAGATAACAAGCTAATGATTATGGACGAAGATTAGCATTTGAATTTAGAAGCTACTCGATTGAAGTTTGAAACTCCAGAGTTTAATTGACACTAATTGGGCAGAAGATTGGTTAATTAAAAGACTTGAAATGATAAAGGTTGAATAGTATTGTTTGTTATTTCATCTTAGCTATTGTCACAAAAAGTCGTGCATCAGTGATGTGAAGGATGATTGTACATTGTCAATGGTGATTAGGATAGATTGGTGATAACCCTGAAAACAGTCTTAAGGTCCTTCAGTGAGGACAAGTGGTACATTATCTGGATTTAGTATGTAAATGACTTTCCAAATGAGTGATATAATGATTATCCGCATGGACCATATTTGTGGTCTTAAATCTTGCAAAACTCATCCTTGATTATCAAATCCTCCTTTATTTTTATATATATTTAGATCAATATTTTAAAATTCTAATTGAAAATTAAACTGATAAATAAGAAGTTTAAAGGTTTAATGATTCAACCGATGTTAAAACCTTTATAAAGCCATAATAAAATATAGATTCACTACAACAAACAAGTTCTTTCGCAACTAAAATAAACATCGTTGAAAAAAAAGAAATCGTCGCAAATATTAATTTGAGACGATTTCGTTTCGTCGCCCAAATCGTCGCAGAATCCCGGTAGCAAAATAGCATCCGCAACATTTTGCGTAATTTGTCACCAAAACTTGTTTGCGACAAAAATAATTCGTCGATAAAAATTATTACCGACAATAAGGAGGAATGTCGTACAAAGTTTTGTGGGACGTTTCTGTTTTGTAGATAAAAGTTTTTCCCCACGAAATTGTATTCGTAAGTATTTATATTTAACGACGATTTTATTTTGGTAGCATAATCCTTTTAGCTACTAAGTTTTTATTGTAAGGAAATGTTTTTATAGATGTTTTTATAAACGTAGGTAAAAACTTGTTGTGACGAATTGGAGTTTGGTTGGTAATAGGAATTGACAATTTTGTTTTGGTAGCAAAAAAGTTTTAGCTACGAAAACGTAGTTGTAGCAAAACTTTATTATCGACGTTATTTATTCGTAGTTAATTAGTTTTTGTGACTAATTTATTTGGTAGCTAATAGTGTTTAGTGAGACAATTTAACTTTTAATTTAATAATTATTATAATTGTTAAAACAAATTTATTTAAATTTATTACAATTTTAAAGTCTTTTGGTGACGAATTTTTTTGATAGCTAATATTATTTAGTAACAAATTTTAATTTTGAAATTAATAATTACTATAATTGTTAAAAAGAATTTATTTAATTTAACACAAATTTTAAGACTTTTTGAAAAATTTAAATTATTTCTTTATAATTAATGTTAGTGATATATTTTGTAAATAATAATAAATTGAAATAAAATAAACATATAAAATATAATGCATTGTATATAGAACAATATTTACACATCATTTACAAACTAAGAGTCTGTATCTGAGTCACTACTACTAACATATGCAGAACCTAGCATTTATTTAATCAATTTTTTAAGCTTGCTAATCCCTTTTAATCCACGATTTAACTTGTCTTATGTAAATTGTAATTTTGTCTTCAATACATAGTTCTCCTCTTAAAGCATTATCACATATGCTGGTCGTGATTAAGAGGCATCAATAAGCTTAAGATCATATCCAAGACTTTTGATATAGCTCGATCGTGTACCAAGGATTGTTGCAAATGTCATCGACATTGGACTGATTTTCCTCATCCAACAACGTCAGCAATAACTCCTGCATCTTGTCCTACAATATTAAGTAGAAAATCGAGTTAACAAAAGAATTATTAGTTAATATTATATAGAAAAATAAATTGTAATATTAATTTATTTGTACTTATATAATTATCTTGTACCTCTTCAGACGTCCAGCCTTGACTTTTTTTGTAGTGTGTGTACTTGTATAGTGTGATCCTATCACACTCTTGCCCTTGGAGTTCTGTTTGACTCTATAATATGAATTTAAAAAATTATATCTAATTAGAATTTATTATATTAAAAATAGAATAATAAATTGAAAACGTTACACTTACTAATTCTTGTCAGATAACGACAAATGATCTGGAGCCGGTGTTATGAGGAGTCTTCATTAAGACTCTGTTGGCTTTGGCTTTGGACACTTTTTATAATAAAATATTGAACAAAAACGAAGAAATTAAAATAAGATTAAAGAAGAATAATATCTTTACCAATTAAAAAAAGATTTTAATTAAAGAATTAAAACTATCTAGTTTATTATAGTTTATAAAAGTCAGTTACTTTATTAAAATTGATTTTGAATAACAATAATTATTAATTTAAATTAAACTCGTAAATTGTACTGTTCATAGTTTTTACAATTTAAGGCTGAAGTAGCTTGATTTTTTAATTATTAGTTTACATACTCTCTCACTATATTTGAGTTAAACTTAAAAGTTTGAGGGATGTAAATAGTAACGCTTTATATTTTTTTAATATTAAAGACACTTACATGTTTCTTTTTACTACTTAGAAAGTGAAATTAGACTTAAAAAGTATATCTTTATATATTGTCTCAACATCATTTATGATTATTAAGCCTAAAATTTTAAACTAAAATTTATAATCATGATTGCAGCTCTAGTTATATTATAATTGTAGTTGCTCTATTATTACAATGTATTCCAATTGTAATTTAATCATAAATTTATAATCTAAAACCTTTTTTTTTTTGAAAGATTATAATCTAAAACCTTGATTTAGACCGTTATAACGGAAGAATGATGATTATAACTATTTAGATACGTAAAAGCTGTAAAAGAAGTTGTAAAATGGTATCAGGATTCAGGACACAAATGGGAACCAAAGACAAGGACAGCCGGAACAACCACACCTTCCAGGACGAAGAATGGCATAACATTTAACATAATTAAAAGAAGCAGTAAAGCAGGTTGTGATTTAAGGTCAATGCCTTCCTGTAAAAAGCAGCTGTTTCCGGTACAGTCAGTCCTTCCTTAAGAATCAAGTTTCGTTCTAGAAAGGAAAACCCAAAGTGAGAGAATGTAAATATGCAGTGGGAACAAAACAAAGCACAACTCCTTGAATTGAATAATAAGATTAAGAAGAAATGAAGAACCGATACTTGTTTTCTTTTATTTTTTTTAATTTTATTATTAGTTTCCTGGTTACAGGCAGAACCAGTTTCCCGGTTTGGAATGATTACGATGTTGTCCGTCTACGTGTTGGGCTATCACACCCTCGGATCATCAATCTTTGTCCCTTCCCCTCATTCTCTACTTATAAATATAAAGTTTTCCCTACTCCAAAATTAGTTTCCATTTCTCTGCATTCGTCATTATAAATACCAACTCCGAATTCCACTCTTTCTGCTTATATCTCACTTCTAAAGATGAAAGACAAAGAGGGTCGAAACATGATCTCCGAGATCAACTCAATTCCTCACCGGCTAAAACTTGGTGCCATTTTGCACTCTGAAGCTCCAATCTTTCCCAGAGTAGACGACGATAGCAATAGCAATTGTCCCTCTGCTATGAGTCCCAGATCTTATTATTATAATAGCAGCGCCCCAACGACCCCGACTGGTGATTCGTCTCCTAACGTCTCATCTCCATGGAACCAACCATCACCTTTCGCACGATCTCCATGGTTAATACCATCTCCAGTGACCCACAAGTTTCCAAACAATAGTCTCATTGGATCTATTGTACGTGAAGAAGGCCACGTGTATTCTTTAGCTGCTTCTGGTAACCTACTCTACACTGGCTCTGACAGCAAGAACATACGTGTGTGGAAGAACCTGAAGGAATTCACGGGATTTAAGTCCAATAGTGGCTTAGTCAAAGCCATTATTGTACAGGGTAACAAGATTTTCACCGGACACCAGGATGGGAAAATCAGAATCTGGAAGATATCTTCCAAGAACCCTAGCGTTTACAAGCAAATTGGAAGCTTGCCCACATTCAAAGATTACATCACAAGCTCAGTCAATCCCAAGAACTACGTAGAAGTTCGAAGACGTCACAACGTTCTACGTATCAAGCATTTCGATGCAGTTTCATGCTTGAGTTTAAACGAAGACTTGGGATTGTTATACTCAGGTTCATGGGACAAAACCCTTAAAGTATGGAGAGTTTCAGACTACAAATGCGTGGAATCGGTCAACGCTCACGAAGACGCGATAAACTCGGTTGTTACAGGAATCGATTCACTGGTGTTCACAGGCTCAGCAGATGGAACAGTGAAGGCATGGAGAAGAGAGCTACAAGGGAGAGGGACAAAGCATTGTTTGGTCCAGACGCTGTTAAAGCAAGAGAGCGCCGTCACTGCTTTGGCGGTGAATCAAGAAACCGCCGTGCTTTACTGTGGTTCCTCTGATGGGTTGGTGAATTTCTGGGAACGTGAAAAGCACTTGTCACATGGTGGGGTCCTCCGGGGCCACAAAGTGGCCGTCCTCTGTGTGACGGCTGCTGGGAACTTGGTGTTCAGCGGGTCAGCCGATAAGAGTATATGCGGGTGGCGGAGAGAGGCCGGTGGGGCCCATTATTGCCTCACCGTCCTAAAGGGCCACAGTGGGCCTGTTAAATGCCTGACCGTTGAAGAGGATCGTGAGCGTGATGATAAAAGAGATCAACGGTGGATATTGTATAGTGGAAGTCTGGACAAGTCAGTCAAGGTATGGCGCGTGTCCGAGCACGCTCCGTTGGAGTTGAGAGAGTACCAATCGGCACCATCGAGGCTTAAGTGAAAACCAAGTGCACGGTCACGGTGGTTCTATTTCTGCTTTGATACGTATGGCCACAAGCAATACCGTTAAGGCGAAGCTAAGTGGTGAATGGACCACTCGAAGCTCAGTGGCTTTGGAAAACTCCTCAGAATATGCATATAGTTTTAGTTCCTTCTAAATTAAGCAATTTTGGACATTCTTGTGTCCGTAATTGGTCCATATATTTGTGTTGATTTATTTGGTGGGACTAAGAAAAGACTTGTCAGGAAGTCGTGAGTAGCGAAGATGATATTGAGACATGTAAAGTTGGTATGTGCAAAATGGTTTGCCGTTTGGGTCGCTTCCCAAATCGGAGAATGTGGTATATACAACTCTAAAATATCGCGTGGCTATCAGTCGTGAGTTATGTATTTTGAACAGAAATTGTTGCCGATCAATTGGTATTGTAAGGCATTTGTCTAGACCTGTGCACTTTACTGTGTTCTTTGTTTGTACATTTATATTTTAGATTATACATGTAATTTGTTCTGAAAATTAATGAGTTATGTTCTGCTCGGCGAATGGATATAGCCTCTAAGTGGTTTATGTAGAAAAGAGCACATAATTCAATTTTTAAAAATTTTATACTAAAAAAGTATCGTTATATATGAAAAATGATCCATATTTTAATTATTTTATTTTATAATTTTGTTTTTGGTCATTTAAATTGTTTCAAATCATATGAATATAAGAGAAAGGTTGTACGATATAAGTTGTTTATATATAAATTAAATTAATTTTCAACATAATTTTGATTTTTGTCCCTTACTATCGAGCAATAAGTGGATTTTTTTATTTTTAGTAAGATCCAAAAGGTTAAAAGCTTATGATCCATGATTTAAAAGGATCAAATAGCTCATAATATTGCCTGCGATCTTGGAGATATTGACAAGGCTAGATATGAGGTGGTGGTGTGCATCCCACTTGTATGTCTATGTTGGCAGATTCAGTAGTTTACGAAGATCATATCCAACAGCTATGCCTATACTGCATTATTGGGACCTTGTTTGAAGGATTATTTGGACTAAGGGTATACAACGTTTTTAATTGAGAAGCTTTTATCACTCGTTCTGAACAATGCTATTTTTGTTCAAAGAGTGGTGAATAAAAATCTTTAATTAGATGGATTTTGACTTGTGTATGCATCAAATTCAATCATAACCTAGTTAAAATTGAAATTAATGGAAGTTAAAAGCTGAACTAGTAGAGCATCATACGTTGTATACAGCAAGAGTTTGTAATGAAACCAAGATGTCACATTTAGACTTCCTGACAGTGAATAATCAACGCCCACCTTCCCTTGTAATATCAGAGTCGACGTTTGAATTGTTGGAGAATGATTCAAAGTTGTTAAAAAATATGATCCTATTTTTTCTGAGGTTGTTATTCCTTTAATTTGACTTATTATTCTACTATTCTTATTTAAGCTAGTCAAAAGGTTATGATAGGTTTGTTGCTATTTATATGTTAAGTAGTAAGATTTGTAAGCCTATAAAAGACTACTGTTGCTAGTGTATTTGACTAATAAAAAACCGACACCATTTTTTAATAAAAGTTTTACAGGGTACTAGAGCTCATTATGATTTTAAGGGGCTTGTGAGTGTTCGAGAAATAATAGCAGCATAACATCTAACAACACATTAGCTCTTTTATCTCCAAATTTTAATGGTGAGAATTATCAAATTTTGGCAATCAAAATGAAAGCTCACTTGAGAGGTACTGGCTTGTAGCAGTGAGTTGAAGGTGAAAGGCAAATGCCACCTCTAGGAAATAACTCGACACTCAATCAAATTAAAGTTCATGAAAATGAAGAACCTAAAGCTCCAAAAGCCTTATCTTAAATTCATGCTTCTATCTCTTAATCAAAATTTCCAAGAATTATAGGTTGTGAAACAGTCAAGGAAGTTTGGGACACACTGAAAGAACTCTATTATGGCAACAAGAGACAAAGCAGATGCAAGTGTTAAATCTCAAAAGAGATTTTGAGATTCTAAGGATAGAAGAAAGGAAGACTCTACAAGAGTTTTCTGACAGGCCAATAATGGTGGTAAATAAAATTATATTGAGAAGAGAAGAGCTACCTGATAGCAGGATCGTAGAGAAAGTACTTGTAAGCTTACCCAAAAGATTTGAGGCAAAATTTTCATCTCTAGAGGATTCAAGAGATATCAATCAAATTCCTTGCCTAAATTAATCAATGCCCTGCATGCTCAAGAGCAAAGAAGAATCTTGAGAAAAGAAGGAACTCAACAGGTTGTTGAGGGGGCTTATCTAACAAAGGCCTTATCTTCAAAAGAAAAAGCTCAATCTCAATGTGGCATTTGCAAGAAGCCTGATCATGATGAAGACAATTGTTGGTACAAGGGAAAGCCTCAGTGTTTCAAATACAAGAAGGTTGAGCATATACAAAATAATTGCAAATATAAGACTGAAGAAAGTGTCAATTTGGCACATATTGCTGAAGAAGAAAATTTGTTTTAATATTGGTGAGAAGTTGACTAAGAAGCAACTTTTGGAGAGAAGTGCATTAAGAAGCAACTTTTGGAGAGGAGTGCTCCAACCATTGAAGGGTGATGGGAAGTACATCATTAGGCACAAGAAGTCTTACAACTTTGAATCGAGAGGGAATGTTGGAGAATGATTTAAAGTTGTTAAAATTTTGGTCCTATTCTTTTTAAGTTTGTTATTCCTTTAGTTTGGCTTATTATTTAATTATTGTTATTTGAGATAGTTAAAAGGCTAAGTTAGGTTTGTTGCTATTTTTATATTAAGTGGGTCCATGAACCCACTTTGGCTTTTAAGTAGCCAATAAAGTAGGACTTGTAAGTCTATAAAAGGCTATTGTTGCTAGTGTATTTGATTAAGAAAAAATCGAGGCCATTTTTCAATAAAAGTTTAACATGAATAATGTAATAAGTGGAACATATATGAGAGGCAGAATATGGTAATTCTCATCCTTAGAAGTGTTGTGCAATAAAAATGGAAAATATACAAGAGTCGGCATATATAGTTATTCTCGTCCTTGGAAGTGTTGTACAATAAAAAACGGACCAATCAAGTAAGTGGATTATGTTCTATGATAAGGCTGCCCATGTTTAAATGACCTATAACTAAAGCAATATAAAATGAGATGAGACTATAAGTATAAGCATGACTAAGGATGAGAATGACTAGATCTTCTGATACATAAACACCTTTACTAACATAATGGTAACATCCCGTTTTCATATAAAGGGTTGAACTATGGAAATAGGTACACGTGAGATTAATCGGAGAAATTAGGAAAACACATCTCATGCTCATGCATTATATAATATACATACACATGTGAACAGTGATTTTTGCACATGAAAAACGACTAGACATGCATTCATGACATTTCTCGGTTACTTGTGACTAAATGTGAATTGTGAAAAATATGCTTTGTGTGTATAAAAATTTAATTGGAGAGGGTTAATGAGGTTTGAAAGAATTTCAGAAATTTTTCTGAAAATTTTCGGGAAAATTTTTCAGACTATGAAAATGCCATACGACAGGCTGATTGTGTACCGGTAGTGGAACTGACTGTCCGATGGCACTGAAAATTTAGACACATGAATTTAGGAATTTTTGAATTGATCCATTAGAAATTTGGAGAAAAATTTGAATTAAATTGGAAGGAAATTAAGTGAGGGAATGAGAGGCTGACATGTGGCAAGTGACATGTGTCACTTGCCTAACATGCCAACTTATTTATTCATTAAACACATCATGCTTTTTGG
>JANZXR010000172.1:40469663-40489291 GCA_027575705.1 Erythroxylum echinodendron | reverse complement strand
ACCAAAAAGATCTATCACCTCTACGAACTAGGACTTTCGCAATTTGTGATGCCTTAAAATCAATCGAAGCAACTCGCTTCCACATTGTTTTTTTACGTGAGAGAGGAGACAGGGATTGGATAAATTTCGACCGTAATCCTACACCATGTTTCATCTTCCACCATAACTTAGCCGAGAAAGCTTCAATAATGTCATCAAATTTTTGGAGACCGAGGCCATTTTCTTTAACTTTTTTAGAAACATTCACCCAAGACCTCCAATGCCGTCTTTGTTCACCATCGGAACTATACCATAAGAACTTTTGGCATTTAGCTTCAATAGACCTAATCACTGACTTCAGAGGATCAATAGCTGCCCACATATGCAATGGTATGGTGGAGAGGACGTGTTTGATGAGTAGTAGTCGCCCTCCTTGCGACAATAATTTATTCTTCCAATTCCCCAATCTCCTGTCCAATGTATCCAGTAGAAATTGGAAAAAAGCCGTCTTTTTTCTGCCCAAAAAATGTGGCTACAAGATAAGTAAAAAGAAAAACGCCTCTTTGCATTCCAAGGATGTCCACAATATTTTGCACTATACGAGGCTTACAATCTTCCGCAATAAGAAAGATACTTTTGTGCCGATTAATCTTTTGCCTAGTAGCCTCCTCATAACTTGTGAAAAATTCATTTAGGTGCTACAATGATCGTCTCAGCCCTTGCGTGAAAATCACTAAATCATCTGCAAAGCACAAATGAGAAACAGGTAGGGAACCCGCTGGAGTACCATAGCGTGCTACCAAACCTTCTTCCATTAAATTTTTTAGCCTTCGGGAGAGAGCCTCCGAGACTAATATGAATAAATATGGAGAGATTGGATCCCCTTGCTTAATTCCCCTTGAAGCCTGAAAGAAACCTGTAGGAGAACCACTGACAAGGACTGAGAACCAAGAACTTTGCAAATTAGTCATTATCAAACGAACGAATAAGCTAGGGAACCGAAAGTCTCCAACAACCTCTCCAAAAATTCCCAAGAAATCCTATCAAAAGCCTTCATCATGTCAAACTTTAATACAATATTTCCACCCGCCACTTTATGTTTCAAAAACTGACAGAGGTCCTGAGTAAGCAAGATATTGTCAGTAATGTCACGCCCTGATAAAAATGCAGATTGCTCCTCAGAGATCAACTTGTGGAGAACCCCTTTTATTCTCTCAGTCAAGATCTTAGAGAAGATCTTGTTAATAAAATTGCAAAGGCCAATCGGCCTAAAATTAGAAAAAGTAGTGTATGAAGCCTTTTTCGATATTAAGGTTATGAGAGTGCTAGCTATTGCCCTTGGGATCCGTATCCCCAACATGAACTCTTAACACGCCCCTAATAAATCCTAGCAAATTATGTCCTAACACCATCTAAAAAATTCACCTCCAAAACCATCCGAGCCCAGCGCGCTTGAAGAGGGTCCCTTTAAAACTTTGAAAATATTAAATACCTCTTCTTCATCACCAACTCTCAAGCTCAACTTACCATTTAGGACATAAATCAATGCTCCACCAATGGCTAAGAATGGTCTTCCTAATATTATAGGAACTTGCATATCGAAATCCATCTCAAGCACAACAAAGTTAGCTGGAATTATAAGCTTATCAACTTTTACTAGTAAGTCCTCAACTATACGAATAGGGTATCTAATTGATCTATCAACAAGTTGCTATGAAATTGCAATTGGTTTGAGATCACTAATTCTAAGCCTGTTATAGAGAGACAAAAGAATAAGATTAATACTTGCACCTAATTCATATAAGTATTGAAAAACATTAGAAGCACCAAAGTGACAAGGAATAGTGAAACTCCCTAGATCCTTTAACTTAAGGGTAGTTTATTTTGTAAAATAGAGCTACATTCCTCAGTTAAGGCTACCGTAGAAAAATTGTCTAGCTTCTTTTTATTGGAGATGATTTTCTTCAAAAACTTGGTGTAAGCATACATCTCAGTAAATGCTTCAGCAAAAGGGATGTTGATTTGGATCTTCTTAAAAAGGTCAAGGAATTTCTTCTTAAAAAGGTCAAGGAATTTCTGAAATTTGGAATCAACATACTTCTTTTTTACCCTTTGAGGGTATGGTATGGGTGGCACAAAGGAAAATTCTAACATTTGTGAAGACCCTTTCTTTGGTTCAGTTTCTTTAGGCTTTTCTTCTTCATCGAAATTCACAATTTCAAAATCCTTTGTTTCATTTATCTTAGCTTCCGTCTCTTTAGGAACCACATCATCTACCACCTTACCACTCCTCAGGTGAATTGCCATACAATACTATTTTGGTTCACTTGAGTATTGCTAGGTAGCTTTCCCTTACCTCTTTCACTTACTTCTTTTTCCACTTACTCGATTTGCACCTTTAAATTTTTTATGACAACTTAGTTAGACTGGATGTTTTACTCCATTTTATTCATGGCTTGAGAGCTAGCTTAAGCACTTTGATCTAGCTTGCTTATAAGTTGAGGCAACAATATCTTCCAGCCTATCTACTTTTTTCTCCCAAGGGGAACGAAATTGTTGTTGTAAGAAGATGAAGGAAGTGAATACTACTATTGTGGTGGTGCTTGGAACCCAGGTGGTCCCATTGGTTTTGCAGCCCCTTGATTTTTCCATGAAAAATTAGGATTAGACTTGCAACCTTCATTGTAGGTGTTTGAGAAAGGATCATATCTCTGACCTTGTCTACTATTGTTTACATAGTTCACCTTTTCCTCTGGTGTTGTTGTTGCAATATTCATACAACCAGCTGCTGTATGCCCAAATCTACCACAAAGAATGCAAGGATCCCTACCAAACTTGTTGTTGTTCATCAACATATTTAACTTCTTATTTATTTCAGCAACTTGGTAGGCCACATCAAGTTTAGAACCCACTTTATTAAGAGCAGCAACTTTGCTCCTAGTCACCTTACAATGTGAATTCTCTGGAACTTTTTTGAAAATATTCTATAACTCTTAGGAACTCAGGTTACTAGTATTCCCACCAACGTTTAAAGCCACCAAAGTCTGATTATGATTAGTGAGACCATAGTGGAAAAACTAAGTCAAAGAGTATGTATCAAATCTATGATGAGGACACTAGTTAAGGAGATCATTAAATCACTCCCATGTTTCATGAAATTTTCTCCTTCTTTCTGCAAGAACCAATGTATCATCTTCCTTAGTTCGAGAGTTTTGTAGGCTAGGTACCACTTCATCATGAAAGTATCCATTGATTTGTCCCAAGTATCAAGGGAATCTACCTCCAAGATTAGCAACCAGTTTCTTGCTAATCCCTTCATGCAATAGGGAAAACACCTCATCCTTAACTCATCTTCAGACAATCCATGTAGCGAAAGAGTCTGAACTGTAGCGTAGAAATCTCTCATAAAGGCTAGAGCATCTTCACTTAGCATTCTATTAAATTGTGGCAATATAGATAGATGCATCTGCTTCAGCTCATAATTCCTTGCTGCTACACTCAATCGAACGCAAGAAGGGTTACTAGTAATATATGGCATCTGATAATCTCTGATTCTCCTTACAGCAGGATTAGTAGCCACCGATTCATGATTATTTTCTCTCCAAGTTTCAGCCTGATTTCCTTCATTGAATTGATCATGCCCTATATCTTTTTCCCCAAGCAGAATTGGATTTTGATTATTATTTGCTATCTCTCTCCTTCTTTGGGCGTTGTTCTTTCTACAAGTGTGTTTAATTTCAGGATTTAACTCAATTAGCTAATCGTTGTTCAAATTTCTTGAATATCTTAAGTTCATACAACTCCTGAAATAAAACAAAGAAAAAAGGGTTTAAAAGTAATTAATGGAAGAAAACTTAAGGTAATTAAAGATAACTAGAATTAATAGTAGCAAATATAAATTAGTCCCCGACAATGGTGCCAAAAACTTGATTGATAAAATCTGCAAGCGCACAAAATTGTTCATAGTACCTACAAATCAAGTATCCCAAAGTTGTCTCCCATAACGACTAAACTACTCACTACTGAATTAATCCTAATTACTTGAATTAAAATAACAAAAAACTTAAAAGATGATTGGATTAGAGCAAACAATAAATTGTAAAGACTATAAACAAACAAGCAAGGGAAATCTTATGATTTAGACTTAGGGCTTTGGGGTTCACCAATTTAATAGATTGATTAATAAAGTATGGATTTGATTAAGTGATAGGCTATAATAACAATTACATAAATTTACTTATATTCTCTCTCAAGACATACAAATATGCCTAACTAGTTAATTACCATCTCTCAACCTAACTAGTCAAATTCATGAAGAACAAGCAATTATAAATTATCACACTAGTTTCAGATATCTATATCTCTAAATCTAATGTGTTTATCTTCCTAGTGCACAAATTATACTTCACCTCTCAGTTCATCATATAATTTTGAAGATTACATCTATGGTGATCAGGTATAGAAACAACAATTAAGTTCAAGAAAGATAAATATAACAAAAAAAATTTCATTCAAAACCAATCAATCCATAAAATATAAAGACTAAAGAAAAGATTGAAAGAAATCAAAACAAAATTGAGAAATCAACCCAAAGTAGGTTGCATCCCTAACCCTAATTGGGATTTAGTTCAAGAATAAGATAAAAGAATCCATACAAATGAAGATAATCACATCCAAGAAAGACTAAAGAAAAGATTGAAAGAAATCAAAACAAAATTGCTTCTAATGTTTGATTGAATCCTTCTTAATCTTCCTCTTAGCTTCATTGGGTGCCTCTTTAGGTCCTCCCTTAGGTTAAGATAGGTGGCTCCCTTTTATAGGCCTTAAAAATAAGTATTTATAGTGCCTTGGGATCCAAGAAGCTTAATTTGAGTCAAATTGGGAAAGAAAAGTCACAAAATTGCCTTCCATGTCTGTTAGGCATACCATATGTTCGTTAGGAGGACATATGCTTTATTTCGAAGCAAATTTTAGTCCAAATGGACAGTAAATGTCCATTGGTGGACTTCATGTTTGTTGGGCAGACCTTTTTAGGTTTCTCAGCTTTCTAACTCCACCTATATCCGTTTGGAGGGATATCATGTCGCTGGGTGGACATACACTGGACATATATAAAAACAAACAATTTTGACCCTTTAGATAGCATAATCTCTCCTCAAAGTCTGCATGGAAGTTGTAGAACTCGGAGTCTTCTTTGAAAGCGTATTTAAATGACCTTAATCTGATATTTACAGCAAAAGTTATGCCTCTTGCCTTAAAATCTATCCATTTGCACCTATTAAGCAATAAAGTTGAAATGTGGTAGAATTAACCAAATATGACTCAAAATTCACATAAAAATAAGTCAAATTAGTTTCAATTCATCCCAAAATCATATATAAATTATTGACTTATCACAAACTTTTAAAAGTCTTAGAAGGGAGGTGACTGTTCAAATAGAGTCTTCTCTTTTAAAATAACAAGAACTACTAATTAAAATTATGGAAAAAAATTAGAAACACATGAAAATGTAACAGAAGCCCAAGCTTCTAATATTCTTCTAAAAATGAATGTAGTATAGGAAAATAGAAATGATATAAGCATGGATGTAATTGAAATTGCTACTGCTCAATGTGAAGTTAATCATGTACTATACTATTATTTAAATGATTTCTCTATTGTATATTGACATTAATAATTGATTTGAATATATAATTTATGGAGAAGAAGAGAGAGGTCCAACTTTGCTCATCACAAAATATTTATAGAACAATGCAAACTAATTTTTTTCAATGCTCTTAATCAGGTAATTGGTCCTGATGAGAAGATGTTAACTAAATTCACACTTTTTTTTGGGTACTATGGCTTGCAAACAAAATCTTACATGACTAAATCATTTCAATTAATGTAACGTTCTTAAAGAACCTATATGGAAATATGTTAATGCATAAAAACATTTTGTTAATACTCTTTTCAATTTGATTTATGAAATTTAAATGACCAATGATTGTATTGTAGAAGAGATATATTCCGCATTTAAAAGGTAAATAATGGACTTTGAAGGTTGTTGGGGATGCATGGAGAAGTGATAAGTGTAGGATAAAGTGAGACTATTTCAAATAGCATACAACATATGCAGAAAGAATAGCTAATTGTCCTAAACACATAAGTAAAAAAGTCTATGAGGAACTTACTGCTTATTGGAGCCACCAAGATGTATTAGTACCTTTTTACAAATTAGTTTCATAATATCTAACTAATATAATGTTTCAAAATGCTCCAAATTATTGGAACAAATATTCAAAATATAAAATAATGAATTGAAATACATATAGCTAGTCCTAAAGGTACGTTTCGTAACTAGGAATAAAGACGTGGGAATGGGTATGCAACTTACATTCCTTAATTTTTGCTTGTTTGGTTGTTAGTAATGGATAAGATAAAGATTGACATATCTGGAATGAATTTTAAATAATCTTAAATTTTTATTTCCAAGGCAGATGCAGGCATAATCGGGAATCAGATATCAAGAATAACAAATAAACGTATGTAACTGAAACTCTTTTTTCCCCCTCTTTTTCTTTATGTTTCATCTCAATTGAAACTCTCTATTCACTTTTCCACCCTAGTTGCCTTATTTAAATTAGTTAATAATTATTTTATTTTATTTTATAATTTTATATCATAAAATAAGTTCATTACGGTTTTTTAAAATTTTATTCTTATAAGAAAAATCATACATAATTATGTAAAATTTAATAATTCATTAAATCATTAAAAATAATATTGATTATTTATTTATTAAATATAAAATTTACTAATAATAATATAAAATAGTTTAATTAATTATTTACAAAATCAATCATATAATAATCAAATATAAGGAAAAAAATGCCATTATCATTCTTAATATTTGATACCAAATACGGCTATAACTATTAACTTCAATAATCTCATTTCTAGTGCTTACATATCAAACACACATAATTAGTAATTATATTCCTATTCTGATTTCCACTTTTCAGTCCCATTCTCATTTTTTTATTCCGATTCCCTTATTATTGGTTACTAAACAAGACTTAAGAGTTTTGCAAGCATTTAAGCTAAATTGGTAAGTTCTTCATTGAGTTATAATCTATCAAAAAACTACTTAGATTTTCCAAATTATTTCAAAATTCTAATTAACAATTGTTTCCATGGATAATAAAATGAAAAAGAGGATAAAACTCCACATTCTTTATATTTATATGTGGCACATCATTATTATGACTACAAGTTTATTTATTTTCTATTTGAATTATAAATGTTGTTATTATGTTATATTTCCCATAAACTTGTAGTCACACTCTATAGAGAATGGTATTACAGAAGAAGAGAATGATATAAAAAATGAGTTTTGTATTTGTTTATGTTGTATTTTATAAGAGTAATTACATCTCTATTTATAAGTGTGCCCTAATACTAAGATAAGGAGTTATGTACTTATCATATTTATGAGTATTACAATAGAATGATAAGGGTTTATAATAAAATGATTTGTATTATTAACAAGGGATAAGAAGAGATCATTTGGATGATGATTTGCTATCGTATTGAAGAAGTGAATAAGAAAATGATAGTCGAAAGTTTGATGAAGTTGTCGCTAATAAATGAGTGATAAGGACTAGATTTAATAAACTAGTTGGAAGAGGGGTGAAATCATATAGCATGAAGGAAAATAATAAGGCAAGCGAGGCCTTTTATAAAGTTCTTAATGACTATTTGCATTCCATTAAGATTGCATTGGAGGAAGAGATGAATTAGAAAGTAGAAGTTGAAAAAATAAGAAAGGAATTAGAATAAGATAAAGCTAAATGCTTGGAAATAAAAAAGGCAACTAAAACAAGATAACGCAGATATGGAAGAAATGATGTAACAAATGTTCTCTCATTCAATTTTGGCTTGATAAGCAAACACCAGTAATATAAACATGCTTTATAAATTGATTACAATTAGTCAATCAAGAAGGAAATATTCTATTTCTCAAAATCTTACATATCAACGTGAAGAAAATCATGTGAAAAGTTCCTTAATTCACTCCTATTACAGTCCATTTTGTTATCTTTTTCATTAAGATTAATTACAAATTATTTTTACTTATTTTTCTATTTTCAAATATGGTGCACTAAATGTAGATTCATAAAAAGAATTGTATCGTTATATTATTAGTTTTAACTGTCTTGATTAAATAGAGGTCACAATAAAGTAGTTGATATTTTATTTTTAGATATATCAACATGGTTAAGATCATAGTTATTTTAGAATAATTCTAATTTACTTCTTCTTTTTAAGAAAGTGACCATTAGAAATGGATAAGGAGGGACTTTGTGAAGGATTTTGGATTGTCCATATGAATTTGTTTTGTCTTGTATTTTGGTTAATGCATTTCTATTCCATATAGACTAGAGAAAATTAAGTGCTTATTTAGGTATGATTTTTGGCTATTGTATTTTTAAGATGTTAAAGCTTAAATTTCGTAAGTCTATACGAACTATATGATAGCATATATAAATATAATTTTTTAATCATTGATATTTGATAGTATATATTTTAAGGAATGCATTAATGTATGTATGACTACTTTTAATACTATATATTGTTGTATTAATGAATATTATATGGCTACTTTTAATACTATATATTGTTGTATTAATGAATATTATGACAGTTTCAGATAATCGGTTGGTCATGATTATTTTTTTTTTGCCTTTTAATATGATTATATTGCTTTTCACATATATAAATTTGTAGCTTAATAAATGAAAATTGCCTTTATACCATAATTTTATTGTTTCATTTTTTATGAAAAATTTCTTGTTCTAAAACAAAGTATTTGTTGTCTTTGAAAATTTTAGTGTTGCAATATTTTTCATTAAAGTTTGTTTCTTTCACAAGTAAAATTTATTTCTTACTCAATAACAAGGGTTTGCAATTGTTATATTAACAAGTCATTGCTAATAAAAGGATAATTATTGCTTTTGTTGTTAGATATTGTTGTTTAAAAAAAATCAATTCATTACCTTTTAAAAATTCAAACTATTATTATATATTCATTTAACATTGTTGCTACAGTTCGTAATTGTAATGTTATATTATTTAAGATTTCAAATTATTGTTGTTTAATCAAGAAAGTTTACTTTATTTGATAATATAAATCTAATAAAATACCTTTTTGTTTGTTACCTAATATCTTATATGTTCCTTAAATAAGAAAAGAGCCCAACAGAAAGACAAAATCTTCATGCCAACCATAAAGGAGGATCCAACTTAGGTATGATGGTGATGATGACTTAAGGCCTTGGATCAATCTTAAGAATCCTAAGCCTAGACCAAAGAATCACTCTGAACTACTAAGAGAAGTTGGAAAAAATAATTTGATCCAACCAAGATGCTCCATTCCCTCAATTTCTAAGGGGAACCTCAAACCAGTACCTTACATGATGAGGAGATCATATGAGGAAGATTTTCCACCTTTGGGGACCCAAACTAATAAAACCACTAAAGTATTTGTCAGACCATACTTTAGATCTACAGGTATCAGTCCACATGGCAACCATGTCCTTGTCTCTCCAGCAGAATTAACTAGTTAATACAAAATGTTATAGCATAAAACAATGTCCTTCGAATAATCAATTCAAAGCTTGATGGTCTGTCTCAACAAACACAAAACCTAAATTCAAAAGTTGATGCTATATCTTTTCAAGTGAGACATTTACATCAATGACTACTCAATCAAGGTGCCCAACTTAATTCAAATATGAGAAGATATATTGACCAACATTATTGTGGCCCAGAGTTATTTAGAAAGGAAAGAGAGCTTCAAAAGGTTCAGCAAGAGCTTAAGAGCATTAAGTTAGATATGGCTAAAGAACATTTCAGAGCTATGTATGATCCATATCCCTTAACATTTCTAGCCACACGACCTACCTATAACACCTCATCCTATCATGATGCTATTGACTACGGAAAGGTTTTCAAGATTTCTTATCTGTTGTTCAGAAAAACCCTTTCAAAACTATCAAAACCTTCCAAGCCAAACTTGCCAGCAAATGATATTTTGTCAAGTTCTAAACTTCCATAAACACCACCACCTTCTCCACCATAAAAAAGACCTTCCTCTGACACACCAAAATATCTTATGCCTAACCAATAATTCATTGCTACCTTTCAATTAGTACCAGACAATTCTGATAGCTAAGATTATGATTCTTTTACAGAAAACTCCAAAAGCTCATAACAACTTGAAGATCTCACTCAGATGTCACAAATAATGATGGTCATTCCATAATCTTCCCACATAAAAGTTGAACCTGAGATTGATGATGCTGAATCAATGGTTGAACCGGTTAGACTACAGATAACTCTTGTCTATAAACCTACTGCAGGTCCATGGTTCACTTTCGATCATATTTCACCAACAAAATAAAGAGACTGACTATATGAATTCAATGCCTGGATAGATCTTCAAATGACAAGGGCAAATATATCTCTTAAAGACATCTTAACAAAATTTGTCTTCAGAATGACAAGAACTTTAAAAGAATGGTTCGAAAGCCTTGGTGAATACAGGCGCATGTAAGTCTTACAATTGATAGAAGCCAGTTCCTTATTAGATCATCATCATAATCATCATCATCATCATCATCATCCAGTTTGAAATCACGCAATAAAGCGGGATCTGGGGAAGTCTAATAGTGCGCAGCCTTATCCCTATATAATAGAGAGACTGTTTTCGGTAGACCTACTTGCAAATGTGATAATGAACAAATGATGCAGGTCAAAAAATAAAAACGTAAAAAAAAGATATGCAAATGTGACAAGAAGATTTTAAAAAATAAATAAATATGTGATAAAATAACTAGATGAATAATAGATAAATAAACAATTAGAATAAAATAATAATAAATAAGTAAAATATAATAATATCACTTAAAGAAAAGCTACCAAACTTTATTTAGGAAATGCAAGTTTAAAAGACAAAATTATTAAGAAAATAGTAGGATAGAAATACCTGGTATGCTGCAAAATTTTGCTTATACCTGATATGTTGCAAAGCTCTTCTCACCACTTCTTGAGATGTGCATGTCAACCTTAGGCAGGGGCCCTATTAATCTGCTCTGTAGCATTCTAATTTTATTAGGTGTCCCCTAAAGAGACAACCAGTAGATGTTGTATCCTAATAACTAAAGGCTAGTTTGCTACTTTAAACTAAAAACCAAATAGCTTATCATAAAGAAAGCAGACCCACATATGCCCAAGCTTAACCAACAGTGTCAACAACTGTCACTGGAGTCTCACCAGGACACTGCCTAGCTAAGTTTAAAAATCTCTAACTTATGAAAGTTTATCTATATAAAATGCCCCAACATGAAAGAACTTTGAACAAGCAATTATAGTCCATGAATCCAACCAAACAGAAACAATAAACAACTCAAACTCAAGCTAGTTCTTTAAGAAAGTACCAGAAAGATCATGAACAGAAGAAGTCATAAAGTTGTTGAGCACAGGGAATCTACGAACTTCAATGCTTAGAACATGAATCGCTACACAAAATGGGACTAACAGGGAGAAGATCAAGAACATCTATATGCCAAAACAAAAAGCTCACATCTTGGTAAAAACAAGAACAAATATGTTAAAAAATCCAATCTGGATACTCACCAGATCTAAGGAACACCCACAAAGGAATTCGCAAGACAATCAAAACCCAGATCTAAGAAAATACGTTATAAAAGAAGACGAGAGGAAAACGCAACACCAACAAATGCTAAATGCACAACAGAGGTAGGAGTAAAACACAAAAGAGAATAAAAAGCGGAATGCAGAAAACAAGAAAAAACGAGGAAGACAATCAATGATCCAAAGGAAACATGCCTAATAGTTGAAAACTAAACGTCACAGAAAACTAAGCTTAACCCAACATTTCTTCGACAACAAAAAATCTAAATCTTGTTCCCAAAAGGCCATGTTAAAGGCTTCAGCTTGTACGTCTAGATTCATAAAGATTGAATCTTTATGTAATAAAAGCGAAAGATAAATTGATAAAAGACTCACACTAGCGATAGAGACGATGGAGGATGGAACTGAGCTTTCGCTTCATAAATAAGAATGCAAAAACTAGAAGCTTCTAGAAAATAGTAAAGGAAGACAACCAAAACCCAAATCTAAGGAAATACGTTATAAAAGAAGACAAGAGGAAAACGCAACACCAACAGAAGCCCAACACACAACAGAGGTAGGAGTAAATCACAACTCATTGATCAACAAAGCCAACATAAATACTTTGAAATTAAGTGTTGGTCTATGAATTGAAAAGATCCACAGAAGTATTTCCGAAGAATGTATGAAAAATATTATATACTCAATAGCTTCAATGATGCGTTACGGTCTGATCCAATTGTAAGATATGAGACTTGAATCCCACATCGATTAAATACAAAGTCGGTGTGCGATTGATAAGGACTTTGAGCTCTCCACTCTCATAAGTTAGCTTTTGAGGTTGGTTCTCCTAAAGTCCTTATCATTATGTCAATCTTCGATACACATTCATTACTTCCATTCTTGAAGAGTTGTAGCCTGAATTACAGAGAACAATCAATTCTCCTCATAGAGACATGTAAAAAATCTCTCTTCATAGAGACATGCCTAAAATCTTTACGTGATTATTGTTTCAGCGCTCAATTTGTTTGACAGCAAAATTTAAGTATGCTTTCGAGGATAAAAAATTTGGATTTCAAAACATAGAATTAATGGTCTCTTTATCTGTGTTCTATAACATGACAGGCCTAGCTTAGCGGGGAAACCTCCAATCTCTATCGTGGTTGTCTTGTAACAATCGGAAGCTGAGTAATGTTTTGAAAGAAGCAATCATTTGGAGCTTGTCAAGGCCCTTTGAACAGTATTGTATAGTTATCCTGTACCATCTTAATCCTTTTATTTTGTGGAAAAGTTGGGACACTTCGAAAACAGAATATCACCATCAATATGTTCCTTGCACACTGCTAAGGTAATATTCCATGGAATGATACTTCAGTCTATGCACACGAGTAGTAACTATTGCATTGAAAAAAGATTATTTGTAAAAGAATCCAAGCTTCTTCGATAGGCAGGAAATTTCATTCATTGCCACTCATCGCATTGGAGACGAGTCAATCTCCACCATTTTCAGATTGGTCTTTGACAGCCTCCAAGGGTCATTTCCTTTTGCATCTTTACATATGTTAAAGGTTTTGGTTGACTAGAAAAAAAACCATAATTTTTATACCGTACACATTGAGTAAATGTCCCAACTTTTACATCGTCCACATTTGTATCAGAACATGGTAGTCGAGTCAGCAAGTTGTTTTTTCTTTAACGTTAATTGGTTTTTATGATGTGGAAGCGACTCCATCTCTCTTCTTTATATTTTACCGGGGAACCATGCCTTATCGGTGGTGTCGTGTTTTTGCATGCAATGTTTTTTATCTTGTTTCTTTGTGGAGACACACGCACCATGCACTAAACCTTCGAATAGATTGCAATAATTTAGTGTCTACATTTCCTTTAGGTATTTAAAGCTTTTGTTGGGTCTGAAAATTGAGAGACTGATTAAAAAAGTTAATCTTATGGGAACGTTTTTGGGGCACATCATACCTGGCTTGGCCTTGACCCTTCTGGGTTTATGGCATACCACGAATACCATCAGAGCGTACTTCTTTAAAGGCTCTGCTAACTTTACAGTCAAGTTTTGGTATCCCTTTTATGGCCCTCTTTCCAGACTCAAGCACTTGGAACTCATCTTCATTCTCTCTTGCTCAATCTTAGCTATTCTGGCCCAAATTTTGGAGTTCCCTGTCCTCCATTTAAGTTTCAAGCTTGTTAACTTGGAACATGCTACCATGTTCCTTCACCTAGCCATATTTGCAGGTTTTACTCTTTGTGCAGAGGTATCTCAAACATCAAGCATCCTTTCCGGGGTCACTGGAATCCTTGCAGCTTCCGTTTTTGGTCAAGAGCTTTTTCTGCTACATTTTCACTCAACTGACCATGTTGGACTTGAAGGCCATTATCACTGGCTATTGCAAATCATTGTGTTTTTCTCTGTAGTGGCAGTTTCAGCTGCTGCTAGCTTTCCAGCCAATTTCCCTGCAGCTCTCGTTCTTTCAGTTTCAGTTATATTCCAAGGATGTTGGTTTATGAACATGGCACTTATGCTATGGCATCCTGGATTTGTTCCCGAGGGTTGTTTTATGCAGTTGGACGAGACCAGTTTGGGTCATATGCATGGAGCTGTGGCCTGTAAATCAATTGATGCAGATATGAGGGCCAGAGCATTAGCAAACTTGCAATTCAGTTGGATACTTCTTGGAATCTTGCTCTGCACAGGGTGCATTTGCCTCAAATTAGCTCGAAGCTGTGTGCCAGGAGGCCAGTCAACCGAGTATGAGCAACTTCGCAATAGGAGCACGGATGTCTCAGTTGCCATTGACAGCTTAAAGACATCTCGTATCTGAAAAACCCGACTGGTGTTCAAAAGGGGATTGCCTAAGCCACGGAACTTCTAAATCTTAAATATCCATCCAAGTGGGATATGACCCTCATATCCTATGATTTATGGAATGTTATAATAATAACCCTCTTCAGGCTAGTGAGAATGAAGTCGTAGCTTCAGACATCAACATATAACTATAAAATCAGACGTCATTTTTTCTGCAGCGAAGTTATTTGTTCATTATGTTGGCTGACCATTGATATTAACACGACACAAAATTTAGCGTAGTAAAAAGCCAAGCAATGACTGAAATACAAAGGTATTTTGTCAAGCTTGCTAATTAATCCCAGTTGCAAATCTGCTACAGCTTCCCTTTTCCCGAGCATAACACAAATAGACTGTGGAAGGTAGTATCAGCCCAAGGGCAACACCCATTTCTTCTTGTGTTACTCTTACTCATGCTAACAAGAGCATCCACACAGTCCACAGAATCCGTGATCCCGAGGAAAAACATTACATTAAATCAAAGGCTTGTTGAAACTTTCAGGCTGAGAATTTGGACGGTTAAGACTAAATGCTACAGATGTTCTTCCTGCAAGTACACTCGTTATGACAATAGCAACACCTTTTACTGGACAGGCACTAATTTCTATTAGCAAGTTTTCATAACTAGATTTCCCTTCATATTACTTTGCCCCTGCTACCGGTTGGAGAATCATCTTATAAACGAAAGCACACAACAGTGCTTTAGATCCAACAATGTATCTATAGATTTCAGCTTTCGTGATCAGAAAAACAGGAAATGTGATTTAAAAAGGCTAAAATTGTGGCGTTGGAATTTGATTTCCTGCTGTCAAGTATTTGTGAAGTCACTTAAATTTGACAAAACAAGTTGGAGCTTTTCAACGGATGGTTTCATGTAACATACTTCCAGGATTGCCAAAATTTTACTCATTTCCGAAAGAGAAGGATAACCTGTCACAAGAATACTATTGCAAGGATTCAGAAATTCCTAAATTTTCTCTAACCTTTGTATTAATAGTACTAATTGTGCATAAGAAACAGCAAGTGGCCTAATTTTTGTTGACCAGTTAAAACGAGTTCCAATGTTAAAGAAAGCTTCTTTGATCAACTTTTGTGCTTTCAGACAAGCAAGTTAAGACTCACATCTTTATCTCTTGACACAGTTTCCAAATGGAATATCCAGACCAATTGATTTCCAAATAAATTAAATATCAGAGCTAAAGATAACAAGGATTACGAAACCAATTCAACAGCTGAAGAATTCTCAGTCTGCCTCCTCCAATGACGCTTCAATGCGGAGAAGAACAAACCCAACAGCAACTCCAACAAGAACCAGACCATTCATAATTGCAGCAATCCTGAAAATCTCAGCAACAGCACTGCAGGTTGAAGAGAATGCACCACCACTTCTGCCATTGTGTTTTGATGGAGCTCTCAATGAGCTCACAACTTTTGCAAATGACTGCTCAGTGCTCACTGGTAGGCCTAATGAGATAACTCTGTTGTGAGCTTTTAGCCCGTCAAATGAATTCACTCCTGTTACGTACCTTACGTTCATGTTCTTCCTCCTAGGAAAGGTGAGCGTGGCAGCAGCAAATGATGCTGGGGTGAGTGTTGCTGAGGCTGTTGCCATTTTGTGTGTAGCCCAGAACCTGGAACAATCAAAGAACTGAACTTTTAAGATTACAAATCCTTGTAGAAAGGCGCCTACTTACTTTGCTGTGGTATGAAAAAACTTCTACTTTCAGGACAAAGAATGATGAACAAACCCGTGTATGGTAATCTTTCTCAGTTTAGTGATTGGCAGTAGGGAGAGGCTTTGTATGGAGATAGCTGGATAAGGTCGGACAGATGGATGGTTGCCAAGTAGATTAGATGAACTTATATTTGTACGGGCAAGTTTTTGTGCAACTTTA
Source organism: Erythroxylum echinodendron (assembly GCA_027575705.1). Classification (NCBI taxonomy): domain Eukaryota; kingdom Viridiplantae; phylum Streptophyta; class Magnoliopsida; order Malpighiales; family Erythroxylaceae; genus Erythroxylum; species Erythroxylum echinodendron. Next base: position 40,472,884 of record JANZXR010000172.1, on the reverse strand, counting down.
AATGCTGGCCAAGAAAAATTTAGACCTCAGGTCTTATTTGGAAAGATTGACCACAAGTGGCATGCTCAACCGATCAGGTCTTATTTTGTTCTCTCAACTTGTTACATATATAATGTTAAATGCTAGACACTTACGTGGATACTATAGTCAAGACGGACAATTTTAGAAATAGTTCGAGAGGTGTTATAAGAATATCATCAAATTTCATAATAACGTACGAAGTATGATTCTTGCTTTATTATGATTTAGGTGTTAATTATTTTATAAAATTTTAAATGATTTTGATTTTGAAAAATTAAACACGAAAAGATTTTGTAATTATTCCGCTACATATGAGATAAAATTTTGACCTAATTTTTCAATAAGTATTAGAGTCGACTTTAATACTATAATTTGATTAAATTGTTTGATTGTTATTAATCTTAAAAATTGAAATTGAAATTAAAACCCTAATCTTGTCAAATTTAAATCTGATCAAACTTCATTTAAATTTGAATTATTCATATTGTAGTGATAAATCCTAGTTTTTAAAAAAAATCAAATTAGATTTGATTAATACTAGTAATTCACAATCATTACATTAAGATTTTTTTTAAAATTTTAAAGGAAATTATATTGCAAAAGTTGAAAACTATATACAATCCATTGTACAGGAAAAGAGACCAGCAAAATAATACAAAGCCTACCCTACACGGAGATTACTGTCCAACGACACACACATTAAAGAAACCACTTCAAACAAAGATCTTGGCTGATAGTATCTTGTTTTCCTTTAGCTATGAATAATTCTCTGATCATATTGACAATAGTATGTGTAAGTTCAGTGGGATTTAACTCCACTTGTTGATATATTCGTCGGTTCCTCTCCCGCCATATGTGATAGATTACGATATGAAAAGCTGTCTTGATAAGGAGACTATTTCTCAAACCACGTTGGGTAACTCGTATAATAGCGGGCAACATCTCTAACCAATCAAAAGACACACTCATCATCCCTACCAACCGCCCGATGCAACTCCACACCTCCTTAGAATAAGGGCAAAGGAAAAACAAATGGTTTCTGCTCTCATGAGCTTGATTGCAAAACACACATAGAGGATCATACAAACCAAACCAACAATCCTTAGTGCACAATCGATTATGAACAGTTAACTACAAGAAGATGGCGGCCTTTGGACTCAACACTTGTCTTCAAATCAACTCAGCCCATGGAACTGATGGAGACATTCCCCTAACGATTCCATGTGCTGATTTAGTTGAGAAGTCCCCTCCATTATTACATTAAGATTGTAATACGAGAAACCTAAAAAATGTACTTGTGAAAATCTAAAAAGTTCAGATTTGGAAACAATAGACATCCAAAAACATTGATGGATATTGCTGCTGACGTTGGAATTTTTGGTTACTGGCATTTGATGAAGTTAGAACAAAGGGTTATACTTCCAACGTGGTGTGTAAGCTACCTCTTACGACTGAATTGTTTGTGTTGAATGAGGATTTGTCTTTATAGTTTATAGGCGTTGGTGCTTTAAATGTCACTGGAGGAAAGGCTAGTGGAATCGACGACGAGACAAGGCCATTGCAGCATCTAGCTGGTGAGGAGAAGCAAATGACAGAGATGGTCTTTAGTAGTTGACGGCAGCTTACTGTGCATCTTCTAGGGGTGCTCATTAGAGTTTACGACTTTGTTACGAGAAGATAATGTTGTAATTGTTGGAAAACTAGGTCGGGATTCTATCTCGACTGTAGCAGAATAAGTACGAAAATTTTTCGCAACTTTTAATTTCCTAAAAATTAAGATCGCTTTAATTATATAAAATGATTAATATAAATCATAATACAGTATAATCTTAATTCGTACCTTATTCTGAAACTTGATTTTTATCTTGTCATATCCTTCGAACAGCTTTCGAAACCGATTCATCTAAATCATATAGTGGCACAAATGTCTGGCCTCTAACAGTATCCACATAATGGATTAAACGAACTCTGTAATTTTTGCAGAGAGGATTAAGCAAGAAGTGATAGCTCCGTAGAGCTTAAACATATTTATAATAAGCTTTGGACATTTTAGTAATTTAATTGAAATTAAATTATAATTTTAATTAAACTTCAATTAGAATTATAAATACTTCTAATTAAATAGCAATTATACCAAAATAAGATTCAATATCTCATATTCATCCTTATTTATTAAATATCTCATATTTAATTATACAATTTCTCAAACTTTACAATCAAGTCCAACTTGATTAAAATAACTTTACGCTCTTCAACCATTCTATATATATGACCCATTAAGTTCCTAAATACTTAGTAATGATTATAAATTATAATTCTAATTCATAGTTAGAATTAGATAAATTAACAAATTTTAATTTATCTTTAATTCTCCAATTAAACAAGATTGGTAACTAGCAATGCATCATTATCACTCAAACATTTAGAAATGTCAAAATAGTTTTGACTAACATTTCTGTACATGATTTTTCTATATAATTTAATCCTTTCTGTATACAATATTCTGATTAGACATAGAGTATTGAATTAATGTCTATTATATTTTAAATTCAATCATATTAATTCTCTGCCATTATCTATTAATTCAATTAATGACATTGGTAAACTATTTACAAAATGTCATTCGACCTTGGATAAAGATTTTCCAAAGCAATACTAATCGAGAATAATGGAACATTCTTCCTAATTACTTTAGGGCGATGAATTTTATCTTGATCACTCAACTACCTCCATATAGTTCATGCTACATCTAATGACTACTGATTAAACGACCCATAATTAAACAGATCATAAGTAGTATCAAAATATAGCAATCCTATACAAGATAATTTTGGTGACCTCAAGTCAAAGAATCACTTATACAATTATCACAATGAGAATTCTATAGACATACAAATAATGTTCCAAATGGATTTTTCATGTCTGGTCTATTTAGTGAACTTATTCTCTAGCAAGTACTAACATGTTTGTTTAAATATCTATATACTTTAGCCTATGAGATCAACTACTTCTTTCATAAAGAAAAACATAAGGTATGCTAGTTTTTTGTATTTTATTAATGTCCAATCTTAACAGAACAATGATTAAAAACAATTTAGGGATAATACATAAATGTAATATGAATATATAACAATATTATAGAACATATATATTTATTATAAATATATTATTATAAATGAATTATGATTATTATAAATATA
>JANZXR010000172.1:40451257-40469563 GCA_027575705.1 Erythroxylum echinodendron | reverse complement strand
CAATGAGCCCTATATGGGACAGTTTAGGTACTCGGTCACAACAAAGTAACAATTGGAAAGTGAGTCTCATGGGCATTTATAAAGCATGGAATTTTTTAGTAATGGGATAGGAAGTTATGATTTTTCGAAGTTGTGTTATTATTTAGAATGAAATTTATAGAACAGAATTGTTTGAAGTGAAATTTGACCCCTATAGAGTTGGAATTTGTCTATGAGTCCTCCATGGAAATTGTAGAGCTTTCTGTTATCTTTCCAGGACTCAGAAGAATACGCCGTCAGGCAACAGGCGTATACATATTGCATGCAAGTCAGGGACAGAATTCAGGATCAGTTCGCGTCTGCATTGATTTTCTTTATTTAAAACTGAATTGTATTTTCCGCAAAAGTTTGTATTATTTGTATTATCATCGGACCGTAGTCCGGCACTTATCACTCATATAATGCGCATTTAAAACACATTTATCAATCACAAAGCGTACATATAGGTCATCCAATTCACATTCAAGTAGCACTTCAATATCTAAATCATAATCACAATCATCGGACCTCCTGTCCGGAACCCAATACAATTATCACATTCATATAGTTATTCGGAAATCAATTAATACAAAAATTTCAAACAACAAACAATAGAATGAGACCATCTAGGTCTACTCACAGTATGCTCCAGATTAGCATTTGCTTTCTTTTTCTGGAATGCCTAATTGCTTCCTGACTGCGGATTTTTAACCTGCACAGCCCATTAATGCAATTCGTTACACACACATTACAGTTTGTAATAAATTTGGAAAATTGGAAATGATTGTATTTTGTGTATTTGCGTATTTTATTTGTGTATAACTTTCCAAAAAAAAGAGAGAGGGTTTTGCAAAAGAAATTGATTAAAGTGTAATATGTTTCGTTTTTGGTTTGAGCTAATCGAAATTCTGATATAAAACAAAATCTTGGCGATTCTTGTAAACAAAATGTTTCTGAATAAAAGTAGGCCCAAATTTGTGATTATTGATTTGCGCATATTCGTAAAAAAAAAGGAAAAAAATTATACCGACTTTTGATTGTTTAGTGATGTAGCACACTACCCTCGCAGGGCACGGATTCGGATATCACTATCGATATCGGGTTCGGGTCTAGCGGGAGTGGGGTGTTACACTAACACTGTGCAGGCAATGGATGATTGCAACTTATCAAAATAGTACATTTCATTCGATTCACGCACTTCTCCAATCGTCATCCTTGTCTTCAAATCTTAGATAATGACATTATCATGGTAGAAACATACAGAACAATTTAGTTGTTTAGTCAATTTGCTCACAGACATAAGATTGAAAGGAAAGTTTGAAACAAATAATGTAGAGGTATACTCATCGTGAGATAAAGTAACAAACGATTGTGAAGCTATAGCCGAAGAATGTTCTTTAAGAGATGCAATATAAACAGCTGGCAAATAGGGATATTTATCCCAACAAGACTTTTCATCATGTCTGCCTCTATCACAACATGTGCATTGAAGTCGTGAGCCTCTAGCACGTCCTCCTCAGCTGCCACGATCACAACGGCTACCACGTCCTCCTTCTCGACTTCCCCCATGGCTTCCTTTGACTTGTGAATCAGATTGTGTTAAAAGAGATGATCTATCGGAGTTATTCTTTGGTGGATTTGCCTTAGTCATAAAGAGAGAGAGTCTAGAATAAACTTCAACCAAGGAACTAAGATTTTTGCTTGCACAGGCTCAAACTCAAGTTTCAATCCAGTAAAAAACATCATAGTTACCAAATGCTCTATTTGAATTTGCATCTCCTTAATATCAGATGTGATCGGTAGTGGAGAATTCAACTTCTCAAAAGCACGTTTCACTTTCCTAAAGTATTCAATCAAACTTCCTTCTTGTTTGGATTGAAATAATTCTACAGAAATATCATACTTGCGAAGCATATTACTGGAGTAAAGAAGCTTAGCATAATCATAAGCTGGCTTACAAGTGCTAGCATAAGAGAATATGACTGAAATTTCAGGTTCCATAGATTCGAAAAGAACATGTAGTAATTGTGCATCATCACCTTGCCAACTTTCTAGTATTTTCTGATCAATTGGGGGATTAGACGTCAAATGGGGCAACTTTCTCTAACCTCAAAAGAACATTTCGACATTCTTAGACCAAAAAGGATAATTATTACTGTTCAAACATTGCTTGGTGATTAGCAAAGTTGAGAAACCCATCGTTGGAACACTAGTCAATGACTTGCTACAAGAATTTGACATCTCCTAGTTATACTAGACGGATTTCCTGGCTAAACGGACATTAAAACACTGCTGACGATGTTCCGAAATACATAAAACTTTATTGTTTTCAAAAAACACTCATGTTCTAGTTAGTTTTGACACAAAGTAAAGCCAGAACTCCATTAAGGACAAAAGTGGGGAACTGACCCATCTAACTGCAATCGTCGGTGGTTGTCGGACGATGGCACATGAAGCCCACGTGCCAACACATGGGTGGTTTTCTGGCAACATCATCGGTACTTCGGTACCCCCTGGTTGCTTCTGTGTATTTGAATTTTTGGTTTTGGTAAGTGGAGGTAAGTGTTTTGGATAGATTGGAAGGTGTTAGGGTTTATGGTAAAGAAGTTCTAAGGTTTAGAAGTGTGGCTCTGATATCATGTGAAGAACATAGTGGAAAAATAGACGGTTTGAACAATAATCAGAACCCTTGTATCATTTATATAGAAGTAATTACATAGGGAAAGAAAATCTTAGTAGCAAATAGGAAATCACACACTAAAGAGGGATATATACTCTCCCTAATATAGATATTTCCTAACAACAATAATGGAACTAGTAATAACGTATTATTTCTAATGTTCCTGATATATTAGAAATAATACGTTGATCGACAACGTTTAGACATTAGCTGATTAATATGTTTGAATATATGTTTCTAAAGACTTTTCAAGTTCTTTCAAAGATTAAATCACATTTCTTTGACTAAAACTTGATAAAAAATATTTCAAAACTACCTCAAAGAGTATTTTAAAGATTTAAGAGGATTTTCTTTAAAATCAAAACTTTAATTCAGATTTATGTATTAAGTTCAAAACATGATTAGCTTATGTATGAAGGGCCACTAAAGCATTAAAATCAACAAATAAAAGATACAAGAAAAATTATAAGTAAATTTGTAGATTTATTTGCTTTAATCTTGATCTTGTTCTTGATTTGAATGCATAATTCGGTCTTCACAAATTGTTTCTTAACTTTATTTCATATTGTTTTCTTTTAAGACATCAAATAACAAATCTTTAGAAGTAATTATATTTTATTATCATCAAAATATACATTATAACATCTCTTAGTTCAACAATTTTTACACTATAGCTATATTACGTGCTAACCCATTAAGTATGTTTAGTTGGTTAGTTTTACTTTAAAACAAAAATTTCCTCATTATACATAAGTTTGGGATAATATTTTATGATAACAAATTAATTCTAGTGCCTTTTTAAACAAATTTTCAGTAAAAGAGGACAATTCAATTATGCCACATTAGAAAACTTTTCGGCGACAAATAGAAACATTAAGCTTTTGGAGAACAAAAATATAACATATATCTTTTCTAAAATAATTGATTTTTAGATTTTTTTTCTTAAAATTTTATTGTTTTGAAACTTATTAAATTATGCACGCATTAATATTGATATCTTCGCTAGTTATTTTATAATTTAATATTAGAATAAAGATGGAAATCGAACTCAATCAACAGTTAACTAAAACTTCTTAAGGTTTATCATTATCTTCTTTAAAATTCTCAAGCATCGTGCTTCACGTTCTCATGACTACTGTTCTAAGTGGATGTTCTTTTGTTCAGTGGTTTCTGACGGAATTATTCATTGGGTGAATATATGTTAGGTTTGGTATCGTCGTTGTCATCATAACCGCTGAAATATTTTTTGGTAAGTTAGAGAGTGCCATTAATCATTAAAGGAAGAAAAGACTTTGGTAAGCCGAAAGTTTGTAAAGAAAATTTGAATACGACAATAGCATAAAACTATTATCTAGTTACGACAGGAACATAAATTATTATGACATATTATTATTTTGATTCTTAGATGTGTGAAATCTTTATAAAACTACTATTTGTTGTAAAGTAGATACGTTTGACAAACTTGTTACTTACTACACAAAACCAAACTCCAAAATTTAGCATTCATCTACCATCTTTATAAACAATTTCACCATTTAATTAATTAAACCATACATAATTAATACTATAATAATTTGAGACAGATTAATAACATTTTTTAAATTGTGGCCTTAAATTTTTGATACTATCAATTAATTAGTTAAATTTTCTTCTTTTGGTACGAGAAATCAATAATTGTTATTTTTTATTGCTCGTAAGGTAAATTTTTAATTCTAATGATATTTTGTAAATCATGTATTTTAAATAAATTATTTAATGAGTTAATAATTCAAAATCAAAGGATATCGTATTCATTTAGGACACAAATTTTTAGAATATAAGATATTTTAATATTTTAAAAATCCTAAAAAGTATATAAATTTAAATTCTAAGCCCTCTTGAAGATTTTTAATGAGGCTTCCAATTGTTTGAATTTGAACCACCCTAAGGGGCAGTAAGCTAATTTTGATACATTAAACACCTCCAGTACGACCCACTTTTTCTTAGTTATATATTGATGGACACAACATTCAATGTTCGTGGTTTTTTGATAGCTTAGGGATTTTACTAGCTTAGTATCTACCTTAAGATTCAAACGAAAATCGGAGCGAGCAAATTGCCTAAAAATTTCCTTCCATGGCAACCCCCTTAACATCTCAGAATAACGAGGGAAGCAATGAAGAGCCAGGTTACCAAGAGGAGACCAACAAAAGATACAATAACATAATCCAAACACTTCCCAAAGAGAAAGGCTGGTGGTTTCAAAACCTATTTCAGTGTCAAGGCTTTTGGTTACCACCTCATGGTGTCAAGAGTTTTCTGTTACTTGACGACCACTTCATTTGTAATCCTACTGACGTTATCTTGGCCACCTCTCCTAAATGTGGAACCACTTGGCTTAGAGCTCTTGTTTTTGCCACTCTGAATCGAACCCTCTACGAGTTTGCCACTCATCCTTTGATTACTGCCAATCCTCGTGACTTGGTACCCTTCTTAGAGTCATACTTGTATCGAAACCAACCAACTTCTCTGCCCTTGCCTCGACTTTTCTCTACTCACCTGCCTTACACTTTGTTTCCAGACTCTGTGAAGGGTTCGAGTTGTAGATTCATTTACTTATGTCGAAACCCAAAAGATGTTTTTGTCTCAAAATGGCACTTTATGAACAAGATCAGGTCCAGAGAGCTGTCAACATCCATTTGTCTTCAAGATGCTTTCGAGATGTTCGAAAGAGGAGTCTCGCATTATGGACCCTTCTGGGATCATGTGTTAAGTTACTGGAATGCTTACTTACAAGCACCGAACCAGGTACTATTCCTCATGTACGAGGAGTTGCAGCGAGATCCTTTGGTTCAAGTTAAAAAGTTGGCTGAGTTTCTGGGTACACCCTTCTCAATGGAAGAAGAGAATGCAGGTGTTGTTCAAGAAATTATAAAACTGTGCAGCTTTGAGAACTTGAGCAACTTGGTAATCAACAAGGATACAAACTCTGATATCATCTTTAAAAATCCGGATTTCTTTAGGAAAGGTACAGTTGGAGATTGGAAGAACCTTCTAACACTTCAGATGGCTAGTAGTTTAGATCAAGCTACAAAGGAAAAGCTACAGGGTTCTGGTTTAAGCTTTCTTGAGAGTGTTTGAAACAATTTATGAAGTTGTTTTCTGTCTGAATGTAATTCATTACAAGGTTCTGTTTATCTGGTCGTCTTGCTGGTAAGGTCATCCAACTGCTGTTGCTGTCAGTTATGAATCTGAATTTCTCGACTTTCCGTCAAAGTTTTTGTCTATTGCATTGTTTATTAGTATTTAATTTCGCCAATTCCACATTATATATCATTTTTATGTGCACATTTTCCTCGCAATTAAAAGTAAAAACTTTTATCTATAATTTCAAAGTTAACTCTTCTAATTCTCAACTTATAACTTGCAATAATAATTTAGTGCTGCCAATAGAATGATGGATTTGAGCAGTCTAACTTCCTAAGAGAGATATTTGAGCCTAATTTAAAGTTTGATTAGACTTAATTTTATTGTCATAATTTAGATTTAATCGAATTTCGAGTGTTCAAAACTTGTCCAAAACTCAAATCAACTTGTGTTCAATAAGTCGATTCAACTCAAAACACCTCTCTGATTTCCTCTATCATCGAGTCCCCCACCTTGGCACCAATAATTAACCCAACAATAATCAAAATGCATATGTAATCATTTGTCAGGAATAAGTGTTGCACATACTTGTGGATCAAAATATATGATTATACCTAGAAATAATAGAACGTGAAATAACTTCAAAGCATGTTTTGCCAGCATTCCTTACAGAAGGTAAAAACTAAAATTTAAAAAGAGAAAGTAGGAAAATCTCAATATCAAGATCCCATATGTAGTGCTAACATGTTATATATATATATATATATATATATATGGGCAACGGAAGGTTACGATCACTATAACAAAAAGGACCTTTGGTTACTAAAAAAATCGTAGCTAAACGTCCTAAAATCGTTACTAATAGTTATCAGTGATGATTTATGTTCATCGCCGAAAATGTTACTAAATTTGATGTTTTTTGCTAATCATTGCTAATAGTTTTTTCCTATACTTTATTTTTGTAATAAAAAACTATTAACGACGTCTTGAGAAATCGTTGTCAATACCTTTTGGCTATGCTTAGTTTTCGTAGGTAAAAAATATTAGCTACGTTTCCAGAAGCGCAGCTAAAAGTTTTTAGCTATGTTCCAGACCTACAAAAACTAAGTGTAGCCAAAAGGTATTGGTTTTTAGCTAAATTTCTAAAAATGTAACCAACTGTTTCTAGTTGTGTTTTTGACAATATAGTCAAATGTTTTCCGCGACGTTTTGAAAACGTAGCCGAAAAAACTATGTTTTTAAAAACATAGACAAATGATTTTAGGTACATTTGGTAAAATAAAGTCAAATTTTTAATCTACGTTTTAAGGAAATGTTATAAAATATTAATTATAATTATTTTTACATTTTAAATCCATATTATTGTATATAATATTGATATTTTGTTGTTGTTAATTTATTATACAAAAATTTGATAATTTGAATTATTGTATATAAAAAATAAAATATCATTAAATTTCTTCGTATACAATATTTTATTTATAACTTCAATAATATTTATATATAAAATAATAAATACAAAGATTAATTTACAAGATATAATATAAATCACTCAGTTTCGTTGCATCTTCTTCATATCTGTAATATGAGAAAAAATATTAAATTTAAATTATAATAAAAAGAGGAATTAAAAGAAAAGGCTATAAGAGATGCAATTAATATGATTCGCTTTCATCTTCACTACTTTGATAATCCGGGCCAAATAATTTTTAAGGTAATTTTCATACTTGGCAAACTTTTTTCCAGTACGTTGTAATTGAACCTTAAACGACTTGTTTTCCTCTTGAAGATGTTGAATGTATGTGGATGTGTGATGAAGATGAAACATTTAGCTTATGTTCAAACCCAAGACCTTTGCATCTTATTCTAAAATTATAAAAACAAAATCAATATTCAATGCAAATATTATTAATTAGTATTATATAAATAAATAAACTTAAATTTTAAACAAAATTTATACTTACATAATTATTTTATGCTTCTTTTGGCATCCACCCTTAACCATCCTTATAGGGAGTGACTTTGTATAATGTGATCCTATCACACTCTTACCCACGTAGTTCCTTCTCACTCAATTTTGTGGTGGAAAAAAAACATAAGGCACAATAAATAATGTAGTGTTTATTGATATAATTATAACTTAGAAACAAAGAGCTGACATATTCATTACAGGCGACTATAAATTATTTGGAGCCTTGATTGTGAGGAGTATTCATTTTTCCTCTATTAACCTTTTCCTTGTCACATTTTTCCTAAATATAGAAAAATAGATAGTCATTAAATCATCTAATTAACAACATTAATGGAAGTAAATTTGAAGGAAAATAAAACAAACTTGAACTTTGGGAGAGGCCCAGTAATCACACAAATTATTCTAATTTTCTAAATACATTCGTACTAGAACATTTCTCATTGTATCCGCATAAGAAGGAAAAGATTTGTAGTACTAATGCAACATACAATAATGATCCCTGGTCCCTTGTTTCAACAATGAAGTCATACAGTTTGAAACATCATGATTGTCCATATTGACGATATTCAGTTTCATCTTTGAACAATAAGTGAAAGTGAAATTAATCTTAAAATAAGTGAAACAATACTGCATATAGTCAAATAATTAAAATTTTATCACAACTTCATACAAAGCATTTTCAGGCAAGTTTCCTTCTTTCAAGTCTATAGCGTGCTTCAGGCAAGGTAATTCTATTCTTGCAATAATCCCCAACTCACTTGACAATTTTGCATATTAGATCTTATCTAGAGGACGATCTTGCGAAGTATCAATATGTACTGACAACTTGATATTCATTGTAACATTCATTCTTTGCAACTCACAGCGTCTAGTTATACCTCTATACCTTTTTATGATGTTGACATTGGAACTTGATAACAAATGAATAATTATAAGAAAATATTCATTAAATATGTAAATATATATTTGAGCATAAGTCTATTTATAGGTATTAAAGATGAGCAAATCTACAAATCCCTCTGGACTAGTTGATTCATTATTGTTTGAGGAAGAATGAGATTGTTGTTGACTTACTTCAATGGTGGCTGAGGTCAAAAGCTAGGAACTGAATGATCTAGATGAAATTGGCTAGAAAAAAAATGATCGGTACTAAATGTAATTTAAGTTCTGAATAACATAATGATAAATCAATACAAGTTCACATTCTTAGTTTTAATTAAAAAAACAATGAAATTAAACACGCTAAGAATAAGTTACATCATGTACAAGTAGTGACCTTTAAACATACCTCTTAATCTCAAACAATAATTGTAAGATTTGAGTATAAAATTTTGGCTTTTATTTTTATAAGCTTCAACACCTCCTATTAGAAAGCATTTGTAAGTAAAGGATTAATATCATCATTACTAGCAAGTTGCACAATGAATTGTCAACTCTAATGACGCACTAAATTCAATAATAACAAACATGGTACCAACATATTTGGAGCATAAGTTGTTGCATATGAATGAGAAATTGAATAAAAGAGATCAATGTCCTCAAATAATTGATCACTTATAGAAGTACACCAAACAATACCAATATGTTTTTTCTATAAAGAAAAATTATGCTTATCGTGATGAATCATTACTCTAAGTCATCAACAATCCAAATATGAAATTAAATTCTAGACATGAAAACTTCAATACTTATACATCATCTTCTACATCTAAAGGTAAAAAGAATTTTAATACTTTTATATATAGTTCACATTCTAAAACTATAAAATATGGTTCACAAGACAAAATAGGCACAACTTTGGTGGAAGATCAAACTAAAAGAGCATGTAATAAAACGAATTCACTAAAAGATCATGCAATAAAACGAATTCATAAATTATTAAACTTTCAAAAGTGACAAAACTAGGAGAAAGGGCTAATTTTGTTGGATTCCGCTTTTAGGATTTTTATATTTTTTATTTTTATTTTATTTGTTTAGTAAATTATCAAGCATGAAAATAATTTAGAATTGATGAATTAGAAATTTTTGGAGTTTAAGAGAGGAGTCGTGAGAGTGAAGGAAAAGAAAAGAAAAGAAGGAGAAAATCGTAGAAGAACCTAGAAGGAGAGAAGGAGACACCGAAGCAAGGCGAAAGAAGAAGAAAAGAGCACGGAAAAAGGATAGAAGGAAGATTTTCAGCTGAGTTTTCTTATTAGGTAAATCTTATGGCTCTTTAGTTTTGATAGAAGAAGAAAATGGAGAAACTAGTTTTTATATGATGAAGATGAAGATGAAGAAAGAAAGAAGAAGAATAAGAGGATGGTGTTTTCTTTAGATTTGCATAGATCTTAGTTTTTCTAGTTAAATAGAATCAAGAATAAATCAAGCTAAAGTTTATTTATGGATAGCATGTAGCTTCAAGCATGTGTGTTGGTGAAATGAAATATGTTTGTTTTAGGTAATCCAGAATATCGACAACAAGAGCAAGGAGAAGACCAAGCTTGATTTTGGAAAATATCAAGTTAAATACGTAAGTAATATGTTTATGATTTTGTAATGATGAGCTAATATTTATGTGTATGTATGATAACTATGCTTGTTTTATTTTCTGTGAACGTATATCATGTTGTTTGGTGAAGATTTTGTTACTTTGTGTGGATGAAAAACAGAAAATTTAAGAAGCATGAAAGCATGAATTTGATGATAACTTTCAGCCAATATGTTCTTTGTGATGATGTGTTGTAATATGAATATATGTTGTATATGGTTCATTATCACCGGCTATAAATATATTAGCCACTGAACTGTGTAGCTTAACCCCTTTTCCTTCCCTCCTCAGGTGCAAACCAAGATGATAGTGACCCCTGCAAGGCATCGAAACCTCCTCATTAGTTAAAGACATTTGGACTAAGTCAGTCCCGTAATAGCTCACTTGGTATATCAGCATGGAGCATTTTTGTATTTTGAATTAAGTTGATGTGTAATATGTTTTGTAATAACTTTGACAGTATTTTTAAAATTGATATAATGAAATTTAATTCTTTGGTATGATTCTGTTACTTTAAAGATTTAGATAATGAAATGTGTATGTGCATGTTCTGTTTGATGAATTTGCCAATCTATGTTAGTCTTAGAATAGCACGTCAGAGTTACGAGGATTGCGAGTGAAAAACACAGACGAAAGGATTCGTCTGTGATGATGTTACAACACAGAGGCAAGGAGGAATAGAAAGGATAAGTATCATCTATGCTGACGTCAGAACACAGAGGAAAGGATGAATGAAGAGCATAGGTATCCTCTGTGCTGACGTCAGAACATAGAGGAAAAGAGGAATAAAGATGGAGAGTCAATATATGTCAAAGTCTCTCACAAATAAGTTATATTTGAAGCAAAGACTATATAAGCTAAAGATAGGAAGGAACAGGTCTAGAATAACATATCAATATGTTCAATCAAATAGTCGATGATTTATTAAGACTTGACGTGACTATTACAAATAAGTATAAAGTAATTATTATGCTTTGTTCTTTACCTATTTCCATATGAATATTTGGTGGCCACATTCACATTGGATAATAAGACAGTGTAGATCACTACAATGCTATTGATTCATAACCAATGGAAACTTAATGCTAGTAAAATCTCTTAAGTTGAAGGGTTGTATATGAGAGAAAATCATAATCATAGAAGGAAGAAAGGGAAAGATGGCTTATATAAGTTGAGTTCTTAGTTGAAACTTAAAGGTGGAAAAATAATCTAGTATTACAAGTGCAAGTGTACCAGACATATCAAAAGGGACTATCTAAAAAACACAGAGTAGATGGATGAAAGGAAATTGATGATTCACTAAGGTTTGCTAATGTTGTGATAAGCAGCGAGTTAGATAGCAGTGACAAAGACATGTTCTACGTTTTAAGCAACCAATATCAAGACTCATAGATTCAAGATATAGGATACTCATATCACATGTCACCAAATAAGGATTTGTTTTTATCATATATATTAGGCAATTTTGGGAGTATCCAATTAAGGGATGATAAAGCTAACAAAATCATCAAAATAAGAAAGGTCATAATCAGGATGTTTGATGGCATTAATAGGATATTGAGTGGTGTCTAGCATATTCAAGATTTGAGGAAGAACTTAATCTCTTTAAGAACATTACGTAAGAATGGATTTAGATATAAAACTAATAAAGATAATATTAACATGTAATATTAACATGGTAAAAAGTATGATGACTATGATGAAAAGGAAAATTTTGGGAGAAAATATCTTCAAACTAATAGGGAGCGCAGTTGTAGGAGGAAAAGTTGTAGTATTAGAGTCAAAGGAAGAAAGTTTAGTATTGAAGTCAGATGAAGATAGTACAACATTATACAACTGATTTATCCACACAAAAAAAGATAGTACAACATTATGGAACATATGGTTGGGTCATCTCGATAAGCGAGAGATGATGAAACTTTATAAGGGGAGTTTATTAAAGGGTTTCAAGCACTATAAGGTACATTTTCGCAAGTTTCTTGCATTTCGTAAAAATTCTAGGATGACCTTTAAGGATGTGATATTTGGAAAATGACATATGTTGAGGCAAATATATGAAAAGGACATGATAAGGTTAATAGAGAGCAGTACAGACTCAAAAGTGGTACAAGTAGGACTGTAATAGCTTATAACAAATTCTAAGGAGGTTAAAAATTCGGGTTCAAGAGATAGAATAAAGTCAAAAAGAAGGTATTAGTATGGTATAGTCGTGGATAAAGCGAGATGGACCAATAGGCCGTTAAGGAGGTATGATTAGGAAGACTAAGTCGTCTATGTTCCCACTGTCAATGATGGGTACTCAACTACTTTTTGAGAGATTAGGAAATTTCAAGAGAAAGATAAATAATTATATCCTATAGTGAAGGGTGTGATGTCTCAAAAAATCAAGGAATTCATTACATTTAGTTATATTTTATTGGAAAAGGTTCACACTTCAAAGAATACAATTGATATGTTGACAAAATCAGTTATCAAAGAAAGTTTGATCATTGCTTGGACTTGATTAATGTATAATGGTGTAGACATGATTACAACCCAACATATGTAGAGTATATTCGTTAAGCTAGAGATTTATATGTATGATTCATATTACGTAAATGCAATCTTGGAGTTTTTGAGGAAGAATGTTGGTGTTTTCTTGGATGTATTTAGGTGACCAAAGTATAGGATATGTATGTAACTGAGTATATTTCTTTATAAAAATTAGAGGTAAAGACACGAACTAAAGACATAGTAATAAGATCCACGAGTTTGGATATGAACGTATCCTAAGCCATATTAACACAATCAACTTTATATAAAAATAGTAAACTTCTAACTCTATGAGGATTCTAAGACTTGTTAGAATCACGGTTAAGTTGGGTTAGGTTTGGTAAAGGACAAGTTGAGTAGAGTTGTAAACTACATTGTATAAACTTAGCCTATATATAAAGGAAATCTATAATCTTCAAGTGAGTTATTGATCTATATATGGACGTAGGCACACTCAATTGTTTAAACCTCATTAAAAATCTTCTTGTTGGTTCTTTTTTATTTTTTTTTCATGTAAATTTATTTTTATTACATACACCTTATCTTTCAACAAGTGACTATAAATGAATTCACTTCGTTGACTTTAACCTAGGTAAATGATTCATGTTAAGGATGTTGTTACTATATGAAATTGCACCCTATTAAATAATCAAAAGAATTGATAACAAAATATTTACTTTTATGTTGAAAAGTTGGAATGAACTTTCAAATGGACCTCTCATGCTTTATAAATGTGCGGGAGGGAGAAGATATGTGAGGAAGTATGTTGCGTGTCAACATAATAAATATGAATCTTTGACATGTCTTAGATTATTGCAGATAGTACTCTTGATTTTTTAATAGGTAGTAATTCACTGGGCAGAAGGGATTTAAAAAACATCTCAATTGAAAGTACTTGCATGAGTTACGACAGAACTATCTAAACACAACTTTGTGGAAAAGTGAAAGGAATTATGTCACATGAAAAAGATAAAGCAACTAAATGGAAGTGGAATTTAAGGAAAGGGTTAATAATAACAAAAGCATCATCTTTAATCAAGCATCAAATTTTATATTGGTTGATGGCATAAGAGCAGCTAGAGGCACGCGAGTGAGGCAGAAATCCAAAACCAAACAAACTGAAATTACCTCATCCTGCTACAGTTTGGTGACAACTTGAACCAACAATCTATTTACATCACTTGTCAAGCCACAAAATTTTCTATTTAAGACCTAAATTTTGATATTCTTTTCTGAAACTTACAGACATAAACATCATCTACAGATCACCCGGAAAGAAAAAGTCACTCAATTCTAACGTTACCATTATATCCTGTCTAGTTTATGCAGCTGGAGACTGTTAACATCAAGGCTGGTTATTCTCGAGAACACGAAACACAGTAACTTTCAGTATAATATCTCTGGACTTCACCAGCTCAAAGACACAAACATCTCCTTCACCCAATTTGTTTTCCAATGTGAATTCATACCATCCCTGACTTAATTTAGCTCGTCCACCTCTATTAAGGCATCGAACAGGCCACTGTTTCCCACCAGAAAATTGAAGTTTAATGAAACCAGAAACCCCACTTAGACACTTTTCAGCAAAGCAGGATGGCAAATACTGCGTTAAGAAGGGAGACGAGTTCATAATTAAAATTATTAGTGATGCAAATAAGAAAACTATTAAAGACATCACTGTTAATGACTTGCCATGATGCAACCCCTGTATAAATAAGATGGTCGAAGAACAACCCTGCAAAAGGGGTTAACTGGTTCAAATGCTTTTGCCGCATTTATTGCTCTTTCTCTTTCTTCAGCTGTAATAGTTCTCTTTCTTGCTGAAGCACTTTCATAAAATCTGAAACGCATTTCAGAATCATCTTCATGTTGGGCTGATAGTTGCTCATCTGCAATTCATAGAGGATAAGATGATACTTATATTTCATAAAGCACTTCCAATGTCATTGCAAGGATGGAGTTTTAAAAACTTACAAGGTTCCACTTTTCTCCTTTTTCTTCCAGATTTTTTGGTTTTATGTATTTCTCCACCAGGACTATACATTTTTACTTCCTCCATAGGACTTTTAAGCTCAACTGCACTAAACTGCGAACCTACATCTCGTCTAGGTTGACTAGCTGCTTCCGTAAAATTAGTTCCCTTTGGTACATGTTGATTCCCTTCACCATACCAATTTACATAGTTAAGTTTAGACTCATTGAAAAGTTTTTGCAGTACCGGTGCGCTGTATGTTTTACTGTCCAGGCCAGCAGGCAAGGAACCCAAGCTCTCAATATAGTCATCATCTTCTATTTCTTCAAATACTAGAGACCTTTTGCCACTAAGGGTAGTAGATTGATAGTTTATCTCAGATGCAGGCAAATTAAATATATGAACATTGAAAAATGTGTGTCCTTCATATCTGAAGACTAAAAAGTACCCAACACGAATAGAGTAACGTTCTACAAATTCATGCCAATTCTCATGAAGCCAAACCTTGTTGTCCGCCTTAACTAACCCTATGGCCCACGCATGACCACCAGGAGCAGCAAGTCTTACAGAAGTAGAGAAATCATTGCCATATTTCTTGATAAAATTATCTGGAATCCTCTGAAAAAGCAAAAGTAAAAAAATTACTCTACCATTAGAAGAATTAAATGTGGGTGAAGCTCGTATTTTAAGGTTCTGGACAGTGATAACATGGATAAGTATAACCAACTTTAGAGGAAACCAAAGACAGAGAGTATAGCATTTCTTTTCCCCTCATCGTTGGTAGCATCTCAAAGATAACATAAAATACGGCATATATCAGTATGCGAGCACTGGAGCTACCGTACACAAATTAGTATAATTTTATCAAATAAATAGCATATTAAGTTTAGTAAGTAGGAAATAATGTAAATAAAACAGTTTTGTACCATTGTAATGTCATAGTTAGGAAAATCGTGAAGATATCATTCACCTAAAGAAGCAAATGGACCATGTTTCACAAAATTTCCAGAATTTCCTTCAACAAATTGCAACTTTAAATTTCATGTTGCCTAAAGAATCAAGCTTATATAACTAAATCAAATACGAGGGAAAACACAAAGTAAAAGATGGGTTAAGCAAAACATCACTTTGGCTAATGTAGGTAGCCAGTGATTCTTGTATAATTGTCAGTTCAATACAATCCAGAATATAAAATTTTTCAGTGCCCCCTACTCTGCTATTTGATTCTTCATAAAAGTAAAATTATCATAATTACAGAAATAAATGAATTACTACATATTAGTCAAGAAACTACATTTTTCAAATTTCAAATAAATTCAACGGTAGAATTGTCACCATGGAGCTGTTTAGATTCTTCTTATTGACTAGGGGAAACAGAAATGAGTGAATTAGTACTCTTTACGGACATATTAGTCAAGAAATTAACGTTTTTCAAACTTCCAATAAATTCAACGGTGGAATAGTCACCGTGGAGCTGTCTAGATTCTTCTTATTGACTAGGGGAGGAAAAATGGATAAGGGAGATTATCATGAATGATACAGTAAGTTCAGATGTTACACCTTAGCAAGTAGCAGAAGATTATGTTAACATTATTCAATCCTAATAGTCTACTAGCTAAAATAAATTAAAATTTGATTGTAGCTCTTGAAACAAAAAACACAATTGTCATTAACAATCTGGAGAAGTAATTTTTTTCCTTTACCATAATACACCGGGTAGAAATCTGAAAATCCCATGACCTCTAGATGCCACTACTCTCCTAAACGATTTGCCAGTTACAGGAACAAGACAATTGAAATTTGAATATTGCTCAAGGAATATGTCTTAAAGACACAGAGGAAGTGCATTTCTCCCTGTCCCAATCTCTCTTATTCCGCCACTAAACATCCCAAAACATAGGGACTTAAAACAAAGGATTCAAAACATGTTAGCCCAGTATATTAAATTAAGCTAAAAACTTCATCTTCTTAAATTGTACGTGATTAAAAAAAAGGGAAGAAAAATCAAATCCTGAAACCCAGCAAATCAATAGAAAAAAGATGGGGGTCGGGGGTTGCAAGAACACCGCAAACATCGTGAAACACAAGCTAAATAATGTCAGCCAGCAACATTTTACTGTATGATTGGGTCCAGTTTTACGCTTTATATCATACGAAATGCAGACAGTCAGGGAAAGCTCAAAACAATCACTACCCGGATAAAAGAAACGTAAAAGAAGAACAGTGAGAGAAAAAGGAGGGATTTGATTACCAGCTTCCTCTCTTGAATGGTACTGGAGAGAATTAGCTTGTGAAAATAGGGCCTAGGCATATTGAGGACCCTGATATTAATTTATGAGTACCAAGTGAGAGTGAGGGGTAGTCGTCAATTAGATCGTGAAAGTCTGACAAGACCCTAATTGAAAGATAGCTCCTTTGCTTTCAGATCTATATTAGTATATTACTCCGTCTCTCTCTAGTTCAAACAGTGGCATAGTTCTTTCAAAAAGAAAAAATCACTTTGATCTCAAGGCAAACGAGTTGAGTTAAGACTCTCGACTCAGCAAGTCAAAATAGGCGTTTGTGTTATCAACTCAGTTCAAACAGGCTGATTAGTGTGGGGGTATCGATTGTAATTGATTTTTAAAATTTTAATTTTTTATTATGGTAATTGTATTGACCTAACCTTGACCAGACCTTAGATTAGATGTTAAAGGTAAGAGAGGCCAATCATTGCAATGATCTTATTAACTAAACGAAAGAAAAGAGGGAGGGAAGAGGAACAGAGGACGTCGGAAAGAAAAGTAAATTCAAGGATTTGTTAAATTTTAACCAGAAACTCAGTTGAGTCGTAAAACACTGAGTCAAACAGTTGCCAGAGACATCAGGACAGAATAGAGGACCCTGTTGACTGTTTCTATCTAAACGTGTCAGTCAGATATGACCCCGTTAGGACACTACGCTACATTGCGTATGAATATTTACTTTATGGCCTCCTAAAATACATGTAGTAAACAGAGAGAAGCCAGCAATACAGCATGGTTGACATGGTTAAAATGGCCACATGCAACTCCACCTCAAAAGTAAGAACAATTCTTCTTTTTCTCTCTTGAAATCAAAGTTGGAAGTTAATTTGATAGAAAATTTAGTGTTAAACACACTTTACTTGAATATTGTGGTTCCCTTCATCGGGAAGATTGTGCGTTTGAATATGGACGACCGTTTGTTATTGATTGAGCCTAGATGAGGAGAATTACGTAATGGAATAAGAGACTAAGGCCCTGTTTGGTTCCGTTTTTTTTACCGGTTTTTCGTTTTGGTTTTAATAAAAAAGAAAACCATTTAGTAAAACACGTTTGGCCCGCGTTATCGCTGTTTCTGGTTTCCAAAAATAAAAAAACTGCAACGAGATTATAAAAACGGAAAAAAGACGTTTTCGGATGATTTTAAAACAGGTTTATTTTTTACCCCAACTTTGTTTCTGCGCCGCCGACTCTTCT
>JANZXR010000172.1:40440125-40451157 GCA_027575705.1 Erythroxylum echinodendron | reverse complement strand
TTTTTAGTTTTTTATTACAAATCTCAACCAAACAGGTTTTTGTTTTCAGTTTTTATATTACAAATCTCAACCAAACAGGTTTTTGTTTTTTTAAGGAAAAAAACAGAAACAAAAAACAAGAAACAGAAACCAAAAACAACAACAGAAAAACAGAAGTTGAACCAAACGGCCCCTAAGTAAACGTTGATTTCTAGTACAATCTTCAATTTAGACCAAGACCAACTGCCAATAAGATCCTTGTGGCTTGCCTATGTAACCGTCTTGGTGCGTCTTTTTCTGTTTCCTAGTCCTAGGAAGCCTAGTAAAATGCCACGCAACATCAAACCCACTACGCAATCTCGCCATCCCATTTGTATTTCAACTAGGTTCCTTTCCATTCTCTAGTTGCTTTGCTGGTCATCAAATCAGTGAAGAAACCTCAAAGCTCATATCTTTAAGGTGTGTTTGATGCTGATACTTCTCAGTTTTTTTTTCTTATTATTTTCATGTTCTAAGTTTCTAGGATTGTCCTGCGATTTCTTGAAAACTGTGATTCTGAGTAACATGCGAGTTGACCGGCCTAAGGTAGATTGTTGTTCCGTCGTTTAGCTCTTCTATCTTGCTTTGCTATATTTAAGTAGCAAATTTTGTTTTGTGGGAAATTGTTTTAGTTCTTCCTTGCATTGTATGCGTCGCCAGGTTCTTAAACTTGTTCGATTTCTTCTCCTTTTTTTTTCTTAATTTTATAGTGTTTGATGGTTCTGAAAAGCAGCCTGTCCGTGATCATCAATATTCAACAACTGCGGAACGCTGCTTTATGCCTTTATTCTGCTCCTCAGAAACGTAATCCGTCTCTCTTTCAGTCTTTGCAGTTTTCTTGCGTCAGGCTGTTGAGGTTTTTCTTTTCATTATCCATGCCAAGGATGAAGAAAATATGGATAACAGAAAAGATGGTGATGGTGGTGCTCATGACAATGATTGCTGCAAAGGCGGCATCAGACACAAATGATGTTTACGACCCTTGCTTGGATGCTTCTGTGCAAAAATGGGATGGTTTCACATTTGGTCTTGCATTTGCCAATAAGGAGTCTTTCTTTTCCAATCAGGTTCAGTTTTCACCTTGTGATTCTCGTCTTGGTCTCGCTGGAGGTACTGCACAAGTTTCAATATTTAGGCCTAAGGTGGACGAGCTCTCTCTGCTTACCATCAATGGCAGTTCTCCGGTATGCAAACTCATCCTTTGTCTTCCATCTCTGTTGATAGCGTTATCAGTTTATCATGCTTATAGCATAAATATTAGAGCAAACAAAACTAGTCTCTCTACAAAATTTTTCCTTGTTCTCATGTATCTAATTCTGATTGAAGATTATTTATGATCTTTGATGCTCTAAATATAAAAAAGACAGACAATGAAACTATAAAACTCTTCGAAGTGAAGAAATTTAGATTCCAAATTCTTTCTTAGGGTTTTTTTCAGCTTTGAACCATGCATCTTGGTACATATAATTCAGAAAATTTTCAGGTCGAGGGAGGTGCTTATATGGTGGCATTTGCTGGAAGAAAGTATGCAGCAAGATCAGTTCCTGTATTGATTTCTGACAGTACGATGACCATAAAAAGCTTCACCTTGGTAATCACATGGATACAAAAAAACGAGATTTTCACGTTCTCGTTTCTACAAAACTTACGTCTTGTATGCGATACAGGTCCTTGAATTCCAGAAGGGTACACTTCAAAATTTGTATTGGAAGAAGTTTGGGTGCAAATCATGCTCTAAGGACATGGTCTGCTTCAATGGCCAAGACTGTGCAGTACCAAACTCCAAGTGCACAAGCAATGGTGGAATTGTTGATTGTGGCGTCGGAGTACAACTGGCATTTTCTGGCACTGACAAGAATCTTGAAGCTCTTAATTCGTGGTATGAAGTGTCCAATCTCAGGCAATATTCTCTCTATGGTCTATATTCAGATCTTCGCGATTCCATTTCTGGACTTGGCAAGATCTTCTGAGCCCCTCATCAAATGAAGATGGTACTGATTCGTTTATATGATCATGGATCATAAATGGAGCTGTATTTTTGCAAGCTAAACAGGCTACAATACTTTTTGTGGCTACCAAAGAAAAACCTGAATGTGTACCAAAGAAACATCTCTGAATAAACTGTGTGGCTATAAGTTTTAATGAGATACGATAATGAGAAACAGACACAAAACCGTGCTTGAAAACCTGAAAAACGAACAAGATTTAGAATGTGGAGCTACCTTGCATAGCAAGTGAAATGGTATTGGCCCTTCTACATTTTGTGATGTCAAACTTTGCAGGCCACACTATTGGATTGTCTGCAAAGCAAGACAGAAATACATAGGCTTAAATAGTACTCAGTTAGCATTATTAGGAGCGACTATTATTCATGACCAGAAATGGTGAACATTAGCAGAATGCTGAAGTTGCTGTGACTTCGAAGATGAAAGGTATATGCGCTGTGAAAATCACTTTACAGGTAAGGCTGTGTGCATCTGACGTCCCTAAATCCCCGTGGCAGAGCCTTCCACACTGGACACTCCCTTTTCAGCCATCCAAAGTTAAGAGGTTAAGAGCAAGATGTATTCAAACGGTGGTTGGTATTTACAAATCACCCTTTCACCAGTTTCAAATTCTCGGATGTTTCATTTACTTCAGTCACATTTTCCCCATATCTGTACAAAACAGGGAAAATGCTCGATCCTTACAAAGTGAAAACACCTTTTAAGATTGATGATGGTGCCTGATCCTTACTTGGTACTGTGTTAATTTAGGGTAAAACTTATTTTCTTTATTATTTGGCAGTGACGTCAAGCACTCATAATTTAAGACATGAAAGTAATCAATAAAATTGGGGATAGACAAGGATGGAAAGGACATTTTATAATCCTCGAACCCAGCTCATAGATGATTTTTTCAGTGCCTCGGTTGATTATGCTAGCTTCCAAAAGATGCAAGCATAGCAAAGGACAAACAAGAACAGCAAGCACCTATCAGAACACCTAATCTATTTAAAAGCCAAGAAGAGCACATAAGAGAGGTTTCCACAACAGAATTGGTTTTGCACTTGAGAGAAACTTGGAACAGACCAATGGACTGCTTCCTGATGTCAAACACATTCATTTTGCTATTGTGGTCAGAACTACGAACTTTAGGAACGAATGACAGCTACAAAATTTGGCATCTGATCGATCAGAAGGTAAACTAGTTTTATCAACTACCACTCTACGTCTCTCTCACACTCCTGTCAGATGAAAGTGGATCGCGTGTATGACGAGTGGAGAGACATGTAACATTACTTATTTGTCTTGTGTATCTTTAATTAATTAAAGCATCGAAGTTTACATTAACTATACCCTACTTACTAAAATACATAGGCATTGACATTCTGAAAAAGAACCACGCTATTCGATGAGTTTTAGAAGATTCGGCCGCCAGACTCCCTTTCGTGACCGAATCTGAAACCATCAGAAATCGATTTCCAACTTTCTTTCTAATGCCTGAGAGGAATTGCTCATAGAGAAACAAAAAGAAGGATGGAACCATCTTTCAAATGAATAAATGAATATTTTGTGAACTTCATACTTTCTGTTTCAATTTTAGACCGTCAATACTTGACAAAAGGGGCTTTTCTAGGGCAGAAAAAAGACAAAGAAGTAACGTCTTCTATATACACCAAGACCTAAAATTTACAACTTTGTACACTTCAAATCAACACACCCTATGCTGCTCTATCCCCTTCATCTAAAACTTCCCGGAAAAAGGGAAAAGAAATTGCTTATTTTTCTCCCCATCCCTACACCTCAAAATGTATGGCCAACGTCATTCAGACTAATTGCTTGTGTTCCGGCTCTTGGAGCTCATTCTGACACTCCTCATTTTATCTCCATGGAATTTGGCTGAATCACATTATCTTCGCAGAGAATAAAACCATCAGCTTACTGTGAAGGTGGTACTGGCTTCTTTTCATGAATATCCAGCAGCAGATCCCGTAGCTCGGGGAAAACTGATACCAGAACCAGTTCCAGTATGGCGTATGCAAGTTGTTTCACACAAATAGTTGACTGCAAGCGCCAGAAAGTGTACCATTGTTCAGAAAAATGCCATAGAACACAGAATTGAATGAGAGCATATATATGGAGATTTTCCAGTGGGATAACATGCTGTAAAATTCAATCAAAGATCAACCTGTGTGAAATAGAAAATATCTCTCGCACATCTCTTGTACTGTTTCTTCCCAATCAAGCCGACTAAGGCTGTTGGGGCTCCACCTAGCATAGAAAAGAGGGTCATTTCTTTTGTTGCATCATTCATAAAAACACCAGCATAATGTAAACACACAAATATCAAAGAAACAACTAACTCAAAATGGTTAATATACTGAAGAAAAAAATCGTCCTTTCCAATCACATAAATGCCTAGTTCACGCCACTTATAACAACTGGCTGTGGAATGTTCAACCTCAACCTTTCTACATAAAGAAACTTGTTACACTAGCTTCTGGGAAGAAGAATTGAAAACAGAACCTTATAGCAGCCATACAAACATAATGATTACTGCTGCACAGGCCACAGTTTTCTTAACAATACTTCCATGGAACATGAGTAGCAAACAAAGATGGACATCAAACATACTTGATTCAAAATTATCAATACTGAATCTGAGAACTTTATTGCACTCACCAAACAGCATTTTCTTGATATCACTAGCTCGACGAGAAGCTTCAAGCTGTTCTTCAAAGGAAACATTCGAGGCCCTACTGTTAGTATATTGGCAAATCTGAAAGGGGGCCAAGTTTAGTTGAGTATCACCAAGATTCTCCTGTGTAGCCCCCACTCGTGTGAAGAATGTGCCATCTGGCCAGAGAAACTGCAAGAGTCAAGTTATTAGAAGAAAAGAAAAGAGAGGGACATTTTAGTCAGTATCATCGATGCCAAATCACTATATACTCCTAATTGTAACTTTCAAAGGAATTTTCTAGAATAGTACATCCCACCTATCGGATGTTAATTTTAAGGCATCTCAACTACTGGCACTTGCAGTGCAATTGTGTTTACCCACTGCATTCTGATTGATAACCAGGGTTTTTCCTCTCTTTCTTTTTTCTCAAGACAGTTACATGGAATTACAGGAATAGTGCATACCAGCCAGGGGAGGAGCTAGAGACTTCATTGAGTGGGGGTAAGCTATATAATCAGTATTATGTATAACAAAGTTATATTTTTCTATATGGGGTTCTAACGATATTGGCACATAAAGATAAAGAGAATAAATTCAAAAGTGTCCAACCTTTTAAGGACTTTTCAATTTAGTGTCATATTTCTAGGTCTGCCCTTGATAGTAGCTGATAGGAGGGAAAAGCTTTCACAAAGAGAAGACCAGAAAACAGCAGTCATCCTAAAAATTCTAGTATACAATAGAGCTCCAAACCAACTGTAGCTTTATTCATGTTGCTAGGCACAATAGGGATGTGGTATGCAGGCCAGAAAATCTTTGATTAGCAAGTGTTTATCTATAACGTTAAACACTCATTGCAAATTTAATTAATGAAACCGGGAGCATTAATGAAAAACATGCCCTCAATTTTTACACAGGCAAAAATTGTAGCGGGACTACCATAACAATTTCCTATTGTAAAAATTCCAAATCATCCTATATCACATGAGATGCATGTGCATTCTCCAACATCCAACCAGCTAACAAACTCCATCAAATGAAGCTTTTATAGGCCTTGAACTGTCAAATTAGAGAAATATGGTACACCTTTTCCTGACAATTTCTTCATTAAAAAAGAAGGGAAGCATAGAATGCATATAGAATAGGCCATATGAACAAAGAAAAAGATCACTCTAAATATTGATAAAATTCATTGGTCAAGTCCTTACATCCTGCACCCACCGAATCCCTTGTGCAATAGTATCTTCCCTCCTAAGCCAATAAATCTGTCTCAATAGCCAGTCATCGATGGCATCTTCCATCACTAACTGTACTATTTGCATTGACATCCAAAATGCGTGTCTTCTGTAGCAACAAAAACCAATAACCACATATGGATGATGAGCTATTTGAACATATAAACAAGAAAACAAAAATCAAGCCAAAGAAAGAGAAGATAAAAACACCAAATTTTCAGATCATCTATAAAATCAGAAAGAACCAGATAACACAACATACAGGGAACTGTTCACAACATATAATGTAGAAAAGCTGCGGATGCACAGCTAACAACCAAAGCAATTCAACTTAGCAGTGAAGTCAGGTTTTCACTCATCTGAACCCCAATTGCGGATCAGGTACTCCCCAGTTGTTGGCCAAACTAATGGCAAAGAAATTTTTCTCAAAGCATTTTCACTATGACTCATTGTGATAATTGCAACTTGTCCAAACAGGAACTACTTTTGGGTTCATAAGAATCTTCTTTCAATTAACTTATCATGAAGAAACAGAAAAGTAAAAACGGCAAGAAAAACTGGATGTAGCAAAAATAAACGATTGTGATTGTAACAATGATGAAAAGCAGTTTTCAAGAGATCATGAATTTCGATGAAAATTCTAGCCTTAAATTCTTCCCTCTATATTCAGGGAAGAAGGTTTAACCAAGGACTTGGGACAGGAATGACCAGACAGCATACATCAACTCCATCACTAATAAATACTCAATTGACTAAATAAAAATAACAAAATAACTTACCTCAGCCACCCTCTTCTCTTTAGCTGAAAAACCTTATCGACCAGATTCAAGAGAGGTACACTTACATTAGGTGGAGTCCACTGCCATAAGAATAAAAATCAGCATCCAAAGTTTTCTACAAGTAATTGAGCCTAAAATCCGAGCTACATGCCCTAAATCAATCAACTAAGATGATGTAATGATACTTAATCAAAGCGTACCATAATATTCTGAGAGAGATGGAGAAACCACATGCTTTTCAGAGATGCAAAAGCCATCAAGTCAAATCAAGCTGATTCTTGCACAACTTGATTTTCATCGTAATACAAGATGTTTATCTTGCTTGCCCCAGTGTCATTGACTAAGTCTCATTTAACGTAATTTGAGGTGGAACAATGTCTTAATATCAGGATGTATCGAAATGCAAATATGGCGAAATGCAAATATGGCGCAATAGTAAATGTTACAGAATATAGCAATTACGTAATTATAGGGATTATATAGTTAATGTAAATATCATAGTTATAGGGATTTAGTATGATTATAGGGATTATTTTCCTAGTTTAAACCTATGTATTCCTGTATAAATACCTGTAGTATTATTCTAAGTTGAATACAAAAAACTTTTTTCTCATTCTTCTCATGGTATTAGAGCCTAGTCGTGTTTTAGGGTCTCTTCCTTAGTTTTCTGTCTTTCGTTTTCTGCCCTATCGTAAGGCACTATACCGACTATGTGGGTGATACATTTTTTGGAGACATTTTTTTTCACCTCTTCCTTCATAAGACACTATTGGTTTCGATCAAGCATCCCCTAAAATCCAGTCGTCAAATTTTGAGCATGTGACCCACACGCACCTCCCAATCAAAGACATCGTTTCCACGTGCCAACGCGTGAGCCACCATCTTCCGAACCGGTTTCTTCCTCCAGCATCGCCTCCTCTGTCCTTGTCTGAATATTTGGTCAGTTTTGGGATATTGCTGGTCTGTGTTGGTGTAGTAGACAGCTGTAGCTCCCTTATGTTTTTTTAGTACTTCTGATGTTCGGAGCTCCCTTCTGCTATGTTGGTGTGGCTGATGACATATTTATGTGGTGTTGCTGAATATTTCTTATTTACATAGAGATATTTACATAGTGGAGAAGCATCTTGTTCTAAACAGTCTGAGGTATTCTTTTTCTTTTTGTTTTTGACATTTCTTTCCGCCTTTATCTGCTTAATATTGTCAATTACAAAATGGCTGAGAGTAGTGATATGGGTGGGGATAAGAAGACTATTACTAAAATTACGTTGGGTTCATCCAAAATTACTGATAGGAAATTGATTGGAAGGAAAAATTATGCACAATGGAAAAGGAATATTCACAGATTTGTGACTAGTTTAGATTTGAAAGATCATTTAACTTAGTAATCCGCCTCCTAAGATTGATGTTGTTGCTCAGAAGAAATGGTTAATGGAGGATTATAAATTGTTTAATCAAATCCAAAATACTCTAGACCCAACTGTTGATGATGTTGTGAAACAATGTGACAGTGTTGTGAAATCCTCGCCTTCTATCACGATTTCAGCGAATGAGAATGCCCGTTTAACCAATGCCTATCAACAAATTTCGGCCACTCATGGTTCGCAACAGCCATCTCCCGCGACATCAACTTTGGCTAATACAGGTAACCCTGCTACCTGTCTGTCTACCTCATCACGTAGTTGGGTTATTAACTCAAGTGCTGATCATATGACTGGCAACACAGGTATTCTCTCTTATATCAAATCTACTACTGATTTACCTTTTGTTACTTTAGCCAATAGATCTACCTCTTCCATAATTGGGCGTGGGACAGCAAACCCAACAAATTCTCTTCCATTATCCTTTGTTTTATGTTTATCACAATTCCCTTTTAAACTATTATCTGTCAGCCAACTCACCAAAAGTCTCAACTGTTGTGTTGTTTTCTATCCCAATTATTGTCTTTTTCCAGATCTTGGGACTAAGCAGATTATTGGTAAGGGACGTCTAGTGAATGGCCTGTATGTTCTTGATTCAACTTTTGAGATAGTACATCGATCGATTGTTTGTACAAGCTCATCTTCCCTTTTGCAACTTAATTGTCGTTTTCCTATTCCATCTAAATCTGGTTTTTGTTATTTTGTGACATTTATTGAGGATTATTCTTGGGTTCCTTGGCTTTATCCTATGAAATTTCGATCAGAATTGTTTACTATATTTTGTGCCTTTCATGCTGAAATTAAGACTCAATTCAACAAATCCATATGCATTTTGAGAAGTGATAATGCTAAAGAATATGTTTCCCATACTTTTCAATCTTCTCTCTCTCAACATGGTATTATTCATCAATCATCATGTATTGTTACCCCTCAACAAAATAGTGTAGCAGAGCGAAAGAACCGTCACTTGTTAGAAATTGCCCGGGCACTAATGTTCCATATGCAACTCCCAAAAGTTTCTGGGCCGATGCAGTTTCTACTGCTTGTTTCCTAATCAACCGAATGCCTTCTTCGGTTCTTGACGGTTAGATTCCATATTCCTTTTTCTTTCCCTCACATACATTGCTCCCTCTTGCTCCTCAAATTTTTTAGTGTACTTGCTTTGTTCAAGATATGCGACCTCAGGTCTCGAAATTGGATCCCAAATCACCCAAGTGTGTCTTTATGGGATATTCTCGTGCTCAAAAAGGATATCGTTGTTACTCTCCTTCGTTGGGTCGTTAATTGGTCTCTGCTAATGTTACCTTTTTTGAGAATACCCCCTTCTCTGGTTCTCCTGTGCCTTCTTCTTCGCACTCTAGCGATTCAGAAGACGACTTTCTTATTTATATTGTCAGTAAACATGTAGTTTCTCCTTCCTCTCGACCTGTTATTCGTCAAGTTTATTCTCGACGTGTGCAACAGTCTATTGAGGCACCTCCCATCGGCCAGGACATGGACCCGACCCATTATGCTTCGTCTCCAAATTCCTCACCATTATCTGATGCTAGCCTTGATCTTCCTATTGCTCTTCGTAAAGGTAAATGCACATGCACTTACCCTGTTTCTTCTTTTGCATCTTATCATGCTTTATCTCCCTCCTCCAAGTCTTTTGTAGCCTCCTTAGACTCTATTGCTGTCCCAACATCCCTTGCTGTAGCACTGGCTCATGATAGTTGGCAAGCTACAATGAAGGAAGAAATGATGGCCTTAGAGCATAATCATACTTGGGATCTTGTGCCTCTTCCTTCAGAGAAACAAGCTATTCGTTGTAAGTGGGTGTTCAGTGTTAAAATGAATCCTGATGGTTCTGTTGCTCGATTAAAAGCTCGGTTGCTTGCTAAAGGATATACTCAGACATATGGGGTGGATTATTCTGAGACTTTTTCTCCAGTTGCAAAACATTCTTCTGTCCGCTTATTTATCTCCTTAGCTGCCACTTACAATTGGGCACTTCACCAGCTTGATGTGAAGAATGCTTTCTTACATGGGGATTTATCTTAAGAGGTTTACATGGAGCAACACTTGGATTTGTTGCTCAAGGGGAGTCAAGGAAAGTGTGCAAATTACAGAAGTCTATATATGGCTTGAAGCAATCACCTCATGCCTGGTTTGGAAGATTTAGTACTATAATGATTGAGTTTGGCTTGCGAAGAAGTGCATATGATCACTCAGTGTTCTTTGCATCATCTAGTTTTGGGTGCAATTTATTGGTTGTATATGTGGATGATATAGTGATCACTGGAAGTGCTGAAGCAGGGATCACAAGGTTGAAAGCATTCCTTGGGATTCGTTTTCAAACAAAGGACTTAGGACCATTGAAATACTTCTTAGGAATTGAAGTTTCTTGCAATCATAAAGGGATCTATCTTTCTCAAAGAAAATATTATCTGGATTTATTAAATGATGCTGGTTTTATTGAGGAAAAAACATGTGATGCGCCTATGATACCAAATTTGAAGTTAAAAGTTGAAGATGGAGACGTACTTGAGAATCCTGAAAAATATAGGAAAATTGTGGAAAAATTGAACTTACTATCACTTGTCCTGATATTGCCTTTCCAGTAAGTGTTGTAAGTTAGTTCATGTCAGCTCCTAGAACCTCACATCAGGATGCTCTTATTCATAATTTGAAATATCTAAAAAGTGTGCCAAGACATGGCATCTTATATCGAAGTAATGGACATCACACTATAGAAGGATTCACAAATGCTGACTATGCAGGAGATCTTTTAGACAGGCGCTCTACCACAGTTTACTGTGTTTTTGTTGGAGGCAATCTTGTTTCTTGGAAGAGCAAGAAACATAGTGTTGTATCCCGATCAAGTGCAGAATCCAAATATAGGGCTATGGCACAGACTACATGTGAACTCATATGGTTACGT
>JANZXR010000172.1:40373022-40395587 GCA_027575705.1 Erythroxylum echinodendron | reverse complement strand
GAGTAAGTGGTTATAATATTGTTTCCACTGTGTAAATAAGCATGTGCATGTTGGATATACTTATCTGCATGAAAAGGAGTTTACAGTGGAGAGAGTAGATTTGAGGGTTTTGAATGTTAGTTAAGTTACAAAGTAACCACAGAAGAAAGAAAATGCAGAAAGAACATGTCAGCATAAATAGTAGTTTTTGATTTTGATATGTATGGGAGTTTTGGCTCCTTGGAGTTTGGTGATGTTTTGGAGCTAAGGAGGGAGTAGGCTAGATGATACTTGCATGTTTGGAGATGTAAAAGCAATGGAAATGATGTATAGAACTCGTATAGGTACGAGGGATAATATGTTCTGCCTCTTCCGTCTTCTGTATTGTATCCTCTGCAATGACGTCAATTTCCTCTGGGTGACGTCATCTTCCTCTGTAAGGATACGAATGCATCCCCTACAAGTCAGTCTTTGTTGTAAATTATATTACAGATGCAACTGCATTCTCTATGAGTCATTCTCGGTCTCAAATTATCTTCTTCTGTGAGGATGCATCATCATCAAGATGCATTCCTCAATGAGCCAAACTTCGTCTGTGCTTTGATTCCTCTGTGAACAACTCCTTCTGTGTTACTGTTCACAGATAAATGAATTCGTCTATGTTACTGTTCATGAACTTCATCTGTGTTACTGTTCACAGACGAATGAATTCGTCTATTTTACTGTTTATGAAGTTCGTCTATATTACTGTTCACAGATGAATGAATTCGTCTATATTATTGTTTATGAACTTCGTCTGTGTTACTGTTCACATACGAATGAATTCGTCTATGTTACTGTTTATGAACTTCGTCTGTGTTATTGTTCACAGACGAATGAATTCATCTATGTTACTCTTTATGAAGTTCGTCTGTGTTACTATTCACAGACGAATGAATTCATCTATGTTACTGTTTATGAACTCCTGTGTTTTACTTCTTCTATTTCGTTTATATCTATCTTGTATCCTAAATTCTCTCCTTAAGAAGATATAATTGACCTTTGAGGTCTTCATAAAAGTTGAAGATCTTGGAATCCTCTTTCAAACCATATAAAAAACACTTTGATCTGATCCCTCTAGAGAAAGTTATGATGATCATCAAACATCGTCTGTGTTACTGTTCCCAAACTTCTTCTGGGTCACTGTTCATTAACTATCTTCTGACCTATTTTCGATCCTTCAGAAGATATAATTGACCTTTGAGGTCTTTATGAAAGTTATAGACCTTGAAATCTTATTTTAAACCATATAAAGAACATCTTGATCCGATGTCTATAGAGAAAGTTATGGCAATCATAAAATATCGTCTGTGTCACTGTTCATTGTATATCTTCTGTCCTATTTTTGATCCTTCAGAAGATAAAATCGACTTCAAGCTCTTCATGAATTTTGTGTATCGTGATTCCCTCTTTCGAATCATGTAGAGAACAATTGAATCCGATCTCTGTAGAAAAAGTTATGTTAAGAGGAAGACTTCTTCTGTGATGAC
The DNA here is from genome assembly GCA_027575705.1 of Erythroxylum echinodendron. NCBI lineage: Eukaryota > Viridiplantae > Streptophyta > Magnoliopsida > Malpighiales > Erythroxylaceae > Erythroxylum > Erythroxylum echinodendron. The sequence goes on along the minus strand of JANZXR010000172.1, from coordinate 40,394,079 downwards.
GTCAGCTTCTTCTGGGTGACATCATCTCCTTCTGTGAATCATCTTCTTCTGTAACTCATCTTCCTCTGTAAGGGCGTATCGTCTGTAAAGATACACCTTCCGTAAATAAACCTATATCCATTGCATTCCTCTAATTTACGAGAGGGCAATAAGAACTGAACCGTGATATTAGAGATTTGTGATAAGTTATGCTAAGACAGAGAGAGATTATGAAGAAACCTGAGAAGTGCCATTGAACGTGCATCATGCATATTTCCTCTACTTTTATAATGTTGATATGTTTATGCAAAAGATGGAACTTACGAATGCGTTCTGTCTATTTTAGAGGAACGAATTGAACGACAGACGGACATTGCCGGACCATCCAGGCAATAACTTCTAGGAGCACACTGTGAGTCAACCTAGATGAATTCTTAGGATTATTTGATTATATGTATTCAATTTTTTAACTTCCAAGATCATTGAACTGCGTATGTGTGCTGATTCTGAATTCTGGACCTGAGGTCCGAGGAGTTTTATAGTCGGGCATATATTGGAAGTGCTTGCTCTGATATTTGATATGACTCTCTGAATCTCTGAATGATATTTGATTCTCAGCAATAGCTGAATGCCGGATTGAGGTCCGATGAGAATGAAATTATCATCTGAACATTTACATTAGATTTTGTGTGTAATCTGTTCAGGATTTGATGCATTTCATACAATGCATGCTCATATAAAGGTGTTGTGACTTGAGAAGCCAGTTAGAAGCGCTTTCGCATAGAGCTTTGCTCCGCGATATCTGTTCTGCACGTCGAGGTATGCTCCGTGAATATCCGATTGAGCCCTACGGGCCAAAACATTTGTATCTGTCTGGAAAAAGCTCTCAGTCACAACAATAAGAATGAACATGAGTCTCATGCATGTCCCATGCAAGTACGAGTGCATTATTTGAACGATATATAAGCTGAACTAGATATGCTTGTCTGTTTGAATGAATGAGCTTCTGTTATGCTAATCTCTGAATAAATGCTCATCTGATTGAATGAAGAATACATGCTTATTTGTTTGGATGAATCTCTGTGTTATATATGTGGGATCTGGTGAATCCATCGATGATGGTTCACTTATTGAGTTGCAAAACTCATCAAAATTTGCATTGCGGCTTTTCAGGTACAAGACAGGAGACTTAGGGTGTAGTTAGAACTTAGAGTGTCTGACATGACTCAGAGGTCCGTCAGTTGACTCCCAAAAAAAACTAGTTGTTATCATTCTGTAATATTATTAGAACCTGTTTAGAGTTTTGTAAACGTCAGTGAATGAAATAAATGAATGTTTTAAGAAAAGTGATAATGCCTTTCGAATATACTGCCTACAACCATGTGTAAGTTAGTTTTGCCATTGCTCCAACATACCATTATCGTAGGTTATGTTCCTAAAAACTTAAGTACGTACCCTATGGTAGTGGAATGTTGTAGTCAATCCCAAAAGAGAGTTAAGAACAACATCAATAGACTAATTAACAGCCAGACATGTTCGTTAGTGTTAAAATCCCCTTTGAACTAGAAAGATGAAGCTTAGCTCCTTATAACTCCCCAAAAGGGAAGGAATCTGCCTCTTTTTTTGTCTTTAATCTCTCCATCTTTTTAGCCTTTTAAATGCATTTTATAGTGCAAAATTAGGGTTACGTGTTTGCATATGATTAACTACACAAGTGTGTAATTGATCATGTATGTTAATTTTGCATAATTACAAAGTTATATGGTCCTAGAGAGATAAATAACCAACTTATATGATTTCTATGTCACCTACACAACCATATAAATCTCTATTAGAGCGTGTAGGTCTCAAGGTTGCTTAAAACAACATCTTCAAGGTCGCAAACATTTCTAGTGAGTTACATATTCCTATACATAGTTGTGTAAGTCACAATAACTTCAATTCTTCCATTCTTTGTCCCATACTCACCCTATTTTATCTTCTTATTACTCCACGAAGGCAAATAAGATCTAAAATTTGATAGAATGGCTCCAAGGATAGGAATTTAGCTCATTTTGATTCTTATGTCTCCAACTTGTACCTAAAGAAAAATAAAAACTGAAATAAGTATCTTAGCAACATATCATTAAGCATTAAGCATTAGAGAGTAAATATATATTCAATAAAGAATTTATCAAGTTTTCCCATGCTTAGTTTTTGACCATCCTTAGGCAAAACTAAAAATCAAAATTAAAATCCAAAACAATTCTTGTTTAACCATATTTCCTAATTGAATTAGATAAAAGTTTAGTTGCAATCTCTCAATTTCTTAAAACTATTCCTAACTACTCAATTGGATTTGAAACAATCCTAAGGATAATTAACTCAAAATTAAGATCTCTCTTCAATTACTTATTAACCTACTATTTGTAAGTTTATTTAGATACCAACTATCGTTGCATAACTTAACACAAATGTTTTAATTCAATCTCTATATTTAGATCAAGTATGAGAACAACAAATATCACAAAGTAGTAATATATCAAATTCAACAAGGTAAAAGTTATACAAAACAATTCAAGAATAAAACCCTAATATAGATTTAGCAATTCATAATCATGTTTAAAAAACAACCATTTAGATTTGGCGTACAAGGTAATGAAATGGAAGAAGAGAAGAAAATCTAAAGAGTTGGAGTTGATTTTCATGTTTCCACATTTAATCTTCTCTTTTATGATGTAAAGCCTCCTTTTTGATGTTTTCTTTTTCTTTATAAACTATTGACACTTATAGAGTTTTTGTCTAGGGTTTTTCTGTATATCTTCCAAAAATAGCCCTACAACCATCCACACATAAGGCAACCAATTTCCTGTACATACATTCACAACATACATTTCGGTTCAATGCTATACTTATAGACATTACAAAACTTCCCAATGCTTAACATTATCATTTAATAGTAGTTAAACATTTTCACATTTACAGGGTAATTCAAAAGAAATTATACAATTTCCTTTCTTTTATTACATGTGCAATCATCTGTATCTAAAATCACATTCCAAAAGTACTTTTTCTTCTATCTGTTGGCCTTGGTCATTGTAGATGTTCCCTGTAACTCACTCCTATGACTTAGACCTACACGAATTAACACCTGTGTTAAGCTTAAAAGCTTAGCAAGGAAAACACTTAGTTTGAATGACCACTCATAGCAGTCGTCCGCGAAGAACATATATTTATGAACATTGCACAAATATAAATAATGATGGCATACTTAATCAAATAAATAATATAAACATGCGTCAATATTTTTTTCATATACCATAAATTCACCTTCAAAACTCAAACATTGATATTCATCACTCAATGAAACAAATTATTGGTACAAATGTAACTACCAATTTATATATCAATTATTTATGTTGTCATACTATATTTTTTATTTATATCTCTTTACTTTACCTTTTACGTTATGCCTGCATATTTTCTATAGGTGTGGATAATGGGTATTGATTGTTGTCATTCGCATTATGTTTTAGGGTTTAATTTGTTAAGTATTTAGTATGAATTTGAGTGTTTGGGTGTGTATTTATGGTTTGATTGTGTTACTTTATCTATTAAAGTGTTTTTATGGGTTAGTATGAGTCTTTGAGCTTAATTGTTATATTTTTGAGGTACCTTGATGTATTTGTTAGTGTTTTAGGGTAAACGATGAAGAACGGAGAAGTTACGAAAAGTTTTAGGCTAAAAACATAGCCTACGATCGTGGCACAATAGGCCACGATCGTGACAAAGAGGGATGAGCCAGGGCAGCTAGGCCATGATCGTGTGCTTTAGGCACAGTCATGAGATAGAGCTTGGATCCAGGCCATGATCGTGAAAGAAAGGTTTAGGTGCTGGTCACGATCGTGGCCTGCGTCAAACTGAAGCAAAAGTATAAATACATCATTATGAGACAGATGCAGGGGGTTGGAGAGTCTAGAAAGGAGAGCCTTCATGTCAGCCAATTCTGAAAGACCTAAAGGAAGGAGACAAAGGAAGAGAAACACGGAGAAGAAGCTTGACACGATGTACTTCCCAGAATAGGTGGTTTCCCACTATCTTTGCCTCCACAATTTCATTCTCGATGTATTTTTGATTATTTCAATTTGATCCATGTATATATAGAATTGAAATAGTTGTTGAGAATAGGTTGTGTTGAATGTTGAGTTTTTGTTTATACCCACTTTTGGGATTTTGATTTTTGAGATTAATAAAGTTTGATTGATTGAATTTTTTATTGATTTAATTGTGATTTAATTATGCTCTTAATAACTTGGCAATAAACTGACAGGGTGAGCCGAGTGAAAATAGTTAAATTGGGCTAACGAGAGTTAGGTGATTTGATAGGTAAAGAATTGAATCAAACTAGTAAAATCGTGTAACGAGAGATCGAGCATAGGTTCACAGCAGGTTATTAGACAATTTAGTACTAATTTAGGTTTTGGGTCAATTGTGAATCAAGATATTACAATTCCATAATTTAAATTAGGGATTGTCAATCTGGGTTAAGAATTATAACTCGAGAGAGAGTAATTCACCTTAGAACCGTCTAGACCCATTAATTCAATAATTGCACAATTGATTAGGTTTTCGTTAAATTCATATTAAAACCCCCTTTCTCTCACTTGATAGTTTCTAGGTTAGTTTTGGGATTGGTTTTTGAGACTTGTTATCTTATTTAGATTTCTGCAATTCAATTCTTTAAATTAATTATTTGATTGGCTTATTTTCTACATTAGTTATTTATTTTTAATTATTGTAGTTTAGTATGACCTTAGATTTTAGGACTAGCTTAGCCTCCTCATAGGATTGATACTTTAGGTACTACGTGAATGACCTATGTGCTTTTGAAATTTACTATTGAAATTTACTAAAGTTAATAAATATTAAAACTTAGCATGTGTAACCTTGTGAACAGGTATTGTGGATATCCAAAGATATCAAACTATGGATACTTGAAGGTATCCAACTGTGGATACTCGAAGGTATCGAGCTGTGGATACCCAAAGGTATCAAATTCACATATGTTAAGTCCTATTTCATTTATTTCTAGGTGTTTGAAAATTTTCATACATATTTATAAAGGTCGGAGGAGATGCGTAGAAATCATAAATAAAAACAATGCCAAGGTTGTGACTGACACTTTCTCTATTCATACCACTACTTGTTCCTTAGTATTCATATACAAAACGTCATAACTGGGTTTCTAAGTCTTCTAGAAATTTATACTTATGTGTCTCATGTTTCTATAGCACTAACAATAAGGTCATTTGGACTCCTAACTCATGAGATATAGACCAAATATCACAAGCTGCTTCAAAACAAAGGCAACATCAGGTCACCATTTTTGATCTCAATTTACAAGGTCATAAAGCCAGAACTAAGTCGAAGTCCCTTCTAGATATATTTAGCTTTATCTCTTTGGTTTCATATTCAACTAAAATCACACAATTTATAGGTCTATAGGATGAGTTATCACTCAAACAATATGGTTGACTCAAATAAACCTAGAAAGAATTCCACTGCACGATTCTTGTCATATACAACCAAGTTTATGCAAATTACCAAATCAACATCCCAGCAACAATTCTATATCCAAATGAATCTTTATATCCATTTAATCATACATAAATATAGAAATCAATTAAGTGAAGTCCCAAACCTTAAAATTGACAAAGTATTTCTTCTAATGCTTTTCCTTCCCTTCCTCTTTGGCTTTGCTTAAATCACCAAGTGAAAAACGATGGGATGAAGAAGGTGAAATGGAGAGGAGAAAAATCTAAAGTTAAGCTATCAAAGTGTCGTCCCTCTCCCCTTTCTATAAGCCTTTTCATGAATTTTTTGGTCTTAGACACATATTTCAATCCCATTGGACCATATGTTACAATCATATTGGACTATGTGTTATAATCCCATTAGACCATGTGCTACAATTCTATTAGACCATGTGTTAAAATTATATTAGACCATGTGTTACAATTCTATTGGCCCATATGTTACAATTCTATTAGACATACATGCTTTAATCTTATTGGTCCATGAGTTGACTTTAGAAAAATTCTATATTGGTCCTTCTTCTTCTTTTAATTCCCACATTAGCCTATAATCTTATCAATTTATTTCATTCCCCTATATCTTGAGTTTCTAATAGCATACATTTCATACAATTTGGTTAATTATTCTGGAAGTTATACCTAAAACACTATAGGATGTTCAAAAATAAGGACAGTAGCCAGAATTCAACTTCAAAACAAAATTCACTCTTAAAGGCAGAATTAAATTTTGGTTCCTTCATGAAAGTTTTAGACTATATCTCCAGTTTAATCTCTAATTGAAATTATCCAATTTAGAGGTCTGCAGACCAAGATATGGCTAAATTACATAAATCTATTTAATGGAATTATCCATTCAGTGAGGTACGCATCACAAATCAACTAACTTTAATCTTATCATATAAGAGTAACACAAAAATACATCTAATTTAACCAAAAAAATACCATTTACTTATGGGATAATTATTTTATCAATTCGCCTCACATCACATTTATAATCCAAGCAAACATAACAAAAATTTCCATACATATTTCACGTCTAAGTATGTGTTTTCATGTCGAAGCGAACAAATTATCCATTTACCCTGTCTTTTAAATTAAGTACCATTATATCTCTTACTTGTACTTAATTCATTATGGTCTCTTAGTACACCCTAGACATGATATAATACTTCTGAGGTATATGTTGGGGCATTACAATACTTATTTCTCCATCTTTTTCTTCATCTTTTCTTCTTGTCTCCACTCATCATCAAATACATCAAACAATCCTTGAAATATATAGTTAAACCAAAATCTTACCTTAAACAACAATTAATCAAACAAAATACACAAAACACTGATAGGAAAATAAATCTAAGTCCTAATCATATTATTATCATATAACAAAACAGTAAAAACATACTCTAAAACTTAGAAAACATTCTAAGTTTTACACCTATCAACATCCTAACACTTAAATCTTTGCTTGTACCCAATCAAAACTAAAACCGTAAAACAAACAAAATACATAACACATAAACAGAAAATCATGAAAATAAAATAAAACAATGGTACAATGACAATAAATCTTGTGAAATTAACTTAACTATGAACATCAATCACTTAAAAAGTTCCAATATACTAACTTATTACATTCATGTTCAAATGCTTTGATTTAAATATACATATCAATAAATTGACACCTATTCATACATCCATGGAGTTTGTATGCATGCACTCATTCTTAGATAACAATTAAAGATATAGACCATCAATGAATGCCTATTCATGAAATTTATTGTGACCTTTAACAAGAAGATCTATAGGTTTTCTTTTACTGGCAACATCATTGATCGCAGTTTTCCATTATGTGTAAGTTTTAATATTTTAACCTTGATATTTCACAAGTGCATGGGTCGTTCGTATAGTACCTAAGGTGTCAATACCACGAGTAGGGTTAATCTAATCCTAGAATCTAAGGCCAACGTAATTCACAATAATTTAGAATGAACAAAACTAAGACAAAAAGTTATTTCAATCACGCAATCAAGTTTAATAATCAATTATGAAATAATAACCAAATAGAAAATGCAACACCCAATCAAGAATTAACCTAAAAAACTACAAAATGAGAGAAAAGGGAATTTTATTTATCTTTAATGCTAAACTAACCGATTATGAACTACTGGATTACTGCTTCTAGATGGTCCTATGGTTGATTACTCTCTATCCAAAACCCTAATTAGATCTAAAGCTGCCCAAAAACTACTGAGAATCCTATGCAATACCTCTCAATCTATCACCAAATTATGCAAGTATAGAATTTAAATCACAATTAATCTAGTAAAAACATAAACAATTGAATTTCATTAAATCACAAATAAAACAAACCGAAGGTAAGTTTAGACATTCCTCAACATTCAACATTTCTATTCATCAATGGCTATCCTAATTCTGTACATTAATAAAATTGAAATCAGAAGTACGATTGGAATAGAAGACGAAGGCAGCAACGACAGGAAAGCTCCTGTTTCGAGAAGTACTTCATGTAGGTTTCTTCTCCACATCTCTCTTCCTTCTTCTCTTTCTCAATCTCCTAATGCACTCTTTCTAGGTAAATGCAATAGCTCCCTAATCTCTGTTTTCTTGTTCTTTAAATACCTTTTATATTTTGAGCAGACTTAGGGTTTTTTTGGGGTCGAAAAGGTCTTAAAAATCCCTCAAAACTTGACGTTTTCACTTGTTGATGGTGATGATTTAGGAAGTCTGGGAGATGGACAGTTATCCCACTACAGTCTATGCCATAATATTCAGCAATAGCCAAAACTAGGTACCCCATACCTAAATTGTTGCTCCTCTTGTGTAGAGTTGCAATAATAGCGTTCAACATAACATAAAGAGTTCCATAAAGAGTTCCTTTGTTGAACACTTATTGGTTTCTGATTTATCAAAAACCAGTTGACATATGAATTTCTACAATAACAAGTATTCATGGGTCCTTATGATGTTGTTGTGGGAATTTTTGGCATCGAATTACTCTAACTCTATGAGCTCATTCCAATAGTGAGAAGGATAAAAGTCATCATGTTGATCGATAATGGAGGATTCAAGGAACCCCCACATATTGCACATGATATGTTTAGTTTATAAGCTCATCCTCGCAGCCTAAACCACATCTCTTTGGGGTTCCTATGTTTATAGGAAAGGAAAGTAAAGAATTCAAAGTAAGGTCTTAGTAAACAGGAAATTGGAAGTGTATGAATAATTCTTTCTGCTAAGTTCTCTACCCTATCACACAATTCTAGTTTATCAACTGTGTCAAAATCAAAATATTTAAGGACTATTATATGTTTAGCATTGAGGGATTGAAAACGAATACCTTCTACCTCTGTATAGATTGGTAAGGGTGCTCCGAAGTCCACTACTATGTTCTTTCTCCCTTGTCCTGAGAATTGGTTTTGTCCTGATGATTGATCCCATCTAGCTGATTACTTAATGTGCGACATACTAGCTTGTGAGTGATATTTGAAATTTGGTTGAGAGAAGTGAGTGTTTGAAAGTTTAAAGCCTAGATAGATAAAGTAAAAATGAAAGTGAGTGAGCTAGAAATGAATATATAGGTGGTTGGAGGGTAAGATGGTAAAAATTTACTTAAAAATCGCGTGTTTCCTTTTTTTACCCAATCGTAAGCTATAATCGTGGCCTGCAATTTTCCACAAATTTTTTATTTTTTATCTTTTTGTTCTTCATTTTGTAAGGTTACTTCTTAACACTTTGTGCCCCTTTCGCCTTTCTTTGTGTTTGTCAATCATCAAAATTATATCGAAGTTCTACACCTTCTCGAGTGATTTGGAAATGAAATAATCCTAACTATGAAATTTAAACTTCTAAAAACAGTAAAAGGAAGTCAATTTCCATGGGTAGCCTCCCATGTAGCGCTTCTTTTAACGTCTGTAGCTCAACACTCTCCTTTTGCTGATGTGTTTCAAATGATTGGTGTAATTGTAGTGCAATCACTCATCTTACAATTTGCACGTGAGCTACCATGCTATAGACTCCACCGTCCTTGTGATTTTCCTTCCTTTTCCTTCTTCTACGCAATTGTTTCTTTCTGAACGCATTCCCAGGATCCTCAATATCTTCCCATTATCCTCGAGGTTCAGTTTTTTTGATATATGTTAGAGGTAGAGGAGATTTGTTATCTTTCTTTGACATTTTGAAGGTTATTTACTGCTTTCCTACCCTCAGAGTTAGTTCACCCCTATCAACGTCAATGATTAAGCATACAGTGGCCAGGAATAGTTCACCCCCATCGACGTCAATGATTGAGCGAGCAGTGGCCAGGAATAGCGAACTATAGGAGTTTCCACATATTCTTTAATATCCATTATATAGAAGTCTATGAGAAAGATAAATTTTTGAATTCGTACTTACACGTCTTTAATAATCCCCTTCGGTTGATGAACTGTTTTGTCAGTTGTTTTGATTAACATCTTTGTGAGTACTAACTCTATTAACCCCAAATTTTGACTAAAGATATAGGGCATCATGTCTATATTGACTCCATTTATACTACAAGGAATGTAAAAATCCCTTAGGTCCTCTTTATTCTATGCCATGTTAGGGTTTTCTTCCAATATACACTCCTTAACCTTCTTTTTGACTGATTCCTTTAGTGTGAGCTTTGTTTGTAGTTGTTCCATTACATCCTAAACCTTATTTGATTCATCCTCTTTACAATTCCTTATTGCCCTACTTGACATTGACCTCCATTGGGTGAAAATAGGTTGTGGAATTCTAGGTCAAGGTTCTTTGATTGGCTCAATTACAATTTCACTTGGAAGGATTTTTATAATTACTTGTCTTTCTCCTTTATCTCCTTCTTCCTTCACCTATTCAAGTTCCTTTAATGGGTCTGAATAATGACCATGATTAATTCCTTTGGGTTAGACTCAGTATTGCTTAGAAAGGTTTCTATATTCTGAGTAGACATGCCTCCACTAGTTGACCTATTTGAACTTCCAATTGTGTATTAACAAGGCATGGTTGTTTATTACTTGCTCAAATTTGCTTTTAAACCACCTATGTGCATCCTCTATACCCTAATTTTATCTAAGATCTTATCCGATTTAGATTCCATTGATCTTGATTTATCTTATTGGATGCTCGATTGTCCTTGAGGTCTGAACTGTCCTCCAGCATTGTTTGTCTAAGAGAAGTTAGGGTGATTCTTCCACCTAGGGTTATAAGTGCTAGAGTAGGGATTATTTCCCCCTTACGTCTATACTGGGCTTCCATATAATTCACTTTCTCTAAATTGCTTTCCTTCATCAAGTAATAGTCTATTGTATCATGGTCCATTTGTCCACAGAGTTCACACTTGAGTTGTACGACTTTCACCAAGGTTAAAGACGAAGTCTTCATACTACTTTGCTCGTTTTTCCAAAAGCAGCTATTACTCACCATCTCCTCTATCAGCTCTTCTGCTTCATCAAACTTATTTCTTATTAGTGATCCTCCTGAAGCTGCATCGGTCGTGCCTCTTGTATGTGGAGTTACTCCATTATAAAATGTTTGCAACAGGAATTCCTTCGGTAAGTTGTGGTGTGGCACTTCCGTTGTAAATCCTTGTATCTTTCCCATGCTTTATAGATTGATTCCCCATCACTTTGATAAAAGTTGGTAATTTCCTTGATAATCTTAGTGGTCTTAGTCAAAGGGAAATACTTATCCAAAAAAGCATGAACTAGCTGATTCCACGTTGTGACATTGGTTGGGTTTAGGGAATGATACCATCCCTTTGTTCTATCTCTAAAGGTAAAGTCGAAAAGCAAAATTCTGACCGAATCTTTTGACATCTGATGATTCCAAAAGGTACCACAAATTTCAAGAAAGTCCACTATATGTGCATCGAGTTCTTCATTTGTTAATCCATAAAACTGCACATTCTCTTGAAGCAAGTTTAGGATGGCTGGTTTTATTTCAACCAAGGCTATTTGAACAGACTGCCTAGCTACTCCTTGGTTAGCCGCATTGAACCCTATTCTTATGGAGTCCATAAGGATCTGTTGTTAACATCCTTAGGTTACTCTGTGGTCTAAATTATGCTGGAATACCTCAACCATTGTTGATTTTATATTAACATCCTTAGGTTACTCTGTGGTCTAAATTATGCTGGAATACCTCAACCATTGTTGATTTTATGATTTCTTCTTCTTCTAGTCGAGCTTTCCTAATGGTTTGTTCTAGTCGAGTGATGTCTAAATATGCGATTTTAGCTGCACAACTCGAATCTCTCGTGACTCTTGTGCTCATGTAAGAGCATGATTTCAAAAATATAAAAGAATGAATGAAAACAAAAATTTAAAACTAAACTAAATGCCTTAAGCTATATAACTAAACTAATTGCCTCCCTAGTAACGACGCTAAAAAACTTGATCGTGGTTTTCCATTATGTGTAAGTTTTAATATTTTAACCTTGATATTCCATAAGCACACAGGTCATTCACGTAGTACCTAAGGTTTCAATCCCTCAGGGAGGGTTAATCTAATCTTAGAATCTAAGGCTAACACAATTCACAATAATTCAGAACAAACAAAACTAAGAAAAGAAGTTATTTCAATCACGCACTCAAATTTAAGAATCAATTACGAAATAATAACCAAATAGCAAATGCAACACCCAATCAAGAATTAACCTAAAGAACTATCAAATGAGAGAAAGGGGAATTTTATTTATCTTTAATGCTAAAATAACAAATTATGAACTACTGGATTACTGCTTCTAGATAGTCCTAGGGTTGATTACTCCCTGTCGAGTTATAATCATTAACCCTAACTTATAAATCCTAATTAGATTATAGGAATTGTAATCTCTCAATTAACCGTTTATTCAAAACCCTAATTAGAACTGAAGTTGTCCAAAAACTACCGAGAATCCTATGCAAGACCTCTCTTTGGACAAATTATTGATTTGATTTAATTCTCGTTCTATTAAATTACCTAACTCTTGTTAGCCGAATTTAATGATTTTCACTTGATTCACCCTCTCAGTCTATCACCGAATTATGCAAGTGCAGAATTTAAATCACAATTAATCCAGTAAAAACATAATCAATTAAATTTCATTAAATCACAAACAAAACAACCCGAAGGTGAGTTTAGACATTCCTTAACAGTCAACAATCCTATTCACCAATGGCTAGGACATGGTGAAATTGATCCGAAGCTGAATTAAAGCAACTCAAGATAGACATAAGAGTTATATGGATCATCATTGAAGGGACATGGAATACAATGTGGGACACAAAATATTTTTAAGAGTGTCACCTTGGAGAGGAGTTTTGAGATTCGGTAAAAAGGGCCAGATGAGTCCAAGGTACGTTGGTCCTTGTGAAATCATTAAGAGGATAGGACCTTTGACATATAAGTTTGCTTTACCGAATGAGATGTCTCAATTACATAATGTGTTTCATGTGAGTATGCTCCAAAGATGCTGATTGGATCCGAAACATGTGATACCGGCTCAAGAGATTGAAGTTATTAATAACTTAAGTTTTGTTGAGGAGCTGATCAAGATAGTGGGATCTCAGATCAAGCAGTTAAGGAACCGAGTCATTCCATTGGTGAAAGTCCTTTGGAGGAAACACTCAACTAAGGAAGCAACTTGGGAAACGGAGGAGAAAAAGAGGAGGCAATACCCCCACCTGTTTGAACAATCAGGTAAAAATTTCAAGGACAAAATTTCTTTTAAGGAGGGCAGAGTCGTAACATCCCATTGCCCATGTTAAGGCTAGAATAGTAAATATGAGAGATTATTGAGAGACTAGAAAGTGTCTTTCATGCTCACGCATAATATGAGATGCACACACACGTGATTATTGAATTTTGCACATAAAAATAATTGTGCATGCATTCGTTGACATTCTGGGTATAATTGTTATAAATGTGAATTTTGATCTAAATTGTGGTTTATATGTATTGAAAATTGACTTGGTGTGTATAGGTATTGATTTTAAAATTTTGGTGAAATTTAGAATATCTCTAAATTTTTGGGTAAAGTTTGAACTAGGAAAAATGTCAAGTGGAAGGGCAATTGATAAATAGCAGTAGAATTAAGAGTCAAATGGCAGTGAAAATTTTTATAAATGACTTTTGGGTTTAATGACATATGTCATTGAAATTTGGAGACAATTGGAGTTGATTGGACAAATTAAATAAGAGAACCTAAGTGAACCCTATAAGGAGTTAACATATGGCAAGTGACAAATGTCACTTGCCAAGCCATGTCTTAAACCCACGATTGCTTTATTAATTGGAAGACCATTTAATTGCTTTGTATCTAGTTTCTTCTTCTCTTCTTTTCGTTAATCACTCTTCATCTTCTTCATTTTGTTCTCATCGCCACAACACTCTCTTCATCTCTACATCAAAGTGAATATTATTCTTACCTTCTACCCTCATCTTGATGTCCTCTTCTTCTTGACTCAAAAACCTAACCTAATCCACCCTAGAAAGTTGATGATCATAAGTATAGAGGATTAGGGTTCCTTGGTATTTTGAAGAAGCCTAAGAGTAAAGCAAGTAAGTTAAGCTTTAATCTTCAAAGGTAGTTTTAAATAGAACATGTATGATGAGAATTTGATGATTGATCATAGGTTTTCATATATGTGTTTTAACATGGGTGTGGGTCTAAATAATGAGATTATGTATTCATAATTTGTTGGATAGATGAATCATTTATGATAATGAGTTATGGGATGTTTGAATTTGAAAAAAGAAGTTTGAAATATGATGATATGTGTGAATGAAGAGGTAAATGGAATCATATTTTATTTTTGTGTTATGAGGAATGATAAATTATGAGTGTTAAGTTAAGAAAAGGGTATATGATGATGTCTTGAATTTAGATGATTTATAGAAGTGAAATAAAGAATTAAGAATATGTTATGTTTTGGTGTTTTTGAGTAATCATGGGTTTTGATTTATGTGTGTATGGTATTGAGTTGAAATGGAGTTAAGAATGAAGAGTAAAACAAGTAGAATAAAATTTGGAAAAATTGGAAGAAGAATGCTGGAAAATGTAGCTGTAACATGTTCACTGATTATGTTTCCGTGTTTTAACCATAACTTGTTCTATAGTTATCAGAATGAGATGATTTTCAATTTGGAGTAAAATAGAGACATAGGGATACAAGGCTTCTGAAGAAATCTAATTTTAATTCTGTCTCTAAAAATTTCAAATTCTGACTTGAAATTGAGTTTTGACTGAGGTTGTAGTATTACCCGAGACAGAAATCATGTCCTGTTGATATTGAACAAATTGTATTGATAAATGCCGAATCCGGTTTCTTCATAAAAATTGTATTTTATTCTTTATCTTTCAAATGATATAAAGTTAATAATTTTTTAAAACGGGAATTGAGAGATATGAGTTGTACAATTTGACAGCATGATCATGTACAAGCCAGAATTTCAAATGTGCTCAGTCTGTAATATTTTAAGTATAACTCATAGAATACTGAACCAAATTGAATGATCTTGGTGTAATTAGAAACTTAAGAGATATAATAACAATTTTATAGAAGAAAGTATCTCAAAATTACTTCAGTTTCTTAGTCAGAATGAACATGGAATGTTGACCCGAAAGTTGTTATAGGAAAAATCTGAATTGACCAAGGAATTATGAATTTCGATTTTTATGGTTTTATTAAGGTATAAACCATAAGTATAAATGATACTTATGTGAGTTTGGATATATGAATGTTTACATGACAAGAATAATAGAGCGATACCCAGGATTATCATGAACATGCATTGTGCATACTTCATACACATACATGTGCATTAATAAACACTTATAATTGTGCCAAATTATGATATGTGTATATTTTGTGATATAGAGGAGCAACTGGAACATCAATATCCAGATGTTGCCGGAAATTCCAGACATTAGGTTCTGGAATGACCTGTGAGTAACCTAGACGATCACACTCAAATAATTGTTTGTGTTAGATTGTGTTTGAATTAGCTTATGAATGTGAAATTGATTGTGTTGATTTCGGACAATTGATTGTCAGAGGAGTTCTTTATTCAGCACTGGATTAGAAGTGCTACATGAATGTGAATATGAATGACTATTTGTTCTCAAATTCAATGTCGGATTTCAGACTAAAAGTTCGATGACAAATGTGAATAAGAAAAAGTGTGAATGTGACTGAATAAGTGTAATCATTGAGTATGTATGATGCATTTCATTACGTGAATGCATGAAAGATAATGGTAATTGTGACTGAAGTCGCCAGTAAAAGAGCTTAAAGCTTAAAAGGTTATAAGATCCTTTAGCTTAGTTGTGCATTTACCCAGTATCCACTAAGGGATATGGGACATTAATTGATACAGCTCAGTATCCACAAAGGGATATGAGCTAGTAAAAAAAAAGGCACTTAGTCACAACAATGTAACAAATGAAATTGAGTCACATGTATTGCATAAATTTGATATGTGTATTTTACATGAATGAAATGACCATTATGATTGTTCTAAAAGTGAAAGGTGATATTTTATGAATATGCAAAATTGTGAAAAACATGTTACGTGTATTGATGTTATATAAGTATTGAGTGAACCACCGATGATGGTTACCTTATTGAGTTCGCAAAACTCACCAAAATTGCAACTGTTGATTTTTTAGGACTGAGAGACGACTTTAGCTACTGAGAGATGCTGCAAGCAGTGTAGACTTGTACTTTTCGGAAAAAGAAGAAATAGCTCAAAGGTCGGTTAGCTGGGTTTGGAAAGATTAGATAGACTTTTTGTGTAATTTCCTCTTTCATATAGCATATTTTGTATTAGGCTATGATGATTTACGTGTATGGATGTTTGAAAGATACATTGTATAACGTTCGGTTTTGTGGATAAAATGAGGAAAATTTTGGTTTTAAAATATTATCACTTTCTTATGATGTCTTATAAGAAAATTAAGAATGATGATGCCATATTAAGTGAATGTTGTGATTGAACGTACCTCACCATTATCATTGGTTATATACTGGAATGTCCTCAGGGTGTTTCAGTATATACCCCATGGTAACGGGGCGCTACATTGGGTGATATCAGAGCATAGTTTGGCATCCACAGGGATATATAGGAATTTTAAGCATCAAATATCATGAGAAATGCAGATAATGATTGAAGTTATTATTTATTATAGGTCATCCGTCGTAGGTGATCAAGTGGGGCAATCAGTTGATCTAGGATCTGTAGGAGCCAGTAGAGAGTCTTCAGTATCTCGACCAGAGGAGATGCCTCTTAGAGTTCTTGAGAGACGGCAGAGGAGGTATGATAGGCTACGGACACAAGGGGCTGTTGATTTCTATTGCAGAACAGATCCTGATAAGGCTGAGAGATGGTTAGAAAGGACGGAAAGAGTTTTTGATCAGATGGACTGAGAACTATATGAGAGTTCTCAACTATGCAGTGTCCTTATTGTAGGGCCCAACTTATCAATGGTGGAAGACTGTCCTCGGCAGCACCACCAGGCCTTGCAATATAAACTGGGAAGGCTTTGTGGAGAATTTCATGCCCAATATCTACTTGGACAGAAAGATGAAGAGTTTCTAGATTTGAAGCAGGGTAGGATTTTAGTGGTAGAATGTGAGATCCGGTTCAATGAGTTGATGGGATATGATACTATTTTGATTCTTACCGCAGAAGATAAGTGTAGGATATTGGAAGATGGGCTGAATATGGAGATCAAGACAAGATTAACGATCTCCAGCTTAAGTAGTTTCACTGAGTTGAGAGCTCCTTCAATCAGAATTGAGCAGCTACTAAGAGAGGGACAAGTAGAGTCTAGGCAAGGGTCTAGATTAAAGAAGTCCAGTGAGGTTCGGAGTAGTTCTGGCAGATGATTTAGTAAGCTCCAGAATCGAGCTTTCAGACCACTTGCTGGATCAAGATAGCCGAGATTCAAACAGAGGGGTAGTTTTGTACATTTTATCAGTGGAAGAGATTCAGTGCAGAGTCAGTTAACCCTTGTGAGCACTGTGGGAAAAAGCACTATTTTGAGTGCTGGACATTATCAGGAGCCTATTTTCGATGTGGTTCTCTAGATCATAGAATTAGAGATTGTCCTATTGTTGCTAGAGCCCAGTCAGGTATGAGAGGGGGATCCGTGAGTGAAGTTACAATCCAGCAGAGTCGAGATAGTGAGACTGGACAGAGAGGCCGTGGTAGAGGCAAAGTGAGCATAGGGAGTCCTTCTGTCAGGACTGAGGTGTAGAGCAACCAACTGCAATCTCAAGCTTGAGTCTATACTGTGACTAGGCAGGAGGCTCAGGATTCTCCAGATGTTATTACATGTGCGCTACTTATTTGTAATCATGAAGCATTTGCATTGCTAGATCTAGGATCTACGTATTCATTCATCGCACCACATCTGACATCTAGGCTACATTTTGATAGAAAGTTACTACAGTATGGATTAGAGGTGAGTACACCAATAAGTAGTACTACAGTTATAGGAGAGGTCTGCAAGAGGTGTTTGATTCAGATTGATCAAGTAGAATTAGAGGTAGATCAGATTGTAGTATAGCTGAGAGAGATAGAAATTATCCTAGGCATGGATTGGCTCACTACACATAGGGTTGTCATGAACTGCTATACAAAGGAGGTACTACTAGAATCTCTTGGTCAGTTGAGAGCAATTTTTAGAGGAATTAATCAAGCAGTGCCAGCCAAGTGATATCATTTGTGAGTGCATGGAGGCTTATCTGGCCCATATCATCGATACTAGAGCTGAGCAGAATATGCAGGACATTCCTGTAGTTAGGGAATTCCTGGATGTATTTCCCACCGAATTACCTGGCTTATCTCCAAATTAGGAAACAGAGTTCACAATTGATTTAGTTCCAGGTGTTGCTCTTATATCTATTCCTCCATAGATGGCACCTGTAGAACTGAAGGAGTTGAAGGCTTAGCTACAGGAGTTACTAAGCCTTCAACTCCTTCAATTCTACAGGTTTTGGAGAGCTCCAGTTTTGTTTATGAAGAAGAAAGATGCGAATTTGAGGTTATGCATCGATTATAGTCAACTAAATCGGGTCATAGTGAAGAACAGGTAACTGTTGCCTAGAATTGATGATTTACTTGATCAGTTGCAGGGAGCTCAGGTATTCACTAAGATAGATTTGAGATTGGGGTATTATCAGTTGAAGATAGTAGAGGCTGATGTACCTAAAAGTACAATCAGGAGCAAGTATGGGCACTTTGAGTTTTTAGTAATGCCATTTGGGTTAACTAATACCCCGATAACATTTATGGCCTTGATGAATAAGGTATTTCAGCCCTACTTGGACAACTTTTTGATAATGTTTATCGATGATATTTTGGTACGTTCAAAGAGCAGAGAAGAATATGCTAAGTATCTAAGAGTTAATTGTTTATGTTAGATTATGCTTGAATTATGTTTGTGTTAGATTATGTTTGAATTATCTTATGAATATGAAATTGATTGTGTTAATTCCAGACAATTGATTGTCCGAGGAGTTCTATATTCGGGACTGTATTGGAACTGCTACTTGAATGTGAATATAAATGACTATTTGTTCTCAAATTCAATGTCAAATGTTAGACTAAAAGTTCGATGACAAATGTGAATAAAAAAAAGTGTGAATGTGACTGAATGAGTGTAATCATTGAATATGTATGATGCATCATTACATGAATACATGAAAGATAATTGTTGTTATGACCGAAGTCGCCAGTAAAAGAGCTTAAAGCTTAGAATGTGATAAGAGCCTTTGGCTTAGTTGTGCATGTACCCGGTATCTACTAAGGGATATAGGATATTATTTGGTACAGCTCGGTATCCACAAAGGGAATATAAGCTAGTAAAAAAAAGGCACTTGGTCACAACAAAGTAACAAATGAAACTGAGTCATGTTCATTACATTTATATTTGATATGTGTATTTTACATGAATGAAATGACCATTATGATTGTTTTGAAATTGAAAGGTGATATTTTATGAATATACAAATATGTGAAAAATATGTTACGTGTACAATAGACGCCTGATATGTAACCCTCATATGCACAAAAATTAGAAGAATGGGAGGAGGATAAACAAATAAGTGCATCATCATGATTCACAGCTAAGTCATACCAGTCAGGCTCATGCACATCAGTCTCATGCAAGTCATCCATATCATTATCATGAAATTCAATCAAATTAATACCCAAGTAAGAACAATATTTATAACCATGGCTTATAGCTTCTGAAAGATTAAATTGCACTTCTTGATCCCCATTTCCTATAGTGATAAGACCCGTCTTTATATTAATTATGGTCTCAGCAGTCAGAAGGAATAGCCTACCTAGAACCAGGGTACTCTCAACAGGGAGCTCATTAGTTATATCTAGGATATAAAAGTCATCTGGGAAAATAAGACCTTTGGCTTGCACAAGAATATCCTCAAGAATGCCTTTAGGGTATCTCACCATCATACCAGCTAGACCAAGCGCTACACTACTGTCTTTCAATGCATGAATACCCAAAGTCTTATAAACAGAGATCGGCATGACATTAATTGTTGCACTTAAGTTAAGTAGGGCATAAGAAATGGTAGTTCGACCTATGGTATAGGAAATAGTGTAAGAACCTGGATCTTTGCAATTAATGGGAAACTATGGTTTAAATAAGGAGCTAACACTCAACCCTAGTTGGATTCTCTCACTATACCTATACTTTCTTTTATTTGTACATAGGTCTTTCAAGAATTTAGCACACTTAGGCATCTTTTTGATCAACTCAAGCAATGGCACATTCACCATAAGTTTGCTAAACATTTCAAACAATTCATCATTATCTTTCTTGTTAACCATCTTTTTACCAACCAAGTAAGAATTTGGAAAAGTCAAGTCACAAATGTTTACCTCATCACCTTTGGAGTCGGAAGGTGATCCTTTCTCTATTGGTCTCTTCATATTAGTTGTTGTTGCCTCTTCATCATTTTACACCATTGGTTATTTTTGAGATTTCTCTAAAAGCTTCTTTTCTTGTAGGCTTTCAGAATGAATAGAAGCTTCTTTCTCAGCTTGGAAAATTTCTTGAGTAGTATTAGCAGGAGGAGACTCAACTTCTATTTCCTTATTAATCGGTTCTTCATCCTCTTCATTCTCTTTGAATTGCACTTTTTTAGCACCAATTTCCTTACCACTTCTCAATGTGAATGAATTCAAAGATTTAGGATTGATCACTGTGTTGGAGGGTATAGAACCATTACTCTTTGCTTGTTGTTCACTCAAGTTGTTGGAGATTTGAGTAACAAAAGTGTTTAAGTTCTCATACTTAGTCTTAATTTGCTCCAACTTGGAGAACATATTTTGTAGGTATGAGTCCATCTTATTTCCCATAGCATTCAACTTAGCATCAGTTTGTCGGATCACGTATGGCCCAAGTATTCACAATACGCTGCGGAAGAGACCATAACACAACACAATGTATAACTGAAAACATATAGGA
>JANZXR010000172.1:40334434-40349929 GCA_027575705.1 Erythroxylum echinodendron | reverse complement strand
GAATTCTTGTGTTCGACAGTTGTCTCTATGGATCCAAACGGCAACGTACAGCCTCGTCAGAATCCGGCTGAACCACACTCGAACTCAACTTATACCAACTTTATTATTATTTATGTGAATGATATCTTGGTAATAGTTTCTTCACAAGACTTTATCCAGACTCTCCTTCATGATCTCCATATTACCTTTACCATTAAAGACTTTGGCCCTCTTCACTACTTTCTTAGAATTGAAGCTCCATTAATATCCATTGGTCTTCTTCTCACTTAATCAAAATATGGTTGTGATCTTCTTTATTGAGCTCATCTTAATTCTCTAAAACTTATCTCTACTCTCATTACCCTATCGCTACCTCTCTCAAAAAATCATGGGCTTTCTCTTTTTTACCCTACTGAGTATTTTTGTAATGTTAGATTCCTTCGATATCTTTATCTCCCTAAACTAGACATACAATTTGTTGTTAACAAAGTTTATCAATTCTTACACTTCCCTTTCAATGTCCACTAGTTGGGTAGCCCTAACGATCACCAATATTCATCTAAATATTGCAATTTTCTAGGTCCTCTAATTTCTCAAAGTTCTAAAAAGTAACCTATTATTGCTAGGTCTAGTACTAAAGATAAATACATGAGTATTACCCTTGCCAGTGTTGAACTCTGTTGGATCAACCCTTTTCTCAATGAAATTGGTCTATCTAACATTAAGCAACTCTTGTATTGTGATAATCTAAGAGCTACTTTCCTTGCTGTAGATTTTGTCTCGTGCTCGTACCAAACATATTAAGATTGACATTCATTTTATTTGAGATTTAGTTGACAATAAGTCTTTGTTTATTCATTATGTACCAACTTCTCAATAACTCGTTGACGTACTAACAAAATCTTTAGGATCTACTGCATTCTTTTAGCTGCGTGACATGCTCACTTATTGCTCTAAACATGAGCTTACAGGGAGCTATTCGTAGAGATTTATCTTAATCTTTTCCTGTATTTGTTGATTTAAATCTTATCACTTTATTGTAATTTCATTGATTTAAATCTTCACTTTGTTGTAGTTTCCTTAGATAAACTCGAGTCACCGTATTTAGCACTAGTTTACATATGTGATTATCATTGTACACTTTCATATCAACACAATTTGAAAAATACAAAACAACTCAATTGCACTGCATTCCTTTCAATTTTAAACTTTGAATTTAGTTTAATTCATATATCAAATCTCCTAAATTCAAAGTTTGAACCTCTTTTTGATTTAAACTCACAATTAATTTAAAATTTAATGAACTTAAATTTTATCAATTAATCTCATATTAGATTTATATCAAAATATCAACTCTATTCTCACTTATAATTGAGAATTGGGCTTGCATATCATGACCAATCCATATGTGCATTTAACAATTTATTTAATACATTTTGCCTATATTTAAAATTTTACTTAATGCATATTTGAGGTAAGAGTTTTTTTTATAAAACCAATAAAATCTAGATATACTAATGTATGTGGTTATGTTTTTTTTTTTTTTCTAATTGTGTAGAAGATAAAGAGACGAGAAATGTGAGTTGAACTCGTAACTCCAAAACCAAACTTTATCAGTATATTGCTCTCTCTGTTCACCTGGAAAGCCTTATATGCCAGCACAAACGTCATAACTTGCCAAAACAAATTTGTCTATTTTGTACCTAGTTAAGCCACCTGGAATTTCAGACAGAATCCTGTCTAGATTCAATCTACAACAAATCCCTAATTCGTGATTATAAATGCTAGTTACCCATTTAATCGTTATCTCACAAATTTTGGCCAGTTAGTTAGCGCGCAGCCATGGGAGAGGTGGATCCAGCTTTTGTTCAAGCCCTTGAACACAGGCCAAAACTTGAGATCGTTGAAGCTGAAGGAATACCCTTGATTGACCTCTCCATGTTAAGCTCCCATGATGCTACTTCAGACCCTCTTGCACTTGATGGTCTTGTCAAGGAGATAGGAAGTGCATGCAGGAACTGGGGTTTTTTTCAAGTGATAAATCATGGGGTGTCATCGGAGAAGCGACAGAAGATTGAGAGTGCATCGAGGAAGTTTTTTGCCCAGTCTTTAGAGGAGAAAAGGAAGGTTAAGAGAGACGAGGAGAGAGTGTTGGGGTACTATGACACTGAGCATACCAAGAATGTTAGAGACTGGAAAGAGGTGTTTGATTTCACCATGGAGAATCCAACTCTTGTACCAGCTTCTTATAAGCCTGAAGATAAAGAAGTCACCAAGTGGTTCAATCAGTGGCCTGATAACCCCCCTGAACTAAGGTACTTTCTCTGCATATGATATACTGCTATTATTTTGCTATTCGGTTTTCCCTTCAGGATTGTTTTCCGATAGTCATTCACAAGTTTCCTTAGCTATTATTGTATTGGAATTATATATTTTCTTTTTTTTTTTTGAAAAAATTATATATTTTCAATAATTCAGATATAACTGAATCAATAAAATTGTAACTGTAAGCACAAGTTGAAGTTCCTCAGTATAATGAAGATAACGTCTATGCATGGATTGATAACAAGTGACGGCATTAGAGATTTATGTTTTCCCTGATGCATTATGCCATTCCCGTGCACAGGGAGGTATGTGAAGAATATGCTAAAGCGGTGGAGAAGTTGGCTTACAAGTTGATGGAACTCATTGCCCTGAGCTTAGGTTTGCCAGCAAAAAGGTTCCACGGCTTCTTCAAAGACCAAACCAGCTTCATTAGACTCAACCATTATCCTCCTTGCCCTGTTCCTCAGCTAGCTCTTGGCGTCGGTCGACACAAAGACAGTGGTGCCTTGACCATCCTTGCTCAAGATGATGTTGGAGGACTAGAAGTGAAGCGTAAAACAGATGGAGAGTGGATTCGCGTCAAGCCAAACCCAGATGCTTATATCGTTAATGTTGGTGACATTATTCAGGTGAAACACTTCAGCTTTTCAGTTAACTCCCACGTAACTAATTTGGAGAGATTAGGAAGTAGCTTAGTAGTTAGCAATGACTCCAGGCTCAAAAAAGTTACCTTCATTTTCCAAGCATAAAAGGAGGGGAATCGTTAAGTTCTATTTATTTGTGTGTGTATAGGTTTGGGGCAATGAGGCTTATCAAAGTGTGGAACATAGAGTAATGGTGAACTCTGAGAAGGAAAGGTTTTCTATTCCCTTTTTCTTCGCCCCTGCCCACTACACCATTGTTAAGCCCCTAGAGGAGCTGGTGAATGAACAGAGTCCTGCAAGATACAAAGGATACAGCTGGGGAAAGTTTATAGTCACCAGAAAGTACAGTAATTTCAAGAAACTTGATGTTGAGAACGTCCAAATTGATCATTTCAGGGTTTAAGAGTCGGCAAACAATTTATACGGTGCACTAGCCATTTAGAATTGACAATAAGCATAAAATAAAGGTGTATAGACCAGAAGAGTGACTTTGGATGTAAGGTGTACTCCTTGTAAGACACCTATCAAATTTTCTGTATAAAAATAAAGGAACTTCTGCAGATAAATTAGTCCCACTTCTGTATCGCGTGTCTTGTGTTGTCTAAGATTCAAAGTGATTCCAAAATGAATAAGACAAACCCAGAAAGTGATGACATAAACAATGAATTACCCTTCTTAAAGAAGTGCAATCTTGGGGAGCAAGATTGAGCTTCTTTGTCAACATTTGGCACAGCCTTCGTAAGTGATGTCCTTACTCCTTAGTCAACTTGAATATATAGGTCTATGATCAAAACAAACCCACATATATTGATACGGCAATTCAATTCCTATCCTTAAGAACAGAAATGAAGCTAAAAGAGAAACCATGGACTTTAATTTCTTTTTCCATTTCTCTTCTCTGTCTGGTTCATGGGAATTTATGAGAATCACCCATGTCTGTCCCGAGCAGTCACTTTGTGCTCATACATGGCTACTGTCTGGTGCCTGGTCATGGTATAAAATTGTGGCCCTGATAAAATCTTCAGGCAACAAGGTCACTGCCATAGACTTGGCAGCTTCAGGTATTGATCTTCAGCAAGTTAATACTCTCTCCTCAGTATCCGAGTACCACCGGCCGCTGATGGACTTCATGGCATCTCTGCCACCCCATGAGAAGGTGATCCTTGTTGGTCATAGCTTAGGCGGGTTGGCAGTCTCTCAAGCCATGGAGAGATACCCGGAGAAGGTGAAAGTCAGTGTCTTTGTCACTGCGTCGATGCCTGGCCCGTCACTTAACATATCCACTCTCAATCAAGAGGTAGGTACCTGTCTCACGGTTTCTTTGACCATTTCCAGCATGATCTCTATTGAATTTGTAAGTCTATCTACTATCAATCCTTTCTTGCCAAAAATTAGCAAAATATAATTCTAAAAATTAGCAAAATTTAGCTTAAGTTAGTCCAAACTAATTCTGAATTAGAATATTCAAATTAACTTTTTTTAGCACCGATTGTCCTCCTTTAATATTGTTTTTGTCATTAAAAGGACAAAATGATTAAAACTGCAATCGGTAAGAATTGAATGCGGAAAAAGCTCATGTTCATTACATAAACCATCCACATCGGTCTAATCATAATGTTGTCAATATTTGTTTTAGTCATTTCATGATTTACATACTTGGTTTTAAAATTTTGTTTCTTTAATTTCTGGTTTTAATTTTTCTATATATCATAACTTATGAGAATTATAAAAAGTAATTTTAGTTTTTTTGTTATAATATGATTTCGTTATTCACTAAAATTTAATTATTTAACATTAACTACTAATAAGAATTATGACCAATATAGTTTTCATTATTTAATTTATTTTAGTTTTATAATTAAAATTTGAAAAATCAAAAATCAAAATTTTTTATAATTGTTATCATGTTACGTATACATTATATACATTATAGATTTATATAGTTAATTATAAAGCATATTCTTTTGTATATTCTTATAATAGTTTTATATGCATATAACCGTAAAGTTTTATTCACTTCTTTTACAGTGTCAGAGTTCCCTTTGTAAAAAGGATAGCAATCTTTTGATTCGTGATTTTCAGAGTTAATTTTGTTGTCTAAGTAGCATTTGGTATATACCAAAGTCTTCTACTTTTCACGACGATCACAACAGTACAAACGTTGTCCTAAACGGCCTCTCCATGCGCACTCACTCACACTCCCTAATAAGACCAGCACCGAGTTTTCAAATTTCAGCTTCCAAAGGTTGAACGACATCATTTTGATTATTTCACAGCCAACATGACGTCGTTTCAGCTTAGGCAACAAAAATACCCATTCAGCAGTAGTAACATGTGTCAGTCTCTAAGCAATCCACATCGTTAGGAACAATCACCACAGCATTGGCATGTTAGAGTGCCACATAATAGTCGATTGCCATACCACTGCCACATCATTAATACGTCATCTATGGGCTCTATTTTTCTACCACATTATACAACAACACGTCATCATTTTATTCCACGTGGCTTTTATGTTATTACCATATGTCATCACCAGTGTAAACTGGTTTAGGTCAATTAGTTTAGTTTAAATTTGTTATCAAAACTATGATTGTCCAATTTAACTATTTTCTTGTCAATTTTTTAAGAGCTAGACCAATTCTTAAGATTTCTTTTGGGCTTAAAATTTTTAAATTCTAGCTCTAAAGACAAGTTTCTTTATTAGTACCCAAGCTTCATCAATACATTACTCAACCAATTTATGTCATCTTTGATCTTACCATGATTTATGGCCTGAGGAAATGTGTAACTTTCTAAAAAGAAGACCTTTTTGGCATTTAGTTACTAGTGAGTACCTAAACTTCCTCAAGGGCCATAAATTAGAAAATATGTTTATAGAATGTCTAGCATCTTGGGATGGTAAGAATCATCAGATTCTAACATGGTTTCATAATACCTGTGCCAAATTAATCAAGCTTGATTTTTTACGGTTTAATACTGCCAAAGAGGTATAAGATTTTCTTAAAAGTTTTTATTTTGTATATGATGATGTCAATTAACTTCAACTTTGTAAATGATTTCATCATATGAAATAACAACCTAGTTAAACCATCCATAGTTATATATTTGAATTACAAGAACTTTGAGCTTAATTGGCACTTAAGACCCTACTTGGCCTAATACCAAAGCAGCCACAATCTATGCCAATCTTTATGATCAAAAGCATATTTGACATCTATTAATGACTCAAAGACGAGTTTGAACCTATTTAAGATATGAGTTTGAACCCATTTGTAGTTCTCTTCTTCATTAAGGATCTCTGCCAAATCTTGATACAATAATCAAAGAATTGATAATGGAAAAACCTAATTAAACACCCTTTAAATGAAGAAATTTATTCTATCTACAGATGTTGTTCTTGCCATTCAAGCCTTCTCTTATCATGCTTTTTAGAACACAACTAAGAAGAAGGTAACTTATAACTATTGTAAAAAGAATGGTCACCATATATCCGAATGTAGAAAACAACCCAAATAAAATAATTCTTCCAAGTTTATATAGTCTACTGCGGCTACTGTTGCTACAAAGGGTACAATGGAAAATACATCTACATCTCCTAAGTTCTCTTTGAAAGATCTTAAAGCTCTTTTGCAGCAACTTCAAACATATTTCGGTGCTGTTTCTTCATTTGCTTTGTTTGTAACACTAAGTGCTTCTTCTTCATGGTATCTTAATTATACATGTTATAACTACATGACCTTTAACTTTTACATATTTGACTCCTTAAAAACTCCTTCAATTTAAAATATTTTCTATAAAGCCGATAACTCTACTATGAATTTCCAAAGTGTAGGCATTAATCAAACATCTATGCTAACTTTGCCTGATACATTTCTTGTTCCTAAACTCTCATTAACATTAAATCTTATTTCTAATAGTCAATTATGTGAAATTGGTATTAACTTATATTTTTCAAGTCATGGTTGTATGATGATGGATCCATAGACAGGCAAGATCCTTAGGACATGGCATAATGTTGGATGACTATTTGAACTTGCCTCCTTTCACCTTCCATCCAAACTTGTTATTAGTACTGCTACATCTAATATTTGACACTCTTGTTTCGGTCATATTTCCAACCTTAGACTTCAATCTTTAATTTCTAACAGTTCTTTATATTAAGTTAGAATGGAAATATTAATTATATCTCCTTCCAACTTTCCAAAAATCATATTTTACATTTTTCCAACATTGATTATGTTTCTTTGGCACCTTTTTATTTGATTCATTATGACATTTAGGGACTTGCTCCTTGATAAAGCAAACACACGCAAATATGTGTTTTGATCACAGGTGCTGTGGCTCTTCCTTAAGTTGACATTTTCTTCAACTAGTCATTGCTTTATTTTAATTCTGATTTGACTTTGAATCTAACAAATCTTTGATATCATCTCTAATGGAATCTTCCAATATTAAGATGTTAAGAGAAAAGTTTTTCCAAAAATTTCTAGAGATAATTGTTCGAATGACTAAGATTCCAGTAGAGATGATATCGAAGAGTTAAAAGAATATATAGGAGTACCCATCAGTTTTGGACACCATAATCCAAAGTCTATAATTCCACGAAAATAGCAAAAGATTATCTTAACTGCTTAAAGGTGACTCTGTTTTGGATTTTGATTGAAAGCTAATCATTCCTCTGTACTTTATCTCATTTGTAGCTTTGCCTTCTTCATCCTTATCAAGTTTAGTTCCAGAATACATAGGAGCACCCATCAATTTGGCATTCTCAAAATGATACTTCTTGATGAGTTCTTTTGTGTATTTGTCCTGATTGATAAAGATTACTTTTTTTGTTTGCCTAATTTGCAACCCAAGAAAGAAAGATAGTTCTCCCATCGTACTTTTTTGAAACTGCCCCTGCATTAAAGCTAATAATTTTTTACAGAAGCGTTGATTAGTAGCACCAAATATTATGTCATCAACATATATTTGCATTATGAGTAAATCGTTCTCCTTTTTCTTAATAAATAAGGTTTTATTTACCTTTCCTCTTTCGAAGTTATTCTCAAGAAAAAAAGTTACTTAGCCTCTCATATCATACTCGAGAATCTTGCTTTAGACCGTACAATGGTGTAGTCAACTTCATCACGTAATCAGGATGGTTTTCATCTTCAAAACCTAAAGGTTGTTTAACAAACACTTCTTCGTTAATATATCCATTTAAAAAGACACTTTTAACATCCATTGGAATAATTTAAATTTTCTATAGCATGCAAAAGCAAGTAAATTTATAGTTGATTTTAATCTAGCAACAAGCGTATAAGTTTCATCAAAATCAATACCTTCTTGTTGGTTATAACACTGAACTACAAGTCTAGCTTTTTTTTACCACCTTACCGTTTTCACCAAGTTTGTTTCGAAATACCCAACAAGTTCCACGATTGACTTGTTTTGTTGATAAGGTACTAGATTCCAGACTTTATTTTTTGTCAAACTGATTTAGTTTATCTTTCATAGCTGAAACCTAATTTTCACCAATAAGAGCCTCTTCAATAGTCTTTGGTTCTAATTGTGAGAAGAGGGCAACATAATTGTTTTTGAAGGAAGATCTAGTTCTTATACTTTCAGAAGGGTCTCCCAGAATGTATTGATGTTTATTTTGACCTCTCTATTCTCTTGGTATTCTCCATTGCATAGGCTTTCGCTGAGATGAAAAAGCCTACTCTATCCTTGCTTCAGAAAGACCTTCTTGATCTTGTGATTCCGAAGATACCATAGGTGTAGTTTGAGTCTATGATGTATTTGTAGGAACCAAAAGATGCTCTTCATCATCTGAATCAGCTGTTGTTGTTGAGGGCAATGCTTCATTAAATACCAAATGTATTGATTCTTCTATCCGCTTTGTTCTTTTATTATAAACTCTAAATCCTTTGTTGGTAGTACTATAACCCAAAAAATAGGTTCATTTGATCTCATATCAAAAATTTCAAGGTTATCCTTTCCATTATTTAGTACAGAACACTTGCAATCAAGCGCTTGAAAGTAAGCATCATTCTGTTTTCTTCCTTTCCACAACATATAGGGTTTTTTTTTAAGAATAGGTCTTATAAGGCATCTGTTAAGCATGTAATAAGCAATAGATACATTTTCTGCCTAGTAACCATGAGGTAGACTACTTTCACACAATATTGTGCTGGCCTTATCAACAAGAGTCGTGGTCTTTCTCTCAACAACTCCATTTTTCTGAGGACTCTTTAGGCATGAAAAAATATGAGTTATGCCATTTTCATTATAGAAATCTTCAAATTTTCTGTCATTGAATTCTCCTCTATGATCGCTTCGAATAGATGTAATGCAGTACCCTTATTCAATCCGAATTTTTCTGCAAAACTTCTCAAAGACTTCAAGAGTATCAAATAAGAAAGTATCATCCTTATTTGATAGAAAATAAACCCATATAAATCTAGAATAATCATCTACTATAACAAAACCACAATGAACCACTAAGGCTTTGAGTCCTAGTAGGAACAAATAAATCCATATGTACAAGTTCAAGCGGTTGATTAGTAGAAATAATATTTAACATTTTGTGAAGACATATCTTTCAATTGAGCACAATATATATTCTGATTTCTAGGGCCAACAAATACAATGTTGTCATTAAGATTATCAATAATTTCACAATGGGATGCATAGAAAGTGACTTTATAACCTTTATCAGATAATTGACTTACACTTAATAAGTTATGTTTCAATCCATTAACATAAAGAACATTATCAATAGAAGCAAAATTAGAGTCACCAATTTCACCAACTCTAGGGACTTTCGCCTTGTTTTTCTCGACAAAGGCAACATTGCCTCCATCTTTACTTTCAATATAGTTGAAATGTGATATTTCACCTACCATGTATCTCGAACAACCACTATCAACTATCCATTGATTTTCTTTTGTCTCTATTTTAAAGAATATCAGCAGAATGAATTATCTCATTTTAGATATCCAAATTTTTTTGAATCCTTTCAGGCTAGTAGTTTGACCTTTTGGTCTCCAAACATACATTTGAGATAATTTCTTTTTCTGAAAGTTATAGGAATGACTAATATAACCATGTCTACTATAATAATTGCACAAAGCAGATGAATGAAAATTATTGTAATTTTTGCTATTTATTAGGTTCCTACTATTTTGATTATAGTTACAGCTAGATTCAATAAATAAATTCTATATATGGCCTAATATTATTAATTTCATTATATCCTATTCTCGCCTTATCAAAGACACCTTTACCACTCTCAAGTAATTCATCAAGATTATTCCTTCCATCAACAAAATTTGCAAGTTCTTTTTCTAGAGAAACATTTTTTTAGCCAATTTCTCTTTCCCAAGTTCTAGGGTAACAACTTTTTCTTCTAATTATTTTACCTTATCACAATCATTCTCAAGCAATACATTTTCTAACTGACTTACCTTTTGTTCCAAGAATTTCTTTTCAGAGACTTTTTGTTTATTGTCATTTTCAAGAGACATAATTTTAGACAATAAATTCTTATTCTCATATTTTAATGATTTAATCTTATTCGTTAAGGAAGCATCATTATTCTTGGGCTTCTCAACCTTTTTGAAATACTGCACTGTTAATTTTTTATACTAATCATACAGTTCATGATATGCATCTTTTAATTCATCAATTTCAATATTAGAGTCAGAATATTATACCTCATCGTCTACTGATTCGGCCATAAAGCAAACATTGTCAACTTCTTCAGGCTCTTCTTCTTCAAAGTTTTCAAAATCCTTATCTAACCATGATGCAATCATAGCCTGCTTTTTGGGTTTTATGTTCTCTACTTTATCCTTTAAAGAAGAGGACATTCTAGTCTTATATGTCCAGGCCTTTTGAAGTGATAGCATATGATATGATTACTTTGTGAATTGCTATTACTACTACTGCCTTTAGATGGAAATCTGTTATTTCCAGTTTTCTTGTTTCCTTCTATTTTCTTCATTAGTTTCTTTTTGTAGAAGCAGGAATATTTTCTGACTGTGAAATTGAATTCTTTATCTCCATCTATTTGCAACTAAGTGTCGCTTTCATCACCGTTTGATGGATTTGATTAATCATCTGCTTTTAGTTTCATTCCTCTTCAGTATGAAGATCCTTCATCTCGCCTAAGCTCGTCTTCATAGATCATCAAGTTTCCTCTTAACCAATCAAGTGAAATAATGTCGAGATTCTTTGCAGTTTCTAGAGCTGTCACCTTAGGTATCTATTCTTTTGGCAATGACCTTAGAATCTTTGTTACAAGCTCTTCACTGGGATATACCTTTCCTAATTTCTTTAATGCTACAATGACATTGTTGAAACATCCGAAGATTTCATCTATAATTTCTCCCTGTTTCATGCAAATAGTTTTATATTGATGCACTAAAAATCTTATTCTTTGTTTCTTTATCTCATTCGTTCCTTTAAAAGTAACTTAGAGTTTGTCCCACATTTCCTTAACTGTAGAATAGTAAGATATGTTTACATACTCTTCTGGAGATAGTGAACAGATAAGATAATGTCTTGCTTTGGCATTCAGCTATGTGTTTCTTCTATTAGCATCATTCCACACTTCTACCTTGTCAGTAGCAGGAGGTGTCTCTTCAACTTTGATAGCTTGCCAGATTTCGATATCTATTGATTGAAGATAAATGATCATTCTCTCTTTCTAATAAGAATAGTTATTTCCATTGAAATAAGGAGGCTTTGAGATGGATTGTCCTTTAAGGCTTCTCAAATTGTTTTTCATGATCTATCACGTGTTGTAAAACACACCAAATGTAAAACCTACTCTGATACCAAATGAAAAGGCAAACACACGTAAGAGGGGTGTAAATTGTGAGTGACTTAAAAAATTTATAGGTTAATATCAATTCATGTAAACGATAAAACCTGCTAAATTTTAATAAAAAAATCTACAAATAGGAGCTTCTTAAAAAATGAAAAAAGCTTGTTAACATTTAAAAGAAAACGAAAAAAGTCTATTAAAAATGAAAGGAGCCTGTTAATGTTTAAAACGAAAGGAGCCTATTAGTGAAAGAAACCTTTTGCAATATTAAAACAGAAGGACCCTATTCCAAAAGTGAAGGAGCCTCTTGTAAACACACACACTATAATGAAAATTTTAAAAGTTAAGAGAGAGAGAGAGAGAGAGTGACACAGTTGATTTATACTGGTTCGACTTTTAACGAAGCCTATGTCTGGTCCTTAAGTATTTAACTTGAGTATTTCACTGTACAACTTCAAATAATAAATTTTCATAAGCCTTTCCAAGCTCACAAGTACATATTTTTCAAAGTTCTTCAACTTTTCATACTCGTAGTATTTAACAAGCTTCTACAAGCTCTTAACAAAAAAATGTATAAAGGGTTTAACAATCTCTCTCAATAAAGTGATTTCACTTTGATATAAATATGACTTTCAAGAATAATGGTACTGCTGAAGTATTTCGCAAATCTATTTTTTGTTTGTAGGTGCAGTGGCTCTTCCTTATATAGACATTTTTTTAACTAGTCGTTGCCAAATTTTAATTATGAGTTGACTTTGTATCTAACAAATCTTCGATATCATCTCAGCTAGAATCTTCCAATATTCAAATGTTAAGAGAAAAGTTTTGTCAAAAATTTCTAGAGCTAATTGTTCGAATTAGTAAGATCCTTCCAGATGTTAATAATTTCTAATAAGGTAAGTTCATTAAAAGTTCCTGTAAGAAAGGAATCATTTATCCTATAATATCATTTCCTTTTAAGAATTATATCGTTACCTATACAAAGAAATAAATCCAATTTGAATTTTGAAATATTATATAGTTGTCATCAAAATCATTAATAATAAACCTTAAGCTAACACTCTTTATGAAACTATAGAAGGTTTATAATATTATGTGATCTTTGTTGATGATTTCTTTAGATACAAATGGATTTACCTTTTACGTCATAATTTTGAAAATTTTCTTGTTTATTATCGCTTCACAAACATGGTTCAAACTCAATTTCCTTACAAAATTAAAACTTTGTGCACTGATACTGCCATAGAATACAAAGAAAAATATTTCACTCATTTTCTTGATCAACAAAGAACTGTTTTTTATAGGTCTTTTCTAGGTACATCCAAATAGAATGGAAGGGCTGAATGAAAGCATGGTCATATACTTGATACTATCTGAACTCTTTTTATTTCTTCTTCTTGTCTAGATTTTTAGGGAGAAGTTGCTCTTACATATGTCTATACTATCAATCATATTCCTACTCCTGTTATAGGTAATATCTTTCCTTATAAATGCTTATATAATCATGCTCTTAACTACAAAGCACTTAAAATTTTTGGTAGTGTTTATTTTGTTCTCCTATAACCATATAAATATATCAAAATAAAACCACAAGCACGATTATGTTGTTTCCTAGGGTATTGGATAGAACACAAAGGGTATAGGTGTTGGGATCCATTATCACTAAGATGTTCTCCTCTCTTTCAAAATTCCACGTCAATGAACCTTATTGACAATTTTTCTTTGATCCTACTGTATCCTTGTTCCCTAACATTTCTTTTGCAGGATCATATAATAGTTCTAACAGTTCGACACAACCTACATTTGATCCCAACATATCTCCACCAACTGTCGATCCACTACCTCCTTCAACCAATTCCTCTATATTTTTTCATTCATCAGAACCCCCTATATCTCAATTAGTTCTTTGTTGTAGCAATCGAGTAAGTCAACCTTCTGTTCGTCTTCAATATTTTCATATTTGTTATACTATTATCTCCTTATATAAACCTCACATACATCGTGAGGCAAGTTCTAAATGTTTATGGCAGTAAGCAATAATAGAAAAATTATAGGCACTTATTAGCACTAATACTTAGGACATGGTTGACTTACCTTTAGGGCATTGGCTGTAATAATGGATTAGTTGAGCAATGCAAAGTATGACTAGTTGCTAGAGGATTTACCTAAGAGTGATATTGACTATAAGGAAACATTTGCATTAATTTGTAGTCTTATAGCATTTGCTGCTAGCAAACGTTAACCATTATTCCAAATGGATGTTAGGAATGCATCTCTTAATGATGTTTTTATAAAAGAAGTGTGCATACAATCTTTACCTAGTTATGATCATCCACCCAATAAGGTTTATCGACTTTGCAAAGCCTTGTACGGATTCAAACAAACTCCTCGAGCCTGGTTTTTCAAATTTAGTTCCATTATTGGTCTCCTTAGTTTTCAGTATAGCTCTTATGATCATGTCTTATTCATTCGTAAAATGACTCAAAGGTGCATTTTTCTTCTTCTTTATGTTGATGATATGATAGTTGTTGATGATGATACTTAAAGTATTTTGACTCTTAAATCATTTTTATATCAACAATTTAAGATAAAGGATTTGGACAATTTGAGTTATTTTTTGAGTCTCGAAGTTTCATATGATGAATCCGTCTATTATCTCTCACAAGCAAAATGCCACAGAACTTATCTCTCAATCAGACATTATTGATACCAAAACTACTACCACTCCTCTTAAATCTAATGTTTATCTCTTTGTTATTGATGAGACTCTTTTCAATGATGATACCCTTTATCGTCAATTAGTTGGCAATCTTATATACCTAACAGTTTCCTATCTTGAGTTTGAGGGACATATTAACATATACGTTTTATATTTATATAACTAATTACAAAAAACATTCTTTTGTATATTCTTGTGTAAATTCATGAATAAATACCTCTTTATGTAATAGTTTTATAAACACAAAAATGCAAAGTTTACTTCACTTCTTACAATGATTATAAATATGTTTTAAATTTAGAATATATTAAAAGTATATAAATTTCATATTTTGAGAATATTATTGACATATCGATAAATAATATTAGTTTATAAATAAAAAATTTACAAGTTTTTACTTATTTACTTAGTAAAGTATGATAAATATTTATAAATATGATATGAGCTCAAGATACAATTAATTAATTAATTAATTAAAAATTTTATTTGTCCGTAATTTTTATTTATTATTATCAAAAATAAAAATTATATATATTAATACTAATAATTAAATATATTATTATTTTTTTTAAAATTTTAAAATTAAAATCACAAGAAAAAGAAGCTTGTATGGATTTGTGTAGCCAAAGTTGACATGTTATGGTCACAGTCGTTCAGGAGCACGAGTTCTCTAACGTAGTGTTTGGTTCGTGTCTCCAAGGGTGGAGATGGATGACAGAGACACAAAAGTTCTGTCTCCCAACTTGTTTAGTTGCTGTATCCACTCAATTTTGTCCCGACTCCAGAGACAGGGACATTAAATTCTTGTGACTTCCATGAATGTGGCACGGAAATGAGAGGACGGAGACAGAGACCAAAGACGTTAGTGAAATGTCAAAAATACCCTCCCCTTAAAACCTAAAACAAAACACATCTCTTAAACCTATTAAGTAGTAATAATAATTTAATTAATTATATTATAATTAATTAATTAATTATAATATTTAAATTAATGCATAATTATATTTTAA
>JANZXR010000172.1:40324288-40334334 GCA_027575705.1 Erythroxylum echinodendron | reverse complement strand
TATTTTAATTAATTAATATTTTAATTAATGAATAGTTATATTTTAATTAATAATAATATTTTAATTAAATATAATATCATTAATTAAGTAATAATAATAATATAATTAATTATATTGTAATTATCTCATCGTAATCAAAAAATTACAAATACGCTTAAAATAAATATTGATACAATTATAAATTAATCAATGAATTACATATTTAAAAGCATATTATACTGTATGGGTATTTTTGTCATTGACACTATTTTTATGTTCTGTCCACTGCAACCAAACAAATTTTTATCCTCAAAACGGAGACAGTCTTTTCTGTTTTGTCCATCACAACCAAACACTTTACTGTCTCCAATTTTTGTTCTGTTCCGTCTCTAAATTTCCGTCTTGTTCCATCTCTGCACCCAAAAGATAGTAACCAAACGCAGCGTAATGAACAGACGCTATACGCGTGATAATGGAACTAACGATGCTCCAACCACTCTCATTCTGGGGCCTATGTTGTTAAAATCCAGATTGTATCAACTTAGCCCAATTGAGGTAAAGACTAAAGAACTCCTGAAACCCTATTATCTTCTAGGAGCTGGTAACATACACCACCTTATTGCTTCAGGATTGGACATTGGCAACGACGCTGGTGAGACCTCTACGTTTGTTCACTGAAGAAGACCTGTCAAGGAAACTGGTGCTGACAAGCGAGAAATACGGATCTGTGAGGAGGGTATTCATCATTTCCGAGAAAGACAAGTTAGCAAAGAAGGATTTCGTAGAATGGATGATCAAGAGAAACCCACCAAATCAAGTTTTAGAGGTTCTGGGGTCCGACCACATGGTCATGATGTCAAAACCAAGACAACTTTGGGTTCATCTCCTTAAGGTTGCAACGAAATACCACTGACATAAAGAAAGCATGATCATAAGGACTTGACTTTGTGGAGTCAGAAGATCGTAACTGTTTGAAAACGTGTCCTGTAATGAAATTTGATGAAAGTGACTTGCATCTATTGGTAAGATAATGGTCTTCCTGGTTAGCCTTCGGGATAACAGCTGAAGTGATATTTGGGCCATGCCACTTATTTACCAAAGCAAGGTTTATTGACTTTGAAACCCGATTTATAAAAATTATAGTAACATTAAGAACGAAGCAGTCATTTTCGATAGAAAAGTCTCAACTGCATTTGTTGAATGTCAACCTGCATATTTAATAGCCAAAACGAGAAGCTAACTTCAAAGGAAGGGAGATGTAGGGAGTAGGAACATAGGAATAGGATGTGTTGAGAAATAAGGTTTGTGTTGTAAGAATAGTTTTGATATGAAAGAAAAAAATAATAAAAACTAAAAAGAAGATTTTTATAAGATTCGATAAAAGGATCATTTGTTCCATAAGCATAATCAATTGTTCGAATCTTATTTTGTATATACTATATTTACAAATCAAATTTAATCCCATCTTAATTTAAATATGATTCTAATAAATTATACAATCTTTCTAGTATTTGAATTTCATCAAAAATATGGCCTCAAATAAGGTTGATTGTAGTAACATGATTTGAAATACAATTGTGTCTCAAATCGGGGATTTCACTATCTAATTGTACCATATAGTCAGATTGAAGATTCTTCTTCTTCTTTGCACACTTGAACACATGACTCTAGATCCTCTTGCTTATAAATGTCGTTCTTTAAACTATTAAGCAGAATGAGGAAATAAGTAATAGTGAAAATAAAATGGTGAGAGCAATAATCTACTATTGTAAATCTTTTCTAAATTAGCAAATATGTAGTCCAATATAGCAAAAGAAGACAACTTAACTTCTATTCTTAAGGTTATTTCATAATTAAATAAAAACCTTAAGAAATCATTACACGCAAAGTAATGAGATCTATAGCGCAACTCAGTAATGATATTAAATTTAATTAACAACTTTAAATCAACTAATAGTTCACTCACATTCTTTGTAATTATATATCTCCATCACAAAATAAGGGATAAAAGTTTGAATTGATTGAATGAGATTGAATGTCTATCTCAAGTTGTAAATATTAATTATATAAAAATGACATGATCATGCTCCATAAGCTAAATTATACACAATTTGAAGCCTTTAAAATGATTTGATAAAGTAAGTTAAAAAAAATTTGATCGCTACACTGTGTTAAGTAAAGGTAAATCAAGTTCTAGAAGGCATGATTCTTGATTACTCTTAAAAAATTGGATTATGAAAAAGTTAACTAAGTCTAATTAATTAAAGATAACTTTATAACTTACAATTAAGAAATATATTGTCACTACCATTGGGTTGCTTCTTAGTTGAGGCATTAGAAAGTTTTAGGTTTTCAATTCTCTTAAGAGTTTTTATATTTTGCATTATGATTTAAGAATAACTAAAGATATGTATTCACTTCTAAAAATTTTATAAAAATTCAAATATATTCTTAATGTTTTGACAAAACATTTATAAATTAATCCTTAACATCAAATAAAATAAGAAATCTTGGTACACAAAATAGTGAGATGTATAGTGTAACTTAATGTTAATATTAAATTGAATTGTCAACTTTAAACCAACCAACCCACTCATATTCTTTGTAATTGCATATCTCAATCACAAAAATGAAAAGATAAAAATGAGAATTAATTAAATGAGATTGAATGTATGACTCAAGTTGTAATATATAAAATGACATAATGTGCTCCAAAATCTAAATTACAGAGTTTGAAGCCTTAAGAATGATTTGATAAGGTAAGTTAATAAGAATTTAATCACTAAAGGTAAATCAAAATTTAGAAGACAAGATCGTTAGTTACTATTAAAAAATTGGATTTATGATATAGTTAATCCTATATTATTAACAAAATATAACTTATATGATCAAGAACTATATTGTCAACACCATTGAGTTGTTTCTTACTTGAAACACCAGAAAGTTTTTTTTTAATTCTCTTAATAGTTTTAATATTTTAATTTATGTTTTAAGAATAATTAAAGATATGTATTCACTATTAAAAATTTTATAAGAATTAAATAGTATTCTCAATGTTTTGATAATTACAAATAAATTCTTAACGTAAAATAAAATAAGAAATCATGACACGTAAAGTAATGAGATCTATATTGCAACTCAGTGTTGGTAATTGAAATGTCAACTCTAAAGCAACCAACCTACTCACATTCTTTGTAATTGCATTTTTCTATCACAAAATAAAAAATAGAAAGTGAATTAATTAAATAAGGTTGAATGTCCGACTCAAGTTGTAAATGCTAATTATATAAAAATTACATATGAATGTCCATAATCTAAATTACACAATTTAAAGCCTTTAAAATGACTTGATAAGGTAAGTTAATAAAAATTAGATTATTAAACCTTCTTAAGTAAAGATGAAGGAGTTTTAGAAGATATGAATGTTAGTTACTCTTAAACAATATATTTATAACAAAGTTAATGATAAATCTAATTAACTAAAGATAACCTTATAACTTATCATTAAGAACTACATTGTCACCACCATTGAGTTGCGTATTAGTTTAAACATTAAAAAGTTTTATATTTTCTATTCTCTTAATAGTTTTGATATTTTGCTTTTTTTTTTAAGAATCATTAAAGATACTTATTTACTCTTAAAATTTTTATAAAAAATCAAATATGTTCTCAATGTTTTGATATTTATAAATTAATCCTTAACATAAAATAAAATAAGAAATCATGACACACAAAGCCGTGAGATCTGTGGTGCAACTTAGTGTTAATATTAAATTGAATTGCCAAATTTAAAGTAACCAACCCATTCACATTCTTTGTAATTGCATATCTTCATAAAAAAAAAAAATGAATTAATTGAATGAGATTGAATGTCTGGCTTAAGTTGCAAATAATAATTATAGAAAAATGACATTATCATGCTCCATAGTGTAAATTACACAATTTTAAGCCTTTAAAATGATTTGATAAGGTAAGCTAATATAAATATGATCGTTAAACCTTGTTAAGTTAAGGTAAGAAGTTTTATAAGACAGGATTATTAGTTACTCTTACAAATTTGGATTTATGATAGAGTTAATATGAAGTCTTATTAATTAAAGATAACCTTATAATTGATCATCAAGAACCATATTGTCACCACCATTAAGTTGCTTCTTAGTTAAGACATTAGAGAATTTTATGTTTTCAATTCTCTTAATAATTTTTATATTTTACTTTATGTTTTTAAGAATAATTAAATG
Organism: Erythroxylum echinodendron; assembly: GCA_027575705.1. Taxonomy (NCBI): domain Eukaryota; kingdom Viridiplantae; phylum Streptophyta; class Magnoliopsida; order Malpighiales; family Erythroxylaceae; genus Erythroxylum; species Erythroxylum echinodendron. The sequence continues at coordinate 40,330,114 of JANZXR010000172.1, read as the reverse complement.
TATGTATTCACTCCTAAAATTTTATGAGAATTCAAATATATTCTTATTGTTTTGATATTTATAAATTAATCTTTAACATAAAATAAAATAAGAAATCATGATAAACAAAGTTGTGGGATCTATAGTGCAATTGAATGTTAGTATTAAATTGAAATGTCAACTTAAAACTAACCAACCCACTCAAATTCTTTGTAATAGTATATCTCTATCACAAATTAAAAAATAAAAATATGAATTAATTGAATGAGATTGAATGTATGTCTTAAGTTATAAATATTAATTATATAGAAATGACACTATCATGCTCCATAATCTGTTGCACATTTTGAAGCCTTTAAAATGACTTAATAATGTAAGTTAATAAAAAATTGATCATTAAACCTTTCTAAGTAAAGGTAAACCAAGTTTCTAGAAAAGAGGATGGATAGCTCTTAAAAAATGGATTTATGACAAAGTTAATCTTGAGTCTAATTAATTAAAGATAACCTTTCAACTTATCATAAGAACTGTATTGTCACCATCATAGAGTTGCTTCTTAGTTGAGACACGAGAAAGATTTATTTTTCCATCCTCTTAAAAGTTTTAATAGTTTACTTTATGTTTTAAGAACAAACAAAATTATGCATTTATTGTTAAAAATTTTATAAGAATTCAAATATATTCTTAATGTTTTGATATTTATAAACTAATTTTTAACATCAAATAAAATGAATTTTATTTGAATCAATGTTTAATATTAAATAAAAATTTATTTCAACACAAGTTAATGATGAAATTAGAATTAGTGACTTTTTAATAAAAAATTATTTATATTGTAGAAAAATTAAGAATTCATTATTAAATTTACAAAATAACAGAGTTTGTGATGAAATTTTGGAAATTAGATTCTCCAGGAAGAAGCTAGGATAGGATTGCAAGTTTAGCTATTTCCCTTAACAAAATCAACTCCCTAATGCTATAAACCACCTTAGAAATTACCCCATCTGGAGCAGTGGCTTTACTCTTAAACCTTCAGAAGTTTCTTTCTTTCTAGTTGCTTGCACATAGGTCCCCACAACAATTATATATACTTGAGAATTTTTAGCCCTTGATAATTAAGAATGGTTAAAAATCCATTAAATTGTTTCAGATAATAAATTCCTGTACAATTCCATAGGCTTAGCCTTTTCACCACATTCCAAATGCTAGCTACAAATCTACATTTAAAGAAGATGTGATATAAGGATTTCTCATTTTCCAGACATAAAGGATAGGTTCTACTTAAAAATAAGTAACTTAATCTGTTGTTGTGATTAATCTATTTTTAATGGTAAGCCACGATAAAAAAGAGGTTTTAGGTAACAAACACTTACTCTATACAATTTTTTTTCAAGTAACCCTTGGATTTGTATTTTTCATTAAATCCTTGTTGACCTTGCTAGTTAAGAGGTAACAGGTTTCCTTTTCCGAATGAATCTATCAGGTGAAGAGACGTTAGAGGAGTAGTTTGGTTTAAACCCCATCATCTCTTCAAGTAGTTGCCAATCACCTTGAAAAATGAGCTTACCTTAGCCTTTATGGAAAGATGTTTCCTAGCAACAAGTTTTCTAGGGAGATGAATAAGCTGTCCATATTTAGACCAATTATCGAACTACACAAAAGTTGTTTCCCTATTCCAAATCTTTCATTCAACTTATGGTAAAAGTAACCATTGACTACTTGGATCGGGCCCTGTCTCCTAGCTCAAGCAGTTGACAAATGAAACAGGAGAAGGTGGAACTCTTATTAATAGTAGAAATACTCTTACCTTTAAGAAAATAGCTATGCTACCACTTCAACCATGAGGAATTCCTTGCTTCTAAAATCCACCATAATCTCTTTAGAATTAAAGCAAGATTAGTTATTTTGATTGGATTGATACCCAATCCACCATCTTCTTTAAAGGAACAGATATTAGTCTATTTGAATTTTGTAACTCCCCCTTCATTAGTGACTTGATAAGGTTTTTGGATAAAAATATGTGAAAGCAACAATATATATAGAGATAGCAAAGCACTAATTTGATTATGTGAAGTTTACCCATATGGGATAGAGACTTATTCACCCAAAAGGATAGTCTTCTTTAAAATTTCTCAGTTAAAGGAAGGCATTCATTAAGATTTAGTCTTCTTATAGAGACAAGGAGCCCTATGTACATCATTGGAGGATATTTCCTTTGCATCCTAATGATTCTGGCTATATAAGACTCCATTTCAGTTGCTCCTTTAGAGATCATGAAATGAATTTTATTGAGATTGATATCCATACTAGAGATACATCTAAAATCTTACAGGGAATTTATTAAAGTTTAAACTGAACCTGTTTATTCCCTACAAAATAATAATAAATCATCAGTAAAACATAAGTTTGTTAACTCAACTTTCTTGAATTTGGAATGGAATCTGGACTTAACATTGTGTTTTATAAGGAGTGTAAGAGCTTTCATTCATAATATAAAGAGGGGAGGGGATAGAGGATCCCCTTACCTTAGCCCTCTTACACCTTTAAAGATCTACCGCTCACCATAACATGATAAGATGTTGAGGTGATACATTCTTTGATCCATCTAATAAAGAATTTAGGGAAACTAAACACCATTAGTAACTATAACAATAACTCCCAATTTACACTATCAAAAGCCTTACTAAAATCCACTTTGATAATGCAGTTAGGAGGAGATTTACTTCTTGAATACCTCTTTAATAGTACTTGAACTATCAAAATATTATCCCTATAGTGTCTTTTCTCCATGAAGGCCCCTTGGTTTTCACTAATTAAATAGGTGATGGAAGCCTTCAATCAAATACTTGGAGAAAGCTATAGGGATATAGTCCCAAAAAGAGGAAGGATTGGGGCCTTTAAGGACTAAATAAAGAAATTCCTTATTGATTTCTATTAGTAGGATGCCTCTTGAAAAGAATTCATAAATTGCATCTTTAATAATGTGCCATATCACTTTCCAAAACTTATGATAGAAGTATCCATTCAATCTATCCAAACTAAGTGTTTTTATTCCATTCATCTTAAAAACTATATCCTCTATCCCTTTATCCTTTATAGGTTTGATTAACCTTGTTACCTCCTCAAATAGGATTCTTTTAGATATGAAATTGCTCAAATAGGATAAAGAATTTAAAGATGTATCTACAATGCTAAGTAAAGAAGTGCAAAATTTGACAACTTCCTATTAATAATATGTTGGTCCTGGAGTAATGTGCATCACAGGATAAGATGGAGCTGATTTTGTTTTGATTTCTTCTAGAAAAGATAAAATTGAAGAAGAAACTGGAACACAAGTCATCTTATTTTATCCATTTCACTCTAAATCTTTATTTAATTAAGAGGAATGATTGTTTACAATATGAAGATACTTTGACAGAAGTAATTTCTCCTTAGAAAGCAGTGATGAATCACTCGGATTGACTGAGAAGAGGAATTTTACAGAGATAAGTTAATCTTTAGTAGAGTTTATGGCTTCCTTGGTACTAGAGCCTTTTGCCATATTCGTCAATTTAAGTTCCCTCTTGATGATGTTAAGCTTTTAGATATAAGAGAACTATTTAGTATTAGTAAAGCAATCAATCCCCTTTTTAAAGCTTTTAACAAACCTCTCTCATTTGCTAAGAAATTATGAATGGGAAATGTCTAACTATCTTCCAGAACAAATCTCCCACCAAGATGTGATATAAGAAGTGGGGATCCTTAAACCTAGCTATGCTATAAGGGAACATATTTAGCCAATTAGCGTTGACAAGACTTTTATCCAATTTTTCCTAATAAATCAGTAAGAACTTTGCTTGTTTATCTAAGTAAATGTGCACCCTTCAAACTTCATATTAGTAATCCCCAATTGATCAACACACTCCTTAAAATCTTTAGTAAATTTTCTCAAATTACAGTTCCCCTGAGCTTTCGATCTATAAAGAGTTGAATTAAAATCACTATAAATTATCTTAGGGCCTTTGTAACAATTACTGACATTTATAAGGTTACACCACAAATCATTCCTTTGATAAACAAAGTTACTTGCATAAATAAAAGAGGCATTGATCATTACTTTCTCTTAAAGAAAATCTACGTTTAGATGCATTACCTGGTCATTTGATCCCATAAAATCCACTTTAACCCTGTTAGAGTTATAATAGGTTACGATTATACAATAAACATGATGGGAATGGTTATATAGGATTTCCATTGAGGTCCTAAGACTTCCAATTTCATCAGATTTTAACTTTAATTTTGTCTCTAGTAAACCTAATACTAGAATCCTTTCTCTCATGACAGAATCCCTTAAAGAAAAGAGCTTACTAGAGAAGTTTAGTCTTTTAAGATTCCATACTAAAATGGGAATGTTCTTTTTGTTTACCTTTGGAGCTCTTAATCTTGCTCCTTTGTGACTTTCTTCTTTCAACAGTTTGAAATAACTCCTTACCTCCATCAATTATGCATGAACTTTCTTGACAATTAGTATTAGGTGTTTCCTCCCCTCTTTTCACATTGCTCTCATTCACTAGTATAGGGGGTCACTTATACCATTAGTTAGAACAATGATAGCCACCTTAGTAGATTAGTTAACATTGATATCTAGATTGGTCACTTCGTTTGTTAGGTCAGTTCTATCAGACCCAGTTTTCGGAGCCTGACTCAGACTTGCTTTCATATTCTGATACCACATCTGTTAGACCCCGATTTCGGAGCCTAACTCCTCATACATGATTATTCATGCTTTCTCTAATACCAACTCTGTCGGACTCCGATTCCAGAGTCTCACTCCCTTTATGCTTCATGCTCAAATACCAACTCTGTGAGACCCCGTTATCGAAGTCCAACACCTACTTGCTTGCTTGCTCTGATACCACACCTGTCACTTTCATGCATGCAGAATATCTTATTGTGTAAGTTATCTTCCAGAAATAACTCCTTGATCACTTTCGGATTATCTTCTCAAAACTCCCTTTTATTAGTCTCAGCTCTTCAATCTCTACAACTTTCATGAAGACCTCGAAGGTCGACTTTATCTTCTGAAGGGTCTATTATTATTATTATCTCATTGCTTGCTTCTCATTTTCGGCTTCTCTTTGTCTCATTTCTATCTATTTCGAAGTCTGTGAATAGTAACACAGATGATATCTTACAAACTTCATAACTTTCTCTAGCGTAATTGGTTCGGGGTATTCTCCATATGGTTGGAAAGATGATTTCAAGCTCCATAAATTCCACGAAGACATCGAAGGTCAATTCTATCTCTCGAGGGTTCAACATAGGGACAGAAAATACAAGGTGAACAGGAACACAGAAGATGCACTTCACTCCAGCACTTCTTAACTCCTTTTTATAATCCTTAGTCCTTAATCTATCCTTTATGTTCTATCCTCTAGGTTTGACTTTTATCTTCTAGGTTGACCCTCTATCGACTGAGAATCTATCGTTTGAAGTATGTGAACAGTAACATAGACGGAGTCTATGAATAGTGACACAGACGATAGCGTGATCAATAACACAGACGAAGTCCATTCGTCTGTGAACAGTAACACAAACGATACGTGTCCTCTATGTTTTAATTCATCTGTGAACAGTAACACATACAATATGTGGACTTTGTATTTTGCTTCGTCTGTGAACAGTAACACAGACGATACGTGTTCTCTGTGTTTTACTTCGTCGATGAACAGTAACACAGACAATAGCGCTATCAATAACACAGACGAAGTCCATTCGTCTGTGTACAGTGACATAGACGATTCTTTCCTCTATGCTCTATCGTCTATGTTTTTCTCTACTCATTCTTCATACTCTTCATCCATCCTT
>JANZXR010000172.1:40305971-40324188 GCA_027575705.1 Erythroxylum echinodendron | reverse complement strand
GTATGTGATGCCATGTGGAGTTCTATAGTAATTGTACGTAGCGCTCCCTTATCTTAGGATATGTGTCGGAATGACCTGCGGGCGTCCCGATGCGTACCCTAGGGTAATGGGGTGTTACATAAACCATAATTGTTATGTTGAAATTCATGTGTAGTGACTAATGATTCGTAATCATTATGGATAACATAACCTAAGTTAAGTGTCACATCGTATGTGGTTGTTGCTTTGATTAATCGATTTTCCTAATTTGTAATGCTACTACCCAATTGAATCTAGAGATTGTATCCTAGGTTATTCGGTAATTAGGTTTAATTATCAATCGTATCTTGATTAAACAATACATAAGGGAAAACTATGGTTAATTATTAACCCATGAATAATAGTTGCTAGGAGAGGTTTGAGAACAACAAATCAATGAAATATGTTTAACTAGGTTATAGGCCGAGATTGAACCAAAGAACTGGGTCCCTACCGAATTCTCTACTTTTATCATTTTTGCACGTTTTCTTTAATTTATTTTTATTAGTCTAGTTTCATTTTATTTTCTTATTTCCAAAATCCAAAACCCTCCGTTAAACCTAAACACCAGTTACTTTCATTTTAAAAACTTTATACACACTCTTTGTATATTCGACCTAGACTCACCACTGCTATAGTAGTAGGTCTAGTTATTTTATTTTGACTAACGTTACAATCCGCTGTCAATTTTGATGTTATTGCTAGGGAGTTTGATGTTTTATTTTTTTTGTGATTCTAATTGGTGTTTTGTATAAACTTGCTCATAATTGGTTTCTTTTCAGCTATTTCGTGATCATTTCATTATTCTGTTTCATGTTGTGATTTAAAAAAATCATAGATGGAAGTAGTTTTTACTTTAACTCTTATTCTCAATCCTATAACCAAAGTTGGAATGATCAACCTAACTTTGGTTATGGATGGGATAATCATTAGAATTACTTCTATGATAGTTTACAGGGCACATAACAATTCCTGCGTGGACCAAAAGCTTCTTATCACAACTTAGATATGCCTTTGTATGACTATATCAAGACCTGTAAAGTTAGCCATCTTCAATTTCAATAGGTATGTAGCAGCTTCAAGAGAGTATATAACAAACCCAACAGGATATCCAATAATTCCAGCAGGACGAAAGTCAATCTTAGTTTAGTTGCCAAGCTTCAGAGAGCCAACATGACTCAGGTACATCTCTAAAAGAATTGGTTAATATTATGACTGCTAACAATATTCAAATCCAACAGAATATGCAACAGTTCCAACAAAATATGCAATAGTTGTTTCAGTAAGGTGTATAGTAAATCCGACGGGATACTCTGTAATTCTAGCAAAATGCATTACCTTAATGGGGAGATATCACTCATATGGAACCGCAAAGCAAAGAGGAGCAGCAATATCAACCTGAGGTGTACCCAATAAATGTTAGTGCAGAAACCTTACAAAGTGATGAGGAGCTTAAGAATTTTGACAGAAATAGCCAACGAATTGCTTGTATCAAAGAAGTTAAGGAGGAGCTTGAAGCAAAATATGATACATCATTCAAGTCAGAGCTAAGTATTGAGTCTGTAATTATTTTTTAGACGGACTTAGTTTAGATGAAGAATCTCAAGATAGGGAAGAAGCTGGAGGTGAACAATTATCAACCAAGTCCCTATCTGGAAGAACCTCACGTGGATGAACCTTTTATGTCACCAGAAGATCATAATTTTGTCATGCGAGGAAATATGAAGCCGAACCAGCAACCTTAAAACAAGACGCTTATTGCGAGGCAACCCAAAGGAAGTGAATTTCTTTTCTTTACATTTCTGCATTACTTTTTATTTGCATGTGTGTTTTTATGTTAGCTTGTTTCTTGCTTGTTTTAAGTTTTCAATCAAAATGAGAGAAAGAATAAAACAAATGAAACAAACATTTTCTCATTTTCTATTGCTCTTAGGACTATATAGTCATGATTAGAGAATGAATTGACTAGAGAATTTCACAGCAACTTTAGCATGTTCTTTTACTCTTGTGATTGGTCGATGTACATTATTTTTAGAAGAGTAGTGACCAATGGTAGACAAAGCCGGTGAGATTTTGAGCCTTATTTAACTGACACATTCATATTAGTCTTATTGTCTTTTCATAATGTGGGACCTTCATGACATGTACATCCTGATTTTGTCTTGAATTTCTATTTGAGACCACATTTTTATCACATGCATTAATATAGATATGAATAGGAATCCTTTGTTTTTCCGAACTACATTAGCCAAATAACCTACCTATTATATGATTTTCCTTTTTAATAAGCCCCCTGAAGCTTTAATTACCTTTTATTTGTGTATTAGCCACATTGCATGCTTTAACCTAGCCAAATGTCCTTCCCAAGCCTTGAAGCTATTGGAACGTTTTTTGATTATTAAGTTTGTGGATATACAAAAGAACAAATGTGGGGGTATGCATATGTGCGGGTTGGTTATAATGTTGGGATGTTATTTTATGTCTTATCATTGAAATTCCCATATTGACTTAGTTTATTTTAGTTTTTATAAGAGAAAAGAAAAGAAAGGGAAAGAAAGAAAGAAAAGAGAAAAAGAAATAAAGAAAAAATTTTTAAATAAATATATCAAGGAGAAATTGCATATTTGTTGAAAAGTTGTTTATAATTAATGCATCCTACTAAAGTTGTAATGAATGTGTCATTGGAGTATGTTGAATATGAAGTAGATGTTGGCTTGGAAGGTTAACTCTTTTAGGGTTTCAATGTATTGTCATCAATTGTATGAGTGATTCCTTTATAATGGTATATGCTTTATGTGGTATGTGTGTAAGAGCTGAATTAGGTTGTGAAATATAAATGTTACATTAGTCATAGTTGATACTACCCAGTTTTTGATGAGTGTTAACTTGTGCACTTGATGTCATGTTGAGTGTTGCTTTGTTTTACTAACTTAATGGCTTTCAAGTTACTTGACCCAAATACATCTCACCTTACCTTTACCTATATTACAACCTTGAAAAGTCGTTTGATCTATGATTTTGCATATGACCATTAGTGGAAGAGAAATGAAATGATATGAAAAGTTGTGAAATGGCACGATTATGAATAGTGTTGAGTGTACCTATAAACATATGTTGTTTAAATACATTTTCCAAGTCTACCATCAGATTGCTCAGTTGCTGAAGATGTTGAATGTTGATTGATCATGAGTAAAAGCTTGAAATGTTGATTTCTTACTATGGTTTTTGAAAATATCATCTTTGGTTATGATTATATATTCTTGGAACATGTGAGAATTGAGTAATTGTTTTGGTCTTTATGCTTAATTTGGATGTTTTGTCGGAGGACGGCCAAAAGCCAAGCATGGGAGAAATTGATATGTGTTTAATTGTTGATACATTAATTATTTACACTTCGCAATTAATGATATGAAAATGCTTAAGATACTCACTTTAATTCATATATGATTTTAGTTACAAATTGGAAGTAAAGACATTAAAGTGGGTCGAAAGCACAATAATTGGACCATTTTTTGAAGGGTAATACTCATGTCTTCATGGAGCAAGAATAAGACAAGAAAATGCCAAGAAAGGAGATATATGTTGAAAATACAAAGAAGATTAATTTATAAGATGGGACCCAAGGCATATGAATTTAATGGTTGGTAAATCAAAGGGATAGTAACAAGTAGGAAAGCATGAAATGGCATGCAATAGACGTGGAAGCATGCACCAAAATGACGTTGCACACAGCAACACGCACCCAGCAAAAACGACTACGCATACAGTAACTGAGAAGGAATAAATAAAAAGTGCAGATCACTCGGACAAAACACAGACGATGTCTGCGTATCCCGTGTGAAACACAGTATGCGTTTCAACCAGAAGATGTCTATGAAATGCTAGATGTTCGATATGCATTTTACTTAAAATGCACAGTATAAGGGGGTATAAAAAACACTATAAATAGACCAAAAAATAAATCAAAAAATGGAGACAGAACAGTGATGCAGAGAGTAGAACAAAAGGGAGGCGTTGCTAGGGGTTTCGGCTGGGCTATTAAAGGGGGTTGAAGCATTTTTTTGGGAGAGACCCATAAAGGGCTAAATGTCTTGACGCTATTTCGGAGGTGATATCGACACCAACAACCTGAGTTAAGCATTCCTTTCATATTTTTGTTGTCTCTTTCTCTCTTATTGAATTCATTGTGTTATTCTAGGTATATAGATTTGGGTTTTGTGCATGAATGATTGTATTATCATTATTGTTCGATTATCTGTGTATGAACCTATCGGAAATTGTGAAAAGATGATTTTAATGTGTTCATTAAATCATTTATTTGTAAACTCATTGCTAGAATTTCAATATAATCTGTAATTATTATATAGAAATTAATGTGTAGCGACTAATGACTCCTAATCATTAGGGATAACATGACCCAAGTTAAATGATGCAACATATGTGGTTGTTGCCTTAATTAATCAGTTTTCTTAATTCATAATGCTACTACCCAATTGAGTCCTGAGATCATATCCTAGATTATTTGGTAGTTAGGTTTAATTAAGGATTATATCCTGATTAAACACTAGCTAAGGGAAAACTCGGGTTAATTATTAACCCACGATTAATAGCTGCTGGGAGAGGTTTGAGAACAACAAATCAATGAAATATGTTTAATTAGGGTTTACGAGATTGAACCAAAGAACTGGGTCCCTACTGAATTTTTCACTTTTAACATTTTTCCCATGTTTTCTTTAATTTGTTTTTATTAGTCTAGGTTCATTTTATTTTCTTATTTCAAAAATCCAAAACCCCCCGTTAAACCTAAACACCGATTACTTTCATTTCGGAAACTTTACACACACTCTCTGTGGGATTGACATAAACTCACCACTGCTATAGTAGTAGGTATAGTTATTTTGTTTTGACTAGTGTTACGACTCGCTGTCAATCCTAAGTGGTGACATTGGCTCGGTTGAGAGAGTGGTACTAGGCCTTTGCTCTATCTCCTAGGATAAAAGGGAAAAGTCTAATTCTTGCTGCATCCTCCGACATCTGACGGTACTGAAAGATATCACAAATTTCAAGGAAATTTACTATATGTGCATTAGGATCTTCATTTGTTGGTCCACAGAAATGCACATTCTATTGAATCATATTTAAGAAGGATGGTTTAATTTCGAAAGAGGATGCTTGTACGGGTGGCCTTGCTACTCCTTGATTAGCCGCATTAAACCCTGGTCTCATGAAATCCATAAGGGTTCTTTATTGATGTCCTTAGTTCACTCCGTGATCCAAATCTTGCTGAAATTCATCGACCATTGTCGCTTTTCCGATTTCTTCTTTTTCTTTCGAGCTTTCCTAATTGATCGTTCTAATCGAGTGATATCTAGCTCTAAGGTTTCAGCTACATGACTCGAACTTCTTGTGACTATTGTCTTCATGTAAGAGCACGGTTTCAAAAATAGAAAGAAAGAACATAAACTAAAAACTAAAGAATTAAACTAATCACCTCCTCGGTAATGGTGCCCAAAACTTGATCATAAGTTGGCTATGTGTAAGTTTTAATTATTAACTCTCGATAATTTGTAAGCGCATGGTTCATTAGCATAGTACCAAAGTTGTCGATCCCATGAGGAGGGAGTTAATCTAATCCTAAAATCTAAGACCAAAAACAATAAAAAAATTCATGTTACACGAAACTAATATGAGAATTTAATTCAATCAATCAAATTAAGAATCAAACTTTCAGAAATAGAAAGAAAGAACATAAACTAAAAACTAACTAAAATGTCTTAAACTAAAAAAATTAAACTAATCACCTCCTCGGTGATGGTGCCAAAAACTTGATCGTGAGTTGGTTATGTGTAAGTTTTAATTATTAACTCTCAATAATTTGTAAGCGCATGGTTCATTAGCATAGTACCAAAGTTGTCGATCCCACGAGGAGGGAGTTAATCTAATCCTAAAATATAAGGCCAAAAACAATTAAAAAATTCATGTTACACGAAACTAATATGAGAATTTAATTCAATCAATCAAATTAAGAATCAAACATGAAATAATAATTACCAAGCAATTGCAACACACCTAAGAATCAATCTAAAGAAATAACCAATTGAGAGAAAGGGAATTTTACCTACCCTTAATGCTAACCTAACTAATTATGAATTATTGGATTGTTGGTTATAGACTAACCTAGGGTTAATTACTCTCTCTCGAGTTATAACCATCAACCCTAAATCATAAACCCTAATTAGATTATAGAGATTACAATCTCTCAATTCACAACCTATCCAAAACCCTAATTAGTTTTGAAGTTCTCTAATAAACTATCAGAAACTTATGCAAGATCTCTCTTCGCACAATTTCTTGATCTGATTCAATTCTTGTTTCTATTAAATCACCTAACTTTCATTAGTCCAATTTAATCGTTCCATTCAATTCACCCTTTCACTTTATTACTGAATTATACAATCATAGAATCAAACCAAAAAAGATCCAATAAACACATAAATAATCATATTTCCATTAATTCAAGAATGAAATTTCAAAGGTGAGTTTAGAATATCTTCAACATTTTAGAGCCTATCATCAACTGTTCCATCCAATTCTATACAAAAATAAAACTAAAAATAAACAGAAAATACAATCTAAATGGATGATAGGAGGCAGCGACGTCAGGAAACCTCCTGATCTGGGAAGTACATCGAGTCAGCTTCTTCTCCTCTTGTCTCTTCTTTCTTCTCTTCTTCTATCTCTTGATGATTTCTCTCTAGGGTTTCTGAAAGTGGCTTATGCCAAAAGTCCCTTCTGACTCTTTTTTTTTCTTTAAATATCCTCTTATGTTCTGAGCAGTTCTAGGGTTTTTCTTGGATCTAAAAAATAAAAAAAAATCCCTCGAAACTTATCTTTCTTGAATGTCTACATATCTGCTCGATGTAGGCCACAATCGCAGGCTATTTCCTGGGCTTCTGTCACAATCGTGACATGTAGGCTAAAATCGTGGGCTAACTCTGGTGCTTCTATATGTGGGTCGTTGTTTCAGTCCGAATGTCTTCGAAACTTCTTTGTTCTTTGATATTGACCCTGAAATGCTAGCAAACATATCAAGGTACTTCAAAAACATAATATTTAAGCTCAATTCTTGTGTTAACCATAAAACACTTAAAACATAAATAATTAACAAACTAACACAATTCTAAATTAAACATATACTAAATGATTGAATTAACAGCTAAACATATATCAAACTATACTCTAAAACACAATACACTTATCACTTATCACTTATCACTATTCAATGTATATTATATAAAATGATAGGCCATATTGAAAAGGCTTGCAAGATGAAGCAAAAACAAACTTAAGAGCAACCTTCATAACAAATCAATTTCACATATGAGCATAAGGAAGTTAATGACATACTATTTATAGTTTCTATGTCAGATCAAGGCTATTATGATCAAATTTGGCTCATTAATAATGAGTACACTAGCCACATGTGTAAAGATAAAGGCATGTTCAATAGCCTAGATAAGTTAGTTAAAACTAAAGTAAGAAAGGGAGATGAAAAAATTATTTAGAATGAAGGGAAGGGTTTAATAACTATGCACACGAAACAAGGTATTAAATATATTTGTGTTGTTTTGTTTATACCTTGTTTAGCTAAAAACTTATTAATTGTCAAACGAATGTTCAAAAATGCTTACTATCACTAAAGACAAGTTTGTTCTATTTATGATTATAATGATTGTTTGTTTATTAAAGTACCAATATTTAATAAAATCTTTACTTTAAATTGGCATTCGCTATATGATAAGGATAATTATGTTATGAATGATGAGTTTTACTTTGGCACAGAAGGTATGGATATTTTAATTTTTTACGCTTAAATGATATGCAATTAATGGCATGGCTAGAGATTTATCTAACATCTCTATTGTGAATAATGTATATGGTGCCTGTAAGCTTGATAGGACTCATAAGTTGTCATTTCCAACCAATACAATATGGAGAGCTAATGATAACTTAGAATTAGTCTATATTGATGTATATAGACCTATGAGCATATAATTTTTAAGCAATAATAAGTATTTTATATTATTTATTGATGACTATATGGCATTGGTTTATTCTTTACATAATAATGCCTATATATTTTTAGTGCATAAAGTATAAAGCTATGATGGAGACTAAAAGTAGATATACTTTAAAGTATCTAAGATCTGATAATAAGAAGGAATATACCTCCAATGAAGTTATGTGTAAATGTAAGGAATGGACATCAACTGACTGTAAGTTATTCACCATAAAAAAAATGATCTCTAAGAGAAAGAATGGAATGATGATGGAGATGGCTAGGTATATATTTTTGGATAAAAGGCTTCCACTTAAGTCCCAAGATAGGGCTATTTATACAATAATCTACCTGTTAAATAGGATGCCCAGTAAGGTGGTAGTAGGATGGAGTGTGATTAAACCTACTTATAATCACTTAAAGACCATTGGTTCAATTTGCTACATTCATGTTCCACTATAAAAAGGTCTTAAATAGATTTAAAAGTAGAACTAAGGATCTTCTTATGCTATGTTACAATTTCAAAAGGGTATAAAGTTTATAACTTGCAAACAAATAAGGTTTTAGCTAATAGATGTGTTGAAATAGATGAATATGCTCACTCTAATTGGGAAAAGGGTTATGCAGAACAAGATGAGGAATGGAGACAATCAGATTCTCTTCTAACCATGAAAACTATTGATAGTTTACCTAGTTGTGATAACGGTGAGTGTAATGACGGAGATCCTTCACCTGATTCACCTATTATCAAAACTAAGTCATTTCTATAATGCATGAGAAATATAATTATACAACATTAGAACCTAGTTCTTTTGAAGAAGTTGTGATGTATGAAGAATGGAGAAACATAACGAAGGAAGGGATTAGGATGATTAAAAAGAATAAAAGATAAGAACTAGTGGATAAATAGGAAAGAAAAAATATTATTGGAGTTAAGTGAATTTTCAAAACTAAGTTGAATCTTGATAGCTTTATAGATAAGATAAGGCTAGGATATTTATAAAGGCATATTCCCAATAAGTAGGGGTGGATTATGATGGCATATATTGCAACATTATCCAAACTAAGGATGGAAATAGGCCAACCCTCGTCAATTTTTTAAATGAATTTTTTAAAATTAAAATTATAAAATAACTTATTTTTTTTAATTGGATCAGGGTTTAGGCTGCCTAGGCCCAGACTTACCCGAGGTCTAACTCTTTTAAGTAAAATGATGTTTTTTTTATAATATTTAGGTCTCGAATCAGTCTGAGATTAGGCTTGGCCCATGAGCCAACCTATTGAAAACAAATAAATTTAGGCCTATAGGCCAAAAATTGCCATCCCTAATCCAAACATGAAATTGTAGGTTGTTATTGGCCTTCACTACTCAATTAGAGTGGAATGTGTTCCATCTTAATGTCAAATTAACTTTCTTCAGCGGCGAACTTAAGGAGTAGTTATTTTTTGATCAATAAGAATGCTTTAAAGTTCATAGATGTGAAAATAATGTGCATAGGTTACATAAGGCATTATATAGGGTCAAACAAGTACCTTGACACTTATTATAGTCAATTTAATGCTTATCTAATTCAATATTAACTTGTTATAAGTGAAAATGAAGCTAAATTATATATTAAAGATGGGGAAGGAAACCAGTTATTAATCATTTCGATCTATGTTTATGACATATTGGTGATAGGGAATGATGAATTGTTAGTTACCAAACAGTAGTGTTTGATATGTCTAACCTAGGATATGTTACTTTCTCAGGATAGAAATAAGTTAACAAGATGCAAATATTTTCATCTCTCAGAAGAACTATGTCTTAAAAATGTTAAAGAAATTTAAAATGGAAAAGAGCAATCATGTTGCTACTCTATTGGCTCACAATGAAATTTTTTCTAACGATGATAAGGGTGATGATGCTAATGTTGGTATACATAGAATTCTAGTAGGGAGCCTTTCATACTTAATTACTTTTAGGATAGACCTGATGAATATTGTAAGTCTTATCTAGAAACATGTAGTCCCCTGGTTAACTTCATATAAGAGCTATAAAAAAAAGGTGTTTAGATATGTTAAAGGTACCTACAGTATCTAATATACAAGTAGTGAACAAAGAATTTTAGTTTGATTTATTGATAGTGATTAGGTGGATGCTATAATAAATTGAAGAGTAAAATTGGATACGTAGTTTCCTAATGACTTGAAGAGTACAATTGGACACGTGTTTTCTCTAGATTTTGGTTCTTTTTCATTGATGTCAATAAAGCAAGGTATGGTAGCATAGTCAACAATAAAGATAAAATATACAACTACTATTGTTACTACAAATTAGGCCATCTGGCTTAAAAAGGAAATGGTTAATATTCATCAATCGCAATCAAGGTCTACTATTATTAATGACAATTCATTCACTATTTCCATGGCCAAGAATCCAGTTCATCATATGCTTACCAAACACATCAATGTTAATTATCATACAATCAGGCAATCTAAAAAGGATGAAAAGGTTCAAAGCCTACATTCTAGATCTGAGAACCAAATTGTTTATATACTAATCAAGTCCTTGTCTAAATGGAGATTTAACGCATGAGGGTTACATTAGGAGTCTTAAAGAAAAAATTAAAGAGGAGCATTAATGTAAAAGATTTTTCTATATATAAGTAATTTAAGGTAGATATTTAAATTTTGTTCAGCAAGAAATTGTTATTCTTATTGTATCGAATTATATTTGGTAACAGTAGAATTTAAGGACTATGTTAGAAATGATTTTCCTTAAATTATGAAAAGATGTTTTGTAAAACTCATATGTATATGATCAATAAAAGAATCATGTTTGTGATGGAAGTTTTATTATAAATGTTTCTTCTCCTTTTATGTTTAAAAAACTTGTAACCATAAAAGAGAACCTAAGTAACAATTGATTTGCATTTCATATAACCATGACCTTTCTGGTATGGTTTTACAATCTTATAAAAGAAAACACAACAATAATGATGGCAAAAAAAAAAAACACAAGATATGGGCAAGTCTTCTACTCTAACTTTGAATCATTAAAAATATGTTATTTTATCTACGTTGTCTGTAATGATATAGTGTTTATTGAATTTGATGTTCTTTCTAACTTAAAGAAAGTGAATTTATTACAAGAATTTGTTCAATAATGCAAAATTTTACATTCATTCTGCACTTTAAAGTCCAACAATTTCTTAAGAAAACATGAACTTTCTAAAACAATTAATGTTGAATACTTTATGTTAAAATATCACAACCTTAGTATATGTGACATAAAATAGAACTTTATTTGTTATATCTAAGTTGAGAAGAAACTCTTACAAAATATGATCGTGTAAAATTCTATCTCACAGCTCAAATACATTCACAATACATTACAATTAATCAACTTACAAATTTAGCTTTATGAACTTCATACTCTTTAAAAAATTATTAGAACTTTAACAATTTCTCTTACAAAACGACTATTTCGTACATATTCAACAAAAGTTAAAGCATACAATAATCTTTTAAATACTTCCACTTAAAATTATATATTAACCAATTACTAAAACAAAAATTTAAAGAAAATTTTATAACTTTAAAACTTTTATAAAGTTAAAAACTATATAAAAATATTTTATTCGTTATTAATAACATTTTTGAAATAAGATGTTTAAAAAATTTTAATTTAAAGTTGTATTTATTTGAAACATCATTTTAATATAACATGAATAATGATTATTATATGCAATAGTATCAAAATGAACTTAATAAAAAATAAATGCTGAATGCTTTACATTATCATAGTTTAAATATCATTCACGTGATATGAAACTTTATTTGTTAAACTCATGTTAATTACAAATTTATACACGATAATGATTGTCTATAATCTGGCCCCACAACTTAAATACATTTAAAAATGCATTATGATTAATTAATCATAAACTTTTCTTATCAAACTTTGATTATATTCAAAACTTTACTAGGACAAAGTTTTCAATACATTCATTTATGAAACTGCTATTTAGTATGATTTCAATAAAGCAATACCATACAATATTATTCTAAATCATATTAGCCTATTGTAATTTGAATATAAATCAATTACTAACAAAAAAATTTAGTGAAAATCATATAACTTTGAAGTAGTTTCTAAAATTAAAAATTATATAAAGGTTGTATATGTTGACAATGTTGCTTAAATACAAATATAACATTTTTTAAATACAACTTTTTAAAGTAGTAATATAACTATTATATATAAGATTGGTAATAGGCTTAACTAAGCTCAAGGAATGAGCCTGAGGTTTACAGTCTAAATCGAGCTTTATCAGACTTAGATTGCTTGAAGCCCAATCAGACTTCGGCTAAGTTCAATTATTTCTATATTTACATTTTGAAAACAATGTGGCTAACTTAAAATGAAGTCAGTTAATCTTAAAATTTTGAAGATTCAAATCGGGCTAGGCTAAACAACTCCAATCCAAGCTTTACCTGAAACCTAAAATTTTTTTAAAAAAATTAAGCTTGACTTAAAGTCCAATCAACTCGGCCTGAGCCCATACACTTCGGGCCAAGCTACCAACAATTGTCATCCCTAATTGCTTATGATAATCTGTTGTTTTATACTAACATGATTTTTTTAAACAAATACAACTTTAAATATCAAAAGTTTGTTAATTTTGGTTTTTTTAAAAAAACTTATTTGATTATTAAAATTAATATAGCTATGCTTTTATTATTAATAATGAAATACTAAACAAAAGTTAGAGATGAATTAATAATATTTACTAATAAATGTTAGTTATAAATTTATCATGCTATAAATAAAAATAATAATAAATTTTTAAAATTATTTTTAAAATAGTACTTATTTACCAACATTTATTCTAAAACTAGTATTATCATCTAAACTTAGATATTTAATTTTTTTAGATTTCTTATTTAACAAATAACTATTTTGAAATTTTAATTTTATGATCTTAATATAATTTAAATTTGAAATGTATTTACTAAATAATTTATAAATTATTATTTTAAACATAATTTTATTGTAAATTAAATCATTAAATAATTATCAATGTGATTAAAAATTTGAGTTTGTGATATTTATAATGTGATGAAATTTAACTCCTTAAGAATATTTTTCCAATTTTTGTTAGTTAACTTGAATGCTTATATTGGATGCTTAGAAGGTGTAGGATCAATTAGTTGTGGTGATAACGATTAAGGAAGAAAAAAGTTTTTGGTGGGAAAAGTTTGATAGTTCATTTTATTGTGTATATATATATAGATATAGATATATAAGGGCTAATTACTAACTTTATATAATTTTGTAATTATAGTTCGAAGTTTAAAAAGTAGCAACGATCTTTCAATTTTTTTACAAAAATAGCTCAACATTAGTCTCTCTGTTAACGATGCTAATGTGACAAATTATGTCAGTTATGTTATGATACATATAGGATATCATGAGTCATGAAAAATTCACATAATATTTTAATAAAATGATAATAAATAAAATTAAACAAAAAAAACCTAGCCTATCCTTCTTCCTTCTTCTGCCACACTTGAAACACTTTATCTTTCTCCCACCAAAATCCCTAAGCTAATTGATCTTGATCTTGATCTTGTTAAGGGTAATTTTGATGGTGTATTTAAATTCCCTTTTCTTCTTCACTCACTCCAAACATAGTCCCAATTTTCTTTGATTTGAAAATTTTTCAAACTTTTTAGCGTACTAGCTTATTTTCTCCCTCTAAAAAGTTCTCAACTTATGATGACTACCAAAATTTCCACTAACCCTCCACAATCCATAGCGGAATATGCAATATAGAACCACCGTAACAACAATAATAAATCATTACTTTGTCTCCTTATTCTAAGGTGTTTCATAAGTAATGTGTTAACGAACTACCATGAAAGTCCCAGCTTATATGGGATAAGGAGGGCCCGTGAGCAGCCCCCAAAGAAAACTAAGACGATGGGTGCTACACCTCTAGTGAGTGGTGCTCTGAGAGGGGGGATAGACCACCAAAGGTGAAAACAGCAACAGTGCGAGTTGTTGTTTAAATGAAGTGGTGCAGATGGAGAGGGTAGAGAAAAAAGAGAGACTTAGACTTTTGTAACTATTTACTTATTTTTTTTGTTGTTTAATTTTATTTAATACTATTTTATTAAAATTTAACATGAATTTGGCATAACACATGCATCCTATGTGTGCCATAACGTAGCCGACAAGATTTGTCATGCATCACTATAAATAAAGAGACTAACATTGGCCTATTTTTGTAAAAAAAATTAAAAGATCAAGTATTTTATTGCCACTTTTTAAACTTTGGCTGTAATTGCAAAATTGTGTAAATTTTAGAATTTTTTAATAATTATCTACATATAAATATTTGTAATTATAATTCATAGGAGTAGATTAAGACCTTGTATTGAACCTATGTAGGAAATTTTGGTAAAAGATAATTATAAAAAAAATTTCTATGACCACCTAACACTATTCTATATTTTGATCATAACTTTTGATAGAAATATTTTATTGATTTCATTCAAAAGGATATTAAAAGTTAATGGAATTTTGTAGAACTCTTAATAAGATACTTAAAGCTGATATTGATTATCTGGACCCTTACCATCAACTAGCCATATCCAATGATTTTTTGTTTTCAAAAAATAATTTCTAACAACTTCATATTTCATTTTTGACAAAAGAAAAAGTGACTGATAAGAGAAAATAAGGTATAAGTGGGCACAAGAGTTAGAGGCATGAATGCAACTCCAAGAGTTATAAAAGAATGTATGGAATCACTAATTATTCTTTTATCATAATTTTTCAGTTGGATTATGTGAAGCCATTGAAGTAAATCACACGTTAATATAAAAATTACATACAATATATGATATACACAAGAAGGAGGGTTGAATTGTGTATTCTTTTCGCGAATACAAAATCTTTAATACTTCTAATAAGAACTTCTCTAACTTGTTAAAAGACAATAAAAAATTATTATAAGTTAAATCGCAAATAACTTCTATATACTTGTTTAAGAACAAATTAGAATAAGTTGAGAGATCGAAGATAGACACTGCAATTTTATACTGGTTCACACCAAACCGTGGGCTACGTCCAGTCCTCAGATTTCATCTAAGTATTCACTATACTTCAACAAGTTACAAGTATTCTTTCTTTCTTCTCGAGCTTCTTCAGGTCTCTTACACCAAGTATTCTTTCAGCTATCTTAGCCTCTCTAGGCTCTTATCCTTTTTTTCTCTCACTAGAAAGATATCATGAGTTATTGTTATAGTAGTTTCGCTCTCCAGTATCGCACTATAGAATTTTCTAAGTATACACTTGAATGCTCAAAAGATGTAGAATCAAGGGTTTCTCGAAAATTTGAAAAGTTGTAAAGTTCAAAGTCGTTTAATCTACGACTACAACTATTATTTATACTTTAAGTCTCCAACTGTTTTTTTGAATCTTGATAATCTCTTCTTGAGTATTGATAACCGCTTCTTGATTCTTGACAACCGCTATTTAGTTTAGTTATGTAACTAACTCTAACTAGCTAATTGCTTGAAGTACTAGCATATCTTCTGCTTCGTATCGTCTGTGTTTTCTTCTGTATCTTTACTTCTTCTGTATCTCTACTTCTTATGTACTTTGTTTTATTTTTTGTTTCTACTTCTTCTGTACTTTTCTTCTGTGTCTCTACTTCTTCTGTGTTTCTACTTCTTCTGTACTTTTCTTCTGTGTCTCTACTTCTTTTGTGTTTCTACTTCTTCTGTATCTTGCTTCTTCTGTGCTTCTAATTCTTCTATATGTTTCTTATGTCTTCTACTTCTTCTGTATCGTGCTTCTTCTGTCTTCTACTTCTTATATATCTTGCTTCTTCTATCTTCTACTTCTTCTTTATGTTTCTTCTTCTTCTGTACTTTTCTTCTGTATCTCTACTTCTTCTATGTTTCTACTTCTTCTGTAGTTTTCTTCTGTGTCTCTACTTCTTCTGTACGTTTCTTCTATGTCTCTACTTCTTCTGTGTTTCTACTTCTTCTGGGCTTTTCTTCTGTGTCTCGCTTCTTCTATGTTTCGCTTCTTCTGTGTTTTTAATTCTGCACAATTAACACACTCATCAAACTAGTTCATTTATTTCTAACATTATTATTATTTGATTGTGATCAAAATTAATTATCATAAAGTCCTCCTAACTTAACAGCCATAAGTTAGGAAAACATGGAAAATTGCCTTTCTATATAAGTAAGACTAAAAGTTATCTCCAATTATGCAATTAAATAGTTAAGCTTTTAACCACATGGTGATATTTTGTATGTGTATTTTTTTTAGCTTTTTCTAGACTAGGCACTTTAAGTAACTCATCATATAAGCATTTAATTAGAGGATTATTAAAAGTATCTATAACTAAAATCTAAAAAATACAATATGCATCCAATTTGGTCATCGAATAACCATAGTTATATGAAGCATTGTGCATTCAGAATCTCTAGTAGATATTGAATTTATAAATAAGTATTGATGGTCATCAAAAAAACATTACAAAATAAAATAAACATATGATATGGAAATTAAAATCTTTAATAACCAAATCAACTATTACCCCAACAAATAAGTGATCAATTTGCATATCTTCTACAATAAGATGTTTGAATGTTAAAAAACTCAACATAAGCATATAGGGACATTAAAATCATGAAATTAAAAATAGTAATAACAATATATTTCGCAATATACTAGTACAAGGTTAAGTTTTAAAGAAATAATACACTAGTAAATTCAATTGCTATCATACAAAATAAACATATTAATTCGCTTGATTTACAAAATAAATCAAACACAAAATGTGAAATAAATATGTTCAAATATTTGATGTGTTAACTTATTGGCCACTAATCTTAACTATTGTTGTCCTCTTAGTTGTTATAGCTTATAATTATCTTGAAGTATAATACTAGATTTACATTTGAAACTAACATCTTATATTTTGAAAGAAATTTTGAAATATCTTGGATCTTCATTCCTAAATTTCTAGGATTAGTAGCCTATGAAACAACCTATGAATGTAATGTTGATTAATCAACATGTTCAACCTTTAATATTGACAATAAATATAAGTAAATAAGTAACTTTAAAACTTACATTTATATTTCTTTGATTAGCTATACATTTATGATTAATTGATATACATTTTG
Organism: Erythroxylum echinodendron; assembly: GCA_027575705.1. Lineage (NCBI taxonomy): Eukaryota > Viridiplantae > Streptophyta > Magnoliopsida > Malpighiales > Erythroxylaceae > Erythroxylum > Erythroxylum echinodendron. The sequence goes on along the minus strand of JANZXR010000172.1, from coordinate 40,306,913 downwards.
GCAATCCTTAAGCCTACAAAAATGATAGATGAGTAGAGACTTAGGACATTAATTCCTCTATACAATAATAGTTATAACAACAATAGAGGCATCAAACTACTCAGCCATACCATAAATGTAACACCTGGTATCTGATTTGCCTGATACAGCAGAGACTAATGTCATTAAAACCAGGATAGTGAATTATAATTTTTGGTGACATCAAATTAATGATGTTTGAAACTTATTCGGTTGTCACAAGAAATTGTAAGAGCAGATTTTGAAAGAACCAATACAAGAGGGGCATTTTTGTAAATAATGAACAAACTGGCATATAAAAGAAGATAACAACAAATAAGACAAAATCTTGTCTTCTTCCTCCTCCCTCACTTACGACATTCAACATGGAAGCTCCTCTCAAATTTTTTCAAGCTTTGTGACAAGAAAGTGAAGGAGAATCAAGCCAATTAATCAATACAAAACGGTAAGCCTCGATCCCGACACTTGATTCTACTAATTGGAATTAGGTTTCTCATTTTCTTTTACCATAGCTATGAAACCCATTTGATGGAATGTATGTTGATGATTTTGAAGATGGAATGTATGGGTTTGATGACTTTGATGTCTAATGACACACTAACATGAAGAAATTTCATTTTTACGATGATTTGGGGCTAAAATCCAAACCTAGGGTTTTGGAGTTCAATCTGTCAATGGAGACAGATTCGTAGTTCCTCTTTGTACATTTTTATGAGCTGTTAACGTGTGAATTTGGAGAAACTCAAAACATATAAGTTGTAGATAAATATGTCTACTATATCCCTGAATTTTTTCAAGAATTTAGGGTGATCCAAATAAATGAAAAAGGCCCGGAAGTGAAACTGGCTCAGAATACCAGCGGGATTGAAACGTGAAATAAAAGTTGATTGTTTGAAGACTTTAGAGTTAGAATTGGATGATGAG